>MNCI01011532.1:963041-1108958 GCA_015680685.1 Gnetum montanum | reverse complement strand
AGGGGTGTGCTTTGAATCCTCACTTTTAGCTTTTTAGCGTCTTCTTTTTTCTTTTTTCTCTTTTTTTTTTGCTTTGTGTTTTTATGCATGGGGACCACACCATGCAAAGACATCTTTATTTTTATTATCTTAGCTTCTGATTATTGGGTTACATCGGAACGGTAAGAAAACCCAAGAAGAAAACATCCAAGCACCCAAGTGAATGACCAACATAAGAGCACCAAGTTCCCTTGAAGTCACACCCTTTGCAAATCCTTGAGTCCTTCCTTAGTTTGAGAAATGCCCAGTCACTGGTTCGTTAAAGTTCTTATTGGAAGGTAACTGTACATTTCCAAGCCAAGGGAAACCATAGACTTGATGGATGAATGGATGAAGTGATCTCATTGCCTACCATATCAAAAGAACATACCTTAGTATCAACAATGTAACCTTAAGGTAAAAGCCAAACATTAGAAATTAATGAAAAACAGTTCATCCCATCGGCCCGAACACTTATTGGGTGACGAATTTACATGATGGATGACACACACACACACACACATAAAAAGATGGAAAAATATAATGATGTTGTAAAACAAAAACAAGAAAAGTTAAAGAAATTTGTAAAACAAAAATTAGAAAAGTTAAAGAAATTGTAAAACAAAAATGTGAAAAACAAAAACGTTGTAAAACAAAAATGTGTAAAACAAAAACTGAAAAAGAACTGAGGGCCCCATATGATTAGCATAGGTGGCCATCTCCCCCATGACTGAGTTGTGAGGGAGAGATCCGAAGTAGTGAGCGCCTATTTGAATTTCTAAGCAGTGCCCAACTTCTCCCAAATGATGATCTTAGATTCAGGGGTGGAAGTTGGCGACGCTCACGTTCCAATGTGTCTATGCCACGGTTGTTGGCATGAGTTGCCTCAGTTCGTTCCATGCATATTTGTTTGCCCTTATGAGAAGCTGTCAACCACGGGGTGTCTACTACTTCTTGTGTGGTTGCTACATACAGGCATCTTTGTTGCAGAGTTTCCTGGGCACACCTGTGACATGGAGACATTTCCTCCGTGTCATCACCCGATGAATCACTGTATGTGATGCATGGAACTATCCTCTTCTCGATCTTTCCACATATGTTTATCTTGGAGATTTCCAAGGAAAGATCGCGGATCCTAAGGCATGCATCTACTGTGCTTAGCCATGCCCTTCCCATTATAATTGGGAAGTCCCCTTCGTTGTTGTTAACATCGATCACTAGGAAATCCGCTGGGTAGGACCAACCACACACAGTGGTAATAACATCCTCCACTAATCCCAAGGGAATAGTGATGGACTGGTCTGCCAGCTCTAGTTGGATGTTGCTCTTCTTAAGTTGGGGCAGGTTCCAGGCGTGATACATCTTTCGCGAAATTAAGTTGACTCCGGAACCTGAGTCAAGAAGAGCTCGATGTGGTGCATTTCCAGCGATCTGCAAATAAATAAAGGGACTCCCAGGATCAGTTAGTTTCCTGGGAAGGTGGCCTACCTTGATCCAGTCAGTTACGGTATGTGTTAACATAACCGTATGCGTTACACTCCCTTGGACTGAAGGGTGCTCCGAAGCGTTAGTAGTTAGAGGCCTATACATGGCCTCAACTGCTTGTTGTTGCGAGAGCCTGTCTGGGCTCTTAGTTCTGAAAAAAGGTCTCTTCTTTGTACAGTTGTCGCCAGAACTAGTACCCGGTTGGATATTTACAGCTCTCGTAGCGTGACGTTGCTGCGGTTGAGGAGGAAGTTCCCCTTGCATTGTTGGAGCAGGAGGTGTTATGGGAACTACTTGAGGAAGAGGTGCGGGTGGAGTTAGAGGATGGACGGAATGTGAGATGTCTCCCGGAGGAGAAGGAGTCCTTCTGAAGTACTCCCGAGCTTGGTAGTGACGGTTGGGGGTTGCGTGACCCATAGAGTCACCTGGAGAAACTGGCTGCTGCACATAATAACCGTAAGGATCAGGTTGCCGGTAAGGGTATCGATGTGTTGGCGGTGGCATCCCCCATGACTATGGGTATTGCCACTGTTGGTGTTGTCCAATGGGCTGTGAAGGTGTTCCACTTGGATAATACGTCAAAGGTTGGTGGAACTGCCTTGGGTTACCTTGTGGATAAGGTAACCTTCGAGGTGTTTGCCGTTGATTAAGTCTTGGATTTAATGCATACACCCCAGACTCCTACAGATGTGAGATAATTGGACAACATCCCTTAGGATGGTCATAGTAACATACTTCACATCCACCATCATTGTCTGAATCAGAATTTTCAGCCTCATCGGAGTTAAAGATCTTTCCCTTACCCTTGTTATGTGCAGGGTTAAAGTTTCTCCGCTTGACTTTTCCTTTATATCTACTTTGCTCATCCTTAGACTCCTCTACTATTTTCAAAACTGTTTCTATTCGTGAGTCTAAGGAATCCCACATTTGGTCTACCTTAGCCGATACCTCCGTTGTTAACTTTTGGATCGGCACGGTTTTCCGGTTCACCAACTCTTCGAGTGGTGACTCATCCTCCTCATCACAGAATTTCACTCCCTTCTTGTGAAGGGAGGGATCACGGTTATATTCTTCTGCACTTTATCTTTTACATAGCTCACCCTCTTCTTGTGCTACTTGTTCCAACAAAACTTCAACTTCATGGGCTCTTAGTTGGGAGAGTCTCCCTTGGGCGCAAGTCCTAAGAGGTCTTCTCGTTTCATTTCGTAGCCCATCCACGAGGTGGCAAAGTTGATCCCGTTTAGCATACCCATGGCCCGGGCAACGATGTAGCAGTGTGTAGTAATGGGCCATGGCAGCATCCAAGGATTCATAAGCTCCTTGTTTCCAGCCTTGGATCTGCTTACGCAAGTTAGACACTCTGGAGTACGTTTGCTATTTATTGTTGAACAATTCAAGCATCGTGCTCCACCTCCTGATGGTTTCCGGTTCTAAGGACCGGTACCAACTTTTTGCTTCTTTAGTGAGTGTCCTTGGGAACAACTTGAGTTTCTGCCACTCATTATCTATGTTCTGCAAGGCACAGGCATCATGGAATGCCTGTAAATGATGTTGAGGATCAGCGTTGTATCCCCCTTCAAAACGTGGGATATTATTTATGTCCAAATGCTTGATCCTACTGTCCTTTAAATGCCTTGTGGGAATCCTAACTGCCTCTCTAATATCAAGCATGCTTAGGGTTGCGAATAGGGGTTCGTCATGATCATCTCTTTCATGACGTATGTGATGCCTACGTGGTGGTTCCCTATTCTCCCTACATCCTTGCCCTTGTCCTAACTCCTCTCAACCTTCCTGTCGAGGCATTTCATCTCTTTTACCTTTACTCTATGCGTTATGCTCATGGTGGCTGTGCCCAGCTGTGGAAGGAGAGTGTGAATGATGAGATGAAGGAGAAGAAGAAGGGGATCCATCACCATGGTGATGTTTCTTGCCTTCTCTTCAGCTGCTTCGGCCCCGATCGTTGTGACAATCAACGAGGCTGTCATTAGTGTGAGTAGTTGTTCCTGCCGTGAACAGCTGGTGTTCACGGGGATCAGAGCCTGGAATATGTATCGTTGATCTAAGGCCCTGATGCCTAACCTCTTCACTAGAGTGAGGAGGAGGAACATCATTTTCTAAGAAATCCATCGTGAGGGGTTCCTCGGCTCCTATTTCACTAATGATGTGGGGAACCTTGCCCTTCAATAGTGAATGTTGGCTCTCCTACCTTTCATCTCGAATACGTTGGGCATTTGTGGGATGATAATCCCTTGTGTCATGGTCATCCAAAATGTATTTTGCGTACAGCTCATGCATGCCAATCTGTACTAAGGCACGGAAAAGCATATTGGGAGCAGAGCAATCTGGGGATAACACGATGTTACCTTGCATGTCTCTCCATCGCAGTTGCTCATCTTGATGGAAAAAAAGGTAAAATCCAGCACATACTCATCGGGATGAGTATATGTGACTTTGGATTGTTGAGGACATGGTTGATTTCGGTTATGCGTATGATCCTAACTTTCTCCTGTATTGTCCTTAGGTGAGTTGATTGCATGAGAAGAAGCCATTTCTAATGGTGTGCTAATTTACCATTATTTATTGTTCTTGATTAACTGATTAACCCTAAGGTTCGTTTTAAGCTCACAATGATGTGAGTGAGATCCCTTATGTTTAATTGGCGTGAAAACACTTAGTCCCCGACAACGGTGCCAATGATGAGTGGCGAGGTACCCCTACACTCAACCATACGAATATGAGCGTGCACGTGTGATCCGGTCGAACTCCACAGACTAAATGCCTTAACACCATAAGAAACACTTGGGGTTAAGCATTCGTTGTCTTCCCAGGCTTGCTTGTAAGTGTCACGGTGTATGGTTAAGCAAGTCTAAGGTATGTGATTTTTTTGGTATTTTTAGGTTTATCTCCTAAGCTATGAGAGGAAAGGGTTGATAAACTAACTAACTCTAACTAATGTCCTAAGTCTAAATTAACTAGCGTCAGCATCCGTTCCCACTTACCGAACACACCCTGAAGTATGCAACTGTGGCTTACCAAACGCTAATCGTTACTGGGATCACCACACGTAACGCAAGTGCCCGAAGTGGTCGTACTGAGGCCCCTATTTAGCTTAAGTGTTATAAGCAGCTGATTCCTTAGCTAGCCGTACACACCCGTGGGTGCTCATAACTAAGTCGTACTTATCACACGTTCTAGCCTAGCGATGAGCAGTCGATTCCTTGACTAGCCGTACACGTCCGTAGACGCTCGTAATCAAGTCGTACTTGTGCGCACTAGGAAAGCAATAAATAAACAACAATAAATAAAACCACATGCTGCAAGGCTTATCCAATCAAGTTCGTCTTTATTGTCGTACATAACTTGGGTTCAGGTTACAAGCTGCTCGAATAAAGAGTCGTTCACTCTAGGACTCCTACTGCGGGCACATGGGAAAAATTCTAACTCTGGAGTGATCAATCTGCCAAACCTTCGCTACTTCTAGCCAGGATTGGGAAATAAGGGGAGTGCCGCCTCTTATTTATAGATATGGCGGCGGACCATGATATTGCGTACGCGATATCGCAGGCAAAGACGAGATATCGCATGGGATACGCATGCAGGTCGCGTCTCATCAACAATGAATGACTATTAGGGGAAAGTTCACTTCCTAGAAGACTAGTGTACCAGAAGACATAGAGTCCATGGAATTCAATTAGATCATGCATGAATGCTTCGTGATTCATATGGTTGAGCATAGGGGCACCTCGATTGCTCATCAATAGGTACCAAAATATTCTATCTATAATTATTCCTGAAGAAATTCCAATATACCATGGAAACATATGGTTAACAAAATCATAGTACTTAATAAAGTTGTTAAACAAGATAAAGAAATTCTTTGTAGGTTAGTAAGCCTTGAAGAGAAGATTAAGGATAAGAAGGTGATTACTACTACTCTAAAGAATAATGAATAGAGTTTGTTAAAATTAGTAAAACTTGAAGCCAAAGTGGCAGAAATAAAAATGAATTTAAACTTGAAGAAATAGAGATGAAATGAGATATGTAATTATAGAAGCTTTAAAAAATAAAACCAAAAAAAAAGTGTAAAGGAAAAAAAATTACAATTTATAGGTATGCTAGAGATAGAGGGTAAAACACCGAAATTTTTGTTTAAGAAAGTTGAAAAAATTATAGGTGATATGCATATAACTTCTCTAAACATTGCTAAAGATTCTAGGGTACTAGGTGAATAATGTAAAATGTCTCAACATGTAATAATTAAGTTTCATGATATAGAAGACAGAGAGCATGTTTGGAGACATAGAAGCCAGTTGATATAAAGTGAAAATTGGAAAAGAGTTTTGATAAATGAAGATATTTCTTAAAAGGAACTTGCAAAAAAGCTAAACAATAGAAAAGAATTAAGGTAGATCATCAATAGTGTTTTGTAAGTTACTACAACATGATAATAATTACATATAAGTAGTATTCTAAAAATTATTCCAAAAATATATAAGCCCTTTAAGGTGCAATTTTCTTAATATAGATGGTTGGATTAATATTAATATGTTTCATGGAATAGCATTAGTTTATTTGATAGCTTTGATAGTTTTAATTTTGTTGAAACTTGGAAAGATGTTAACTCTATAGATTTTGTAGTTCCCAAATTCATTAAATTTATTGCAAGAAACATAAGAGTAGGGCAAAGAGGTAACCATTCTAGTGGAAATGTAATGTTAGTGAGAAAATCTATTAAAAATTACATGCTTTTAGAAAAAAATGATGATAATAGATAATATGTTTGTCTAAAAATCTTATGTTAGCATAGTTATAGTTTTCTTGTCATATGCTATTTTGTCCCTAGAGATTGTACATTGTAGGATTCCATAGAGTTGTCCCATAATTATTGTTTTCAATTCTTAGGTAGAGATATTACATAATTTTTAGCAAAAGAGTCAATTTTTATTTGTGGAGATATTAATGCAAGGATAGGTTCATTTGTGAAGATATTAATGTTCATTTATAAACTTAACATCATGATCAAAGTGAGCAAAAAAATAGTAAGTGTAATCCTCTTTTCATTATACTCTATGTACATTTTCCTTAGTCTTGTAATTTTTCATGGATCATAATGATCTAAATAAAATTCATGATTCCAGTTCATTCTTTATAATTAAATCAATTTAAATGTATGTCCTTTGATATAATTAGTTTTTTATTTAAAATATTTTATTTATGAAACTAAAATTAAAATTTTATTACATGTGTAGATCCTCTAGATCTACTAGATAGTAGTAATATACATGCTATGAGTTTTGAAAACATCATTAAGAAAACTACCAAGTATTTTATGCAACATTTGGTTCAAATGAACTAAGTTTGCAATTGTAACAATGAGGTGTTAGCCTAATGGTAAGGGTCATGGTAACCCTACATTGTAGGTTCGATTCTACTAGGTAGCACTAAGTTATAAATTTTAAAAAATGCAATGTAAAAGGAATTTTAGAACTAGTCTAATAGGTCCAAGGGATCTCATCAGACATAAATAAAAATTTCAATTTCAATAATATCCCATCTATGTCTAGTATGCTCAAATGTAGGATATTACAAGAAAATGTGATGTTCATCTTCAATGCTATTTGTAATGCAAAAGTGGCATATTTGTTCTTTATAAGGAATTTTGAGTAGTCTACCTATTTCAACCCTTAAATAATGAGATCTTACTATTGCTTTGCTAATTGTACATAAAAATGATGAGGAATAATAGCAAATAAATAGTTTGCCTTTGAATTGAGGCTTCTTTAAATAGAATTAAAATAAAAATATATTTTCCTTTTACGTTTTCCCAAAGATTTTGAGATATTGCTTCTTTAACACATTTGTAAACTTGCTTAAGATTTGACTAAAGAATATATCCCTGAATATTCTATTTAAGATTTTTTTAAGAGTCATCCTCCAACTACATTAAGTAAGCTATACAAGTTCTTTTAGATAACTTTCTTCTATGAAAATATTTACTTTTCTTATCCACAAATGTCCAATATCACATTGTATAAAGGGTCAATTCATAGTTATACCTTAATTTGTAGATGAATTGCCATACAACATCCAACCTGGTAGCATCAATGTAAATCATGCAATGAATGAATGGTCATCATAATGTTTAGAATGTAAGAACTATGCTATTAGAGCAACAAAGTATTAGCCTAGAAGTAAGACTTTTGATTTCAAAACTCTAAGTTATGAGTTTAATTCAAATAGATAATTGCATGTTTTCCTCTGTTGGCTACTCGACCCACACTTGCTAGTTCTTCCCACAAGTTCTACCTCAATGGAGGATAACTCTAACTTACAAACTTTTATGAATGTTTTGTATTAGTGATGCTAAGACTTTTGATTTCAAAACTCCAAGTTATGAGTTCAATTTAAATGGATAACTATACGTTCTCCTATGTTGGCTAATCAATCCACATTTGCTAATTTTTCACACAAGTAACTCTAACTTAAAACTTTTTTTAAAAGTTTTCCGTTAACTATATATCATAAAGTACAACTAACGGTAGCTATAATTGAGCCCGGTACAAGAATAATGGAATCAACTGTATTCCTTAACCTTAAGAATGACCGGTCAGGTTTCCTTGTTTCAAAGCCTTAATATTCAAATGAAACCATCGTATCTTGCTTATTGGCATAGAACATGAAACCGTGTGTGTAAGTTGTGTTCGTGCACCAAATAGAGGAATTCGGTGGCAGTAGTATCTCTGATTTATAAATTTTCAAGCCCTAGATGAGGGTATCGGCCCTGAAGCGTGACGTGCCATCGACGACCAACTGATCCTTTTGAGTATGAATTTTCTGGAAGCTGCTTCTTTCTCGTGGTAGCGTAATAACCTATTAAATAAGTTAAATACGGAACCAAAGTTTTGGTAGAACCAAACCTCCGAAGAAGTTGGTCAAACTGTAAACGAAGACAAATGGAAAAGCCATTAACTAAATGATTTGTTCTCCGTTGTGAATTCAATTTGTTCGTGGGACAATCTGGGCTGCAACTATTTCATTTCGTTTAAATACATTGCCCATAGAAACAGCGATTTTGAACCGCTGTTTGCAGCTCCGGTTCTCCTCTCTTTGCCAAGTGACTCATCCTGCATAGACTTCCCCTGAAGTTCTGTACTGGCATTTCATGATAAGTTGAGTTTTAATTTTTTATTATATTTTAGAGTAGAATATTTGGCTATTTTGTTTTTTTCCCAATTTTCTTCTTTAGTCTTCTTTGGAATCTCTCCCTCCCATTGACTTTTCTATATTTCAATTCAGTTTCAGACCTTACGCTACAATGATTCCATCATCAGAATGAGATGAAATTTCAGGTTATAATCGGAATTAACAAAAACTCCGTCGTATTGGTAGGCTAAAGGTGCTGCCACATACAGGGTGGAACAGCAACAGAGGCACTACCTTTGACTGCAGTACCGAAGCATTACTTCCATAAATTATTAATTGTGCCCCTTTCCAAACAAAAATTTTGGTGAGCTTATGATGAGTTGTTTACAGGAAAAGGTAGACCTCATAGATGGGGAGACTCTGTTAGGAATAAGTGGGTATTGGGACAAATACAGAGAAGATTTGATGGTAACCTGCTTGAGCTTTCATACCAGGAATGGCATGGTTCATGGGCCTTATGGCAAGAAGAAGGGAACCCCATTCAAGTGCACTATTCCTGCTGGGGTAATGGGCCACAGATTGTGGGTTTCTTTGGCAATAGAAGCCTAAAAGGCCTAGGTGCTCTATATGGTATTGGAGTTTATTACCAACTTTCCATTCCAAGATTTGAACAGGGATAACCACAAAGTGTGAGTGAAGTAAAGGCATCTACCCATCACATAAGCTCAGATATTGTCATTTCTTTTCTTTGATTACAATCATTATCTTTTCTGTAATTGCGTGGTACAATAGTTATGTTCTAATAAACTGCAGTGTTGAGTATTTAACTGTAAATATTTGAAATATAGTCAATGTAAAAACTATTGTTCATCTGTATCAGTGTACGTGTACATCCAGTTAACACTAATGTACATACCATGCTCTAAATATGGTTACAAGGAAGCCTTTGAAGGTGGTGTATTTGGCTTTCATCCCTATGCTTTTTTCTTTTCCATTCTCTGCTGTTCATTGTTCATTGTGTTTGAGAAATTATCTCTGAACTAACACAAAGATCCAGAAGCCTGTTTTTTGTTGGGGTTTTTCTCATTTTTTCCCAGGATATATTATTATATTTTTCTGTTGAATTTATTTTTTTACTGTTATCACAAACAATCTAAAAATCACATAGAGTTCTCAGACCTCCTAACTTCATATGACAAACTGGTTAAAAATCACATAGAGTTCTCAGACCTCCTAACTTCATATGACAAACTGGTTAAAGTGTGTTACATCTACCATTCTCACGATGCTCTCCTTAGTGTATTATATTAATCCTATGGTCAGTTGAATTTGGTATTTTTATAGCAATTAGGCAATTTCATTTAATTGTTAATTAAGTTTGCTTAAGATACAACTACAATTTATTTTTTTAATGAAATTGATTTCATAACTATAATTAAAAATACAAATTTTTCCAAAGTTGCAAAGCAAAGAAAAGCTTTATAATCCCTAAAAACTTACATGTTTACTTTTATAACGGTAAATGAATTTATATTTATAAGTATGAGCAAAACTCATTACATAAAAAAATCAATAGAAAAATTAGTTAATGCTTTATAATTTAACAAAATTGCTATGTTACCAAAGGAGTACTATGGTTTCTGCTGTTGCTGTTGTACATCATATAAGTATACAACCATAGGCTTGTATCAATTAAGTTGATGCAAAGTGCAGAAATCAAAACAATTGGCATTAAAAAGAAAAATCATATAGCATTTTAGAGATTTTTATTGTTAAATTTAATGAAGTTTTGACTTTTTATCATATTTTAATTTTTATTTTTTTAATGCTGTACAGTTTGCCATTGAAATTTAAAATCCAAATCAGTACATCAACAAATCCATCTCTGTTCCCTTGCTTCATTTATGCTGCTCCTATGTATTCGTATTCTGCATCACCCTGTAAATTTTGTTTTAACAATTTCATATTTTATAATAAAAGGATAGCCCTTCATGAGTGCGTCGCTCAAAGCTGGGCAAGGAGCAAAAGTACCTATAAAGACGCCAAAGACTTTGTTTATTGTGCATTGTGCAAAGGTGTGGTTGAAAATAAGATGTACATTTTAGGATGTATAATGATTTGAAAAAATGATGACTGCATTCTGGTAGAATTTATTAAAAGGGGAAGTTCAGGAATTAAATACCGAGAATGGTAAATAGATGGCTGGCAGCTTGGACTGAGAAAGAACAAAAGGGGAAAAGAATCCATTTCTTAAAAACATTGATTTCCATTTTTAAGAGTCATGCTTTCTAATATTGAAATAGCTCACCTCCTAAATTGCCAGTTCTACACATAACTGAAAATTGAAAATTTAACTCATGATTTAAAAATACTTGAAAACAAACAGAAATTCACCGGATCAAGGGATGAATTCCTTGGGATGAGGGAATACACAGAGGCATTCACCAAATCAATACCAAAACAGGCATGTTGATGCCATATGGAGTGATGCCTATGGCAAAAACATTGATGACATCTCCCATGCCTGCCATGGGGGCATGGTTACTAAATCTACTCACCAATATATATATAGTTTCTCAATTATAAGTCATTATTCTTTTGAAACAGTTTACATGGCACCTAGGTTACTCCCACAATATTGATATCAACGTCATTCATGGCTGATGCGTTTGGATCCCATGAGTTTTATTCAATTAGTCTTACAGTTCATATTCTGAGTGGAGGCCATTAATATTTGTGATTGGGAAATAATTTATTAACACCTTTTAAAATTAAAATTTATCTGTGAGGCTTAAAAGACTGTTTAGATAATAAATGTTTTTAAAGAAATATAATACTAGAATTTCATTGGTTCAATAACTAATTCATAAATATTAAATATGTTGATTGATAAATAACACAATGGATTGACCTCCATTCAAATTTGAGGCCTTTGAAAATTGTTTACTTGAATATTGTTAAAAGAAAAAACTTAAAAAGCAAGCACTAGAACACAATAAGGAGTGAACAATTAGAATGTTTACCTTGAGTGATGAGCAACGTAGAAGTGAACCCTACTGAAAACCTTTATACAGAGCAAGCTACTGAGCAATCGAGCAAAGATTTATTTTATTTCATTCTTACAACTTTCCTGGTAGAATAATGATTTAAAATCAGGTTCTATTTGAAATTTCAGCATACTTCCAAGATTACTGATGCTACATTGTTTTAATTTCTGAATTCCAACAATTGATATTCATATTTTTTTCGTAGTATTTGGATTTGTTTGTTGGGTTGGGAATCTAAGAGTTGCTATGGCTCTCTCCTATGGGGACTTCAAGTTATGTCTGGTGCACAATCACAACAGGAACAGGGCAATGAAATTCAATACAGATTAGGCCAAGAAAGTTGGACTTCAAATGTTTGAGAATGTACAGTTGTAAATTCTGAAACTGAAAATAGGACTTTGTGGCATCTTTTACATTCCTATTTCCTAGTCGTTTGAACCTGAAAATAAGATTTCAGGGGTTTCATGGCATCTCTTACCATCCTATTCCTTAGTCACATACAATTCACTATTTCATCATGTAATCAGAATTACATTGGCTGCAATATTTGTCCAAGCTGTTTATTTACGGTGAGATCTCTTTAAAATCTGGTTGTTGCCATGACATCGATATTTGCACATGCACAACTGCCCCATGCCCAGACTTCCTCATTAATTTTATTTTTAAAGTATGCATTTAATTATTAATCACCATAACCACAAAACAAACTAAATATAAAACATATGTTGAGATAAATTGAATTATTAGTTATTCACAATTTCAAAATTCCTTGGGGCACGAAATAGCTTTAGGATTCAGAATGATGCTTCTGTGGAAAAATAACCAATGAGTTGATCCGTCATAAAACCAATTAAAACAGTAAAAGGAAGCTCAGCACGCTGGTTTGCCGGACGGGTGTTTGTGGGATTGAAAGATGGTCTAAGCTTGAGGATTTTGAAGCCCACAAAGTACATTTACTCTCCGTCATCTTTCCCACCGTTAGGTGTAACTGGTGTTTTAATGATCACTGGGCCATAACGTTTGTCCTGCAGCCTTTACCGTGCATGTAAATGTGGGACTATGCATCAAAAGAATCCGATTAGCAGAAGGAGGAACCAAGGATTCGTGATTCTGAATGTGATTGTGTACGTGTGCCTTAAGAAAAAGTGGGGATGGGTTGGTAGCCAGGGACGTGATAGATAAAATTTAAATATATTACTTTTTTTAAAAAATTAATCCCATATATTATTAAAAAACATTGTAAAATATAGAACAAGTACAATGTAAATCCAAAATATTGTTAATGGTTAAAACTTGCATAGAAGATTGCATCGAATCCATTTCCTTACTCAAGAGCTATACTCAGGCCAAACATATAATTTTTACAACAACCAAAATGACAGCAATAAAATGAAACCCTTTTGTTACTCAATCCAATCTTTCCAAGAATGAGATTAAGCATCAAACCTCAACCAAATTTATAACAAATCATGTCTACTAATACTTTTGTTCAACCATGACCTGTGAGTAGCTTTGTAGGACCATGTTGAAGACAACTACATTATAAAAAGACACAACTTAACTAAACTAGGCACAACCCAATAAGTCAATGTTGATGTTAACACTTTCCATGCTCTCATGGGGCCATGACTATCAACCTCTCTATTTCTCTCTCTCAATAACCACTATAAAAATCATGCAAGGGATGATGATTAATCTCAATCAATAACAACATTTATCACTTGATCTCTGTTTAGACCGATATTCATGCCTTGAAATTGTTGTTGTCCAGTGCAACAACCATTGTCAATTGAAAAAAAATAGCATGAAGGCATCTAATGTTCTCTGCAAATGCATACTACACATTGATTGGTTACATTACTATTTTTGCAGGACATGGTGAGCAATTAAATTGGAGATCGTGGACAGTAACGACCAAGTGGTCACCATTCATGGTGGTAGTTGTGAACATTGGTGGGGCATTACCTGTTGGACATGGGCTGCAGTAATTACGTGGTAGTTACCATGGCTATTCATGGCAGCAGTTACCGCAAGAATATGGTAGGCGATTATGGTAGAATGTGGACGCCATTATGAGATGGTGCAAGTGCTATAAATAGAGGCAAGCGTGGATCAGTTGGGAAGGAAGGAAGGGCTCTTGCCATCAATTTTGAGGGGGCGGCTTCCTCTCCAGATGTGGTGGTTTCCTCTTTTCTTTTCTTGTATTTTACAAGCTTGTAGCTGATCTTTGAAGAGGGTCTAGGGTAGGAGCCAGCAGCTGAAAATCAAATCCTTGGGATCTCCGCAGCAGCATAGGAGGGTTCACTCTCTCTTTTTCTTTTTCACAGCAGTGCAGCCCATGCGCAGGATGCGAGATGTACAGTTTTATTTAGGCTGGCAGCTTATTCGACAGTGCAAACCTAAGTGGACGATATTTCTCTCTTCTACTACAGTGCACAAAAGATGGTAAACAATGGCAGGCTTTGAGTAACTGCAGTTGCAGTTACTACCCTATGCAAATTGCAGCCGTTAGTCTCTTTTTCTTTCTCCTCCTCCTCACTCCCTCTTCCTCTCTATGGTGATAGCATTCCAAGTGGCCCACATGGCTGAGAGAAGAATGACACCAGCGAAAATTTATTTCTTTAGTTAATTTACTTAGGATAATTATTTAATTTAAATTATAAGTTTTCTTTTTTTAGTTTATTATTTGCAAAAGGCCATGTAGCCCTCTTTCTAGATTTCCATACCCATATAGGAGATGCCTTAGGTAATAGTTTCCTAAAACGAACACCTTTTTGGCCTTAAAATGAGGGTTGTTCTTTGACCTTTGTTATCTCATTTTCTGAAATATTTATTTTCTATTGTTTTCTAGTCCCTACTGTGTTTCCCAAAAATTTCGTTTTTCTTATTTCAAACTTGTTTTTATTTAAAATTTCTATTTTTAGCCATTGCGCTGAATTTTTTTTTTTAAAAAAGGGATTTTCAAGCCTGTATTTTCTATTCTCAAACTTGGTTTTTTGAAAACTTTCAAGTCTCATCATTCATTTTTCTTTAATCAGTTTTTTTTTAAAAAAAAAAACCCTCATTTTTAATCCCATTTTTGAATTTGTATTTTGGTAGTCCTTACCTTAGGCTTGGGATAGGTAAGGTGGTTTTATTTAATTATGAAAATTTAAACTTATTTTTCTAAAGTCTTACATTTTACTGTTTCTACTTTTAATTTTATAAGTATTGCAATTTCATACATTTATTTTTCTTTCAAAAAAGAATATATATATCTTTTTTTTTTTCAAAAAAAAATATAGCATATTTTAGAGTTTTTTTTTTCTTTATTAAAAAAATTATTATTTCAATATTTTCTTTTCTTTGTTATGCAATTTTATAGTTCCATTCTAACAATTATATTTTATAGTTCTATTTTATGAGTGAATTCTCCTTTGCTTCTAATCGACCAGTTACTCGTCTCTTCGCATTAAGGAAATGACAAGCCTTACATTTTCCAAATTTTATTCCTAGGAGAACCTGGACTAGGATGGTAGCCAATCAATCGCTGACTCCCTTGGTCAGTAACCCCCTTTAACTTTATTAACTACCACAACATTCCCAATGTCACTCCAAAACATAAATTTGTTTTACAATCCAACAAACCCTACTAGTGATGCCCACCAACATGTACACTATTTCGAAACCATACTTGGGATCCACAACATTGTCCAAAATGATGTGGCATGTAGAGTATTTATGATAACTTTTAAGAGTAAGGTTACTTAATGCTTCTTGATGCTCCCCAATGCTTCCATTGATTCATGGCAAGAGTTCAAAAATAAGTTTTTGATCCAATTTAACAAATTCATGAGCCCTACAATCACGTCAAGTGACTTCACCAACTTAAGAAAGCTACCTGGGGAAAATGTTAGGGATTATAATCTTAGATTCCTTCACCAGCTGACCTATGTGCCAAGTGAGATGCATCCACAACTTAATGGCATCCTCAACTTTTACCTTTCTACCATCAACCCATTCTTTGCCTATGCCATCAAATTTGATTCAAACATAACAAAAATATAGGAGCAATGGCTAAAGCCATGGAGTTAGAACAAATCACCCTTATGAATAACATTCAAACTCAATTCAGAATGATGAGCATTAGTAATCCCATGCAATCTAACTCTTTACCAACTTCCCCAATGGCCAATACCATGTTCCAAACTCCCGTTCCCCTCCAAATGACTCAACCTACAAACAATTGCTCTCAAGGTCCCACATCTTCTTCATTCCTACCATCTAATACTACTTTGAATGATAATCAATCAAAGGCCTTAATCTAGTCCATCATAAACCCAAACAAGGTATCTAATCCTGTTGAATCCATGACTCAAGCTCAAGATCAAATGACCTAGATATTAATCTCACTTCAAAAACTTTCCAATGAAGTAGTTGAATTAAAGTGAAACAACCGCAAGGGCCCTATACAACCAAAGGAGCCAAGTTCATTAGCCAATGATGATTATTGCCACCTCCATAACACGAGGCAACATTCTGAAAGGACTTGTCCTCAATTCTTGGCATTATATGATAATCGTACCCAAGGTCAACAAAATGAGAAGCCCCCTATTATGGTCCTTAATATACCCCATGAAATTGAGAATGAGGACGTGCCTTCATTTGAACAAGTCATGGTAAGTGACCCTAACCCACACAACATTCACTACTGTGAACTTAGCAATATTATGAATACTACACAGCAAAAAACTAGGAATAATCTTTATACATCCCCAAACAGGAGAGTTCCTAGTCAAAACAATGTAAACAACCAAACTGGGTCATCACAAGTAAATTCCCCACAACAAGCAAACTCCCCTCCTCTACCTAGAAGAGCCCAACCTCAACTAGAAGCCAAGGACATACCTAAGACTTATGATCTAGTTGAGGATAGGGAGAAAATCAAAGCTAACATTTCAATGTATGACCTTTTACACTTTAATGAAATGAAAGAGATGATTCAAAACATAGTTCACACACCTGTGACCGAAAAAGAATCCCTAATCCCTGAAAGGCAAGTTCACTTTGTCGAAAGTCCTAACACGTTATTAGTACAGAACATAAACAATTCTATGTCAAAAAAGAAAGATCAATCCCCTTTTCTAACAACCTTGATCATTTTAGAGAAGAATGTTCACAATTGTTTGATGGATTCTAAAGCAACTCTTAGTGTCATGCCTCTTGAGGTATGTAAAGATTTAGAAGCACAAATGATACCACAAACAAGAAGTGTGATTCAACTTGATAGATCTGATGTACCTGTAGTAGGATCATAGAAAGCAATGAAGGTGCAACTTAAACAATATACTACATCTACATGTTACATTGATATCCTAGTAGTTGACATGTTGTCCACCTATCGTGTGCGCTTATCTAGGACTTTTGGAGCCAAGTTTTGGGGCTTCTTTAGGTCGGATTTCTCAGAACTATTAATCCCAATCAAAGGAACATCTGAATACATGATCATACC
The DNA here is from genome assembly GCA_015680685.1 of Gnetum montanum. Classification (NCBI taxonomy): domain Eukaryota; kingdom Viridiplantae; phylum Streptophyta; class Gnetopsida; order Gnetales; family Gnetaceae; genus Gnetum; species Gnetum montanum. The sequence goes on along the minus strand of MNCI01011532.1, from coordinate 1,091,774 downwards.
AAGAGAACCTTTCTATAAACATGTGGTAACAACCTTCGATTAGCAAAGTAAACCTCTAGGAAATCAAAACACCAACCCCTTTGTTGGAGTGATTAAGCTAGGGCTTGGCGAATATTTGATGAATGACAATGTGGGTGAAACCCTAGGCATAAAGCCTTTTATGTACATTTATTCTACCCAATATTATCAAGATTTTAGGGAATGTGAGAGGATGTATGAAGATACTTTGCCATACCATCAACATGACCGAAGAACTTTTCTTTTCAGTGACCCACCACCACTAGGAAATGATAAGGATGTAAGTAAGGTTCTAACTAATCAAATATTAGAGAAGGAACCAAATTTTGATGATTATCATTATTACCTTGACCAAAGGATCAATTTTTCTGATTTCATGAATTTAAACACTTGGATACTAAGAGTGGATGGTGCCTCTTCCAAGAAGGTAAGTGGAGTAGGAATAATGCTTATACCTCCTGGCAAAGCTGCTATCCTTAAAGCCATCAATTTTTCACAACCTATGACTAACATCATGGTCAAATACAAAGCACTCATACATGCGATTAAGTTAGCTCGATATTATGACTTGTCCAAGCTTAAAATCTATAGTGACTCCCATCTAATAGTAAACCAAATCAATGGAACCTTTGATAATAAAGACGTCACCATGAAAGCGTATAAAGCTTACATTCTTGAATTGTTTAAAGAGTTTAAATGTGTGACCATTGAACATGTACCTAGAGAGAGAAATTACATTCCCAATGTGCTAGCCCAAATGGCCACCACTTTGGATGTCCCATTTAAACACAATGCTTGGGATTTAGAAATTATTATTGAAAAGATGAAATCTTATTCTATCCCTAATAATGTGTTTTCTTTTCAAGTGTTTGACAACAATGATCACATTTGTAAATTTCTATTTTCTAAAGGAAAATTTAGTGATTAAGGGGATATATCAAAGGATGTTATATTTTTAAATAAAATATGTCTTGAAGTAGCAGCTAGGGAAGCATTATTTGACAACTTGCATACCAAGACCATAGACTTGTCCAAAAATACTAATTGACAAACATTAGTTTAGACTAAAATAATCCCAATTCAAAAAAAAGGAAAACAATATCATGTTAAAATAGGAGTTTGTTTACATTCAAATGAAAGACAAAGCCTAATCAAATTACTACATGAGTTTAATGATGTTCTAGCTTAGACTTACAAAGACCTTAAAACTTTCAATCCATTAGTGATGACACATGCAATTCCCCTTAAGCCAGAAACAAAGCCATTTAGTCAAAAACTTAGACCTATAGCTCAAAAGATTGAAGCCCTCATGAAATCAGAAATCGACAAGCTCCTAGAATCCAAAATTCTGTACCCGGTGAGACACTCTAGTTGGATAACAAACTTAGTACCTATTAGGAAACGTACTGGTGAATTAAGGTTATGTATTGATTTTTGTAAGCTTAATTCTTCTTACATTAAGGATAATTATCCACTTCCCCTTATGGAGGAGCTATTGCTAATTGTGAATGGGACTCAAATGTATTCCTTTTTAGATGGGTATTTAGGATATAACTAAATTTTAGTAAATAAGCAAGACCAATACAAAAAAACTTTCACAATGAAATGGGAAACTTTTGAATTCGCTAAAATGCCCTTTGGCCTCATAAATGTTGGCTCTACCTTTCAAAGAGTTATGGATAAAACTTTTGAAGGGTTGATTACAAAGTCAATTATTATAAACTTAGATGACTTAACCGTTTTCTCCAAAGATCGTGGTATGCACCTTAGAGACCTAAGAAACATATTTATAAGATGTAGATAATTCGGTATTACCCTGAATGCAAAGAAATACATCTTTGGTGTTCAAAGTGGTAAATTCCTGGGTCATATAGTGATTAAGGAGGGGATTGCAATTAACCCCAAGCGGGTGAATGCAATTTTAGAAGTACCTTATCCTCTATCCAAAATTGATCTAAGGGCATTCTTTGGGAAAATCAACTTCGTTAGATGATTTATCTCCATCTATACTAAATTAGTTAGACCATTGAATGAGATGCTTAAAAAAGATACTAATATGCATTGGCCAAAAGAAGGAAAGAATTCTTTCCTCTCTATCAAAGAGGCCATTATAGATGCCCCTATCCTAACTTCTCCTTGGTATGAAAATGACTTCCACTTATATGCTTTTTCTAGCGATGTTACTACTGCTACTATCTTAACCCAAGACATAAACAATCAAGGTGAGAGACCCATAGCTTTCATGTCTACACCTTTAAAGGATGTAGAATTAAGATACGCACCCATAGAGAAGAAATTTTATGCTATAATAAAAGCCTTGAAGAAATTCTGCTACTACTTAAATGCAAAAGTCTTTGTCATTGTCCTTGACCTAGCCACCATTTCTTTAGCTAAATTACAAGATCCTAGCAAAAAATGTGCTAAATGGTTATGAAGTTGCAAGAGTATGATATTCAATTGAAGGTAGCCAAGTTAGTTAGAGGGAATGGCCTTGCCAAGCTAATTGCCAAAGCCTCAACTTCAGAAAGTTGTGATGCACTCGAAGATAAAGAAATAATTCCTTTTCACATATTATCCATTAATGAGAAAAATTATATCCCATTTTCTCCCAATCAATTGTATGATTCATGGTATGGTGATATTAAATTTTATTTAACCTTTCATCATTGTCCCTCAGATTTACCTAAATATAAGAGAAAGCTTTTAATATCAACATGTTTGAAATTTGCTCTAATATGTGGTAAACTATTTAAAAAGAACTTCCATGCTTGGACCAAGAACAGGCTAATAATGCTTTGAAATAGCTTCACAAGAAAGGACATATAGGATACTGCTTACTAGTTCATAAAATCATGAGGGTTGATCATTATTGGCCAATTATGATAAATGATGCTTACAACTTGGTTAAAACTTATGTCCAATGTCAAATATTTAAGGGTAAAGACCCCAAGAGTTTAGCCTCTTTACAACCTATAATAGAAACTAGGCCATTTGCACAATGGACTTTAGATTTTATCAGAGTGATTAATCCTTTGTCTACTACCCTACACAAGTTTATCTTAATAGCCACGAATTATTGCACATGTTGGTTAGAAGCAAAAGCAACTAAAACTATGTCATCTCGTGAGGTCATTTGCTTCTTAGAAAATGATATAATCTCGAGGTATGGGTATCCTTACACTTTAGTAGTTAACAACAAACCCATCTTCATCTCCATCGAGTTTACAAATTGGACTAGAGAACATAACATCATAATCAATGTGGTAACCGAATATTATCCATAGGGTAATGGTTTGGCTGAGTCCTCCAACAAAATCATATTAGATGGAATTAAGAAAATGCTACCCCAAAACCCATGAACTTGGCATGAACAACTAAAATGGGCAATTTTGGCAGATAGGGTCCATTATAAAGAATTGATCAAGACTACACCATATGACTTAGTGTACGGACAAGAACCAATGTTGTCAACTAATTTGCAAATTCCAACAGAACAGTTCTTCTTGGACTATTTGCCAACTGATGAGCATCTAATATCACGTACATGCAACATTTGGAATCTAGAGCTTAAAAGGGTTAAAGCGATCAAAAATCTGTGTACTCATCAACAAATTGTCAAGAAATGATTTGATAAGAATTATGCAGCAAAAGTATTTCAAGTAGGTGACTTGGTTCTTAAGAGGGATAGAGCATCTAGTTAGATCGACCTCCAAACTAAGTTTTCTCCTATGTGGTCTAGTCCATTCCAAATTATAGATGTCGTTGGTCCCAATGTATATGAAATTGCTAATTTGCAAGGATGTAGGTTACATAGAAATTTTAATGCATTTCATTTGAAGCATTTCTACTCAGGTACCTCACATGGGCACTTGTAGATTCTTAGTTGCATGCTTTCTTCCTCTTTTCCATGCATTTTATTTGTATATAGTTGTATTTGCATATTTTCTTTACATTTCCATCATTTCTTTCTTGGCATATTGTTTTGATTTTTTCATTGCATATGATTTTGATAATCATTATGGTCTTTTGAGTTACTAGGCTTGGGTCATCAGAGCACCATTGAGAATAATGTTACTATAATGTGTTATATAATATTTCTTATTAGTATTACATAAAATCTCTTTTATACTATATATTTCAATAATGCTTTGATTCTTCCTAGTCTTTTTCAAGGTTTTAGTTTCTTTAGTTATGTTGAATTATGGAGCATGAGATTTGTGCTAACTTATCATGTAATCATCATGATCATATGAGTGTAGCATAGATGATGTTGGAGAATGGTTAGCCATAATTACTAGGTGACCTTGGAAAACCCATTTTCCTTCTCATAAGCCCTAGCCCTCAAGTGTGATGATCCATGGTTACCCTATGAACAACAAGGTGAAGTGTGTTCATCTCCACTTGAGAACCCTTAGCCACCTAGAAGACCTGCTATGATGCTATCAAATTATAATCAAGGCACATACACAAGGGTTGAACTGCACCATGGGCAAATTTTCAAAAAGATCATGTTCATTGGCAGTGCAGCTAATTGCCCAGACTCATGTTGGAATTCCTACTTTAAGAATGAAGTACATCATGGGCAAAGTATCCTAATGAAAATAAAAATAAAAAAAAGTGAGGACCGTGTTCATTGGTAGTGTAATAATTTCTTAAGTGTGATGGGGTCTAGTAGCTATCCTCACCTTAACCTCCATTTCCAATTTTGAACCTATTTTCATCATAAAGGGGGCAAATAATCCTTTTTAATCCATTTTATTTCTTAATGTCAAAAAATAAAAAATAAAAGTTTCAAGGAAAAATCTGAAAGTTGTAACTAGCCACAATCTAATGTGAGTATGCTCTCATTAAGTTTAGTATGGGTCTTGTGCTCAAAGTAGTCTACATGTTGTTGACTTTTACTTTGTAAGAAGATTGGGAAAGAAATCATAATTATATTTTAATTATATATAGATATATGTAGTTAAAATAATAAAATTATATGTTTAGAGTTCGATTAAATAAGATGGTGTGGTTTGGGTGGCTCGCATTTAGTTCTCTTTTGATTAGATGGTTATTTTAATCATGTTCATATTAGTATAGTTTGCTTTCAAGTTTCAATTTGACCATTATGTGATGTTTTCAATTACATCTCATTTTAAAATTTCTATGGTCTTGTTCCTTGCACCTATATGCAATTAAAGTTTGGGGGCTAAGTGTTGATGTTAACACTTCCAATGCTCTCATGGGGTCATGATTATTAACGTCTCTATTTATCTCTCTCAATAACCATTATAAAAATCATGCAAGGGATGGTAACAGTGAATGTTACTATCAAAGATTGCTAAATTAGGATCTCCAAATCTTTTGCTAATCTCAATTAATAACAACATTCATGGCTTGGTCTCTATTTAGACTGATATTCATGCCTTGAAATTGTCATTGTCCAATGCAGCAACTGTTGGCAATTAAAAAAATAAGCATAGTGACAGAGATTTACGTTGATGTCAACAGAGGCATTATAAAATGACATAAAGGCATCTAATGTTCTTCGCAAATGTATACTTCACATAACGTAGACTGGTTACATAATTATTTTTGCAGCACATGGTGGGTACTTAAATTGGAGATCATGGGCAGTAATGGCCAGGTGGTGGCCATTCATGATGGCAGTTGTGATCATTCATGGGGCATTACCTGTTGGACATGGGCTATACTAATTGCATGGTGGTTGCAATGGCTATTCACGGTGGCATTTACCATAGGAACATGACAAGCGGTTATGATAGAATGTGGGCACCATTATGAGATGGTCGCAATGGCTATAAATAGAGGCAAACACAAATTAGTTGGGGAGGGAGGAAGGGCTCTTACTATCAATCTTGAGGGAGTAGCTTCCTCTCTAGAGGCAACGATTTCCTCCTTTATTTTCTTATATTTTATAGGCTTTTAGCTGATCTTCGAGGAGGGTCCAAAGTAGGAGCCAATGGATCAAAATTAGACCCTTGGGCTCCCTACAGCAATGCAGGAGGGTTCTATCTCTCTCTTTTTCTTTTATCTACAGCAGTGTAGCCCATGTGTAAGACGCAAGACTTATGATTTTCTTTGGACTGACAACTTATCTCGGTGGTGCAAACATGGGTGGACAATCTTTCTCTCTAAGATAGTGCACAAAAGGTGGCAAACGACGGTAGGCTTTGAGTAACTACGACTGCTACCCAATGCAAACTGCAACAATTAGTCTCTCTTTTTCTTTTTTCTCCTCCTCCTCACTCCCTCTTCCTCTCTATGGTGATAGCATTCCAAGCAGTGCATGTGGCTGGTGAAACGATGAGACCAGGGAAAATTTATTTCTTTAGTTACTCATTGTATTCAGGATAATTATTTAATTTAAATTCAAGGGTTTTTTTTAGTTTATTATTCGCAAAAGGCCATGTAGCCCTCTCCAATTGAGACTATTCCTAGGTTTTTGTACCCATATGGGAGACACCCTAGGCAATAGTCTCCTAAAACGAGTTTTCTTTCTTGGTGTTGGTGCAACCAAAATTTATGCATCAACACTCACCTCACCTACGATTATCGAAAACCTTTTGAACACTGGGGAATCAGCACTAGTCATGATAAAGGGAAAAGTGAAAACAAAGCACCATGAGCTTGTAATGGACATTGGCCATGTTGGTGGGTTTTTTTGACTCATAAGCAAATACATTTCAAAAAAAAAAGTTGAAGAAGCATCCATCTATCATCATGTTCATGACTCGTGACCATGAGGATGGCCTTGTTTTATTTTTTATTTTTTATTTTTAAGTAGAGATGAGAAAAAGAGCAAAAACCAACAATGACCAATAAACACATGTGAATGTGTGAGTCACGAAGAAACCTTTGATGCTCCCAAAGGCCAATCCATTGAAATGCAATCTTTCCCTTGCACTTCCCATCCCAAATTTGATTTCTGCCTTCGGGTACCAAAGTAGCCCTTTTCTTGATTTCCATGTGTTTTTCTATTCATTTGTACTCCTTTGTTTTTTGTGGTCTATGTTAGGCCGATGCCATGAATCTTGATTTTTTGTTGGCCACTTAATAATGAAATGAAGTTTCTAGTAAGATTCATTGAAGTTTCTAGTAAGATTCAGAATAGGAGAAGATAGGCAATCTACACATCAAGAACAAGGAAAGAATAATACAAGGCAAGGCAAGATGGCTATTTCAATGTATACGTACAGATCACAAATCTTGACAACATTTCATTGGAAATTATGAAATACATATCCATTGTGCTTTTGTACTTGCTTCCCAATCCAACGTGAACAGTTCATCAAAATTTATCCAGATTTTGTAAAGGATCATAATCAAGAAACTTAGGTGGCTTGAGTTTCACCTAAGTTCTTCTTTTTGTTCTAGTAGGTGTTAACCTAAGATATTCAAAGTATGTAGCATAGTTAGATGTTAAATTTGGATATTGCATATGAATAGGCAGACTCTTAGTGTCTATGTTTACACCATATTCTAGGTTGGTAGTGCCAACTTGGACCTTTCGATCTCCAAAGGGTAATAGGGTTTGGATACTTGTAGAATTAAATAATTTAAAACATAACCTAGTACCTATTGTTGCATAGATTTTTCAGTCATGCATATCTATTCGTATATATACGATTAGCATTAGACTCTTACTAATATGTGGATCATGAAGTGAAAAAGTAAAATTTGGGATTGTTACTATTAATGCATCCGTTTCAAGAGTTCCTTTGGCTTGCGTTATTATAGAATTCTTAAAATTTCTAAATCTTTGATCTATTCATGCTAACTAGTAAGGGTTTTTCAATCGATAGTTGAAGTGAGGATGGATGTGTATTGATAGTTCTACTAGATGGACATAATTATAACCTTCCTTAATCCACTTGTTACATTCTATTGTACTAAACAATCTTAAACAAACAAGACGTAAACCTGAACTTGAAATCTCTAGATCACATTCCTAAAGATACATTTCTTTATAAGATTTTAACCATTCTAAACTAGACTTCTGATAAAGTTTAGACCTTTTATGAACTAGTAAGGGTTCAGTACCATTAGAAGTACTACAGAATCTAGAAAGACGTTGAACATAAGAATTGGCACCTGTTAAACTTGAAGTATTAGCCATTCTAGTTTGTTGACGATGATGTTGCCTCTCTGCACGTCTTATAGCCTCCTCTCTTAGGTCTTATAGCATGACTTACTTCCAATGAATTGGCACCATCTCAACACAACACTACAGGCTTCCAACGATTAGTTCACATAGAAGAACACTCTTCTCATGCGCACTCGTCTTACTAATTCAGCGTTTGGTTCTCTCCACAATGATACAGATCTTACACACTTCCTACAAAAATTTGGATTATCATAGATCGAACTATGGTAAATTAGGGCTCATGGCTCTGATACCATTTTCGTAGTGCACAACGTTTCACCACTGAATAGCAAAAGTGATGAAAGAAACTCTCTTTATTACACACAACTGCAACAGAAATTTACAAACTTGTAGGGAATGCTTATTCAGAATGCTTCTATTGAGCACTATGCTTCACTCAGGTTGTCTTGAATGATGTCTCCTACTAACAAGAGCACACCTATTTATACTACTCCAAGGTGCATACCAGATACCTTGAAGATAAGCATGAACCATTGGCTGACTCAGCTAGGGTTTTGAAACTAGACAACACACCAAACTTATCTAATCTGAAGAATTCGAATTGATTCCAAAGCCATAATATAGACTCTATTATTGCACTACTTTTAATATAAGCCAGATAGGTGGCTTATTTTAGTCTGACCCATCGTTAGTCTTATCTACATTGAATACTTCACCAGGTAGTGGATCATCATGGAGAAGGAATTCATGCATGTGGACCCCATAATGTTCCCTTAGGTGGCAATATTTTGGATTGATGTTGTATAGTTCTAGAGTAAGTGGGTATCTTCTATTCCTTCTACAGTGTTCTAGGATGTCAATGTCCATTGCAATGTAAATATCCTCGTACCATGCATAAGCCCATGGATTTTGGTAATCCAGGTGGTGACTGAAAGTGGAGGCTAGGAAATATGCTAGAGCATCAATCTCTTTATGAAGTAGATGCCATGCAAGAGACTGGATATGGGTGAAATATGTTAATCCACCATTATCTTTTCTTTGGTTGGTTCTAATTAAATTTGAAGGATAACCTTGAGCAAAATATTGAGGAGTGTAGCCAAAATTGTTTCACCATTCTAAGAATGAATCATGTTTCCTGCAACTAGAATCAAAGTTAATATGATTAACATGATATGGATTGGGATGGTAGAGTGGCCAATTATGAATACACTCTAGATAAACATTCTCAAAGTCAAGGTTCCTAAAATTGACTAAGGTTTTTAATGCAAGTTTTTGCCATGAACCATCAGGTTGGGAACTTCCATAGGATGCATGGGTAACACTAGTCCAAACATGCAAACTTTTATTCACATTACAGAACTAATTCCATTGGAACATATGATCAATCCTAAATCTTTTAGCTTCAACTAAATGTAAATAATTATTAGTAAGATTACAACCATGTAATCTTCTACTGTATCTTCTTTGCCAACCTTCCTGTATGAGTAAATTTGTACATACACAAAATACATTAGTCAAACATGAAATTCTCTTGTCAGAAAGTTTGCCAGAGCATTCTTTGATCCATTAATATCTTGACTATCAAAATTAAAGTTTGCTAATAACAAAATCCATCTAATTAATCTAGGATGTGCAACTTTGTTAATGTTTTTTACTTGAAGATACTTGTCAAAATGTTTGAGATCGCTTCGAACAATGAACCTTTTTTCTTGGAGGAATAGTTTAAATTTTTCAATACCCTTAATTATAGCTAATAGCTTTTTATGGGTACTATGGTAATTTTTCTCCAAGTTATTGAATTTGCCACTTGTGTATCAACATACTTAGATTATACCATCTAAATCTTCTTTAAGTACAGCTCCCCAAAATTCTTCTAAAACATCTGTTTCTAAGATAAGAGTTCCATTTGTCGGTAGTCTGAGTTGAAGTAAATTCTTACACTATTCTTTCAATCTCTTGACTATGAGAGTATGTTGTTGGGTCCATGTACTTGCATCTTTTGTGAGTTGTTCATTAAGGATCTTTCTATCCTTAGCTAAATCTTTATAGAATCCAGATATATAATTTAAACATCCTAAAAAATGTTGCAATTGTTTCTTTTCCTTTAATTCGTCAGGAAAATTTTGAATGGATGTTAAAATGTGGTCTTGCAGGTGTATTTTCCCATGAGTAATTTTCATGCCATGAAATTTGACCATTTCTACTTTGATCTCTATCTTCTTTTCAGATGGTGACAATACTAAACCATTCTAATAAACTAAATCATAAAATTTATTTAAATGTTCTAAATGTTGTTGCACATTTTTTTGACATAATTAATATATAATCAATATAGACTAATATAAAATTATATTCCTTAAAACTTTTATCCATACATTGTTGAAATATGAAGGATGTTGTCTTGATTCCGAATGATAGAACATTCCATTGGAATAATACTCCAGGTACTATGAAAGTTGTCTTCCATCTATCCTCAGGATAGATTTGTATTTGCCAGAAGCTTGATTTTAAGATTGAATTTAGAATAGATGGGAGTATTTTTGAGACATTGAGAAAGGTCATCTTTAGAGGGTATGGGATGTTGAACTGGTTTGAATATCATTAAGTGGTTTATAATTTACTACTAGTCTTTCCTTTCCTCTAGTTAACTCCACTCTTTTATTTACGTAAAATGCTACACAAGTAAACATCCTAGTACTGGGAGTGATAAAACCTTTTTCTAATAATTGTTTAATTTCAGTCTCGCATTCTTCTCTCAGTTCTAGGGACATCCCAATATGATGGGCTTTGGCTTTTACTTTAACATTATCCATTAGATCGATGTGACACCAATGTTCCTTTCTGTGTTTGAAAGTTGAGGGATCTTCACTGGCCACGGTTAATATTTTTTGCTTTATTTGTTGAAACTCATCATTCTTTTGATGTATTTGATTAATGACCCATTTTGTTGTTTTTATGGGTTTTGACTCATGATGGTCAAATCTGGATAAGGGATAAAATTTTCTAGGATAAACATATTTATCTAAATATATCTTATCTTTTGTAACTTGATAAGGTTCAAATTGACTTAAGCTATCAACACCTATTATCATATCATAAGCTAACCAATCTATCTAATTTATATCAAAATAAATTATATTACCTAAAGGTGTTTTGATTAGCAACTTAGTATCTTTAGTTATTTGTTTATCTAATTTCTCAAAACTAACTATAAAGGGTTTCCTATCTATCCACGGATATTCTAGAATGATACATTTTCAGGCTATAGATACTTCTACACCAGAATTTATTAAGGCATCAATGTATTGGTTTTCCTTTATTTATATTGATAGAAATGGGGTGATTTGTTTTTTTTTTTCAATTTCATATTGTTTTCTTTGCTCACTTTCCTCTTCAAGTTGTAACTATTCTAATTCTTGCTCTACCCATTTCATGAATTGTTGAAGTTGTTTAATCCTATGGGTTCGCCATATGGATTTATCTACCTTGTCTGATATTTCTAGGATATATGGACATTCTTATTATTCCTCTTGTTGTGGAATCAGGTTTCTACTTGTTTACCTTTCTCATGTTCTTGCATATATTCTTCTAGCTCATCTTCTATTTCTTCCATAGAATGATCTGGTTGAGCATCTAAGAATATATCTTGTTCTCTTTTTAATTGTCTCAATTTTTGATATTCTTATTTTTTCTTACCTATGAGATTTTCTATTTGCATATATTTAGTAATATTATCTAGTGGCGTATTTTTTAATTTTTCTTTTAAGATACTAATATCCTTTTTTAGATTATTTATTTGGTCATCTAATTGTTCTTCATATGGATTAGGTAAAGATGGTGTTGGAGAAGGGATCTAGGGTGTACGATAAGGATAACCTAAGGGTTTTCTTCCTCCAAAAGTTCCTCTTTTTGAAGACATTCTAGATGATGAAGACCTGATTCTATTCATATTATTGGCATAATATAAATAATCATTAGATTTTGAATCATCTGAAGTGAAAAAATTGGTAGAGCCTTCCCCCTCATGGCAAAGTGGGTGGTCTTCAGTAGAAGAAGATGATTTGGGAGAATAAATATTATAATTTTTTTGAGATTGAAAAGGAATATCAAGCTCAGGATTATACTGAATATTATCATTAGAAAGATATTCATAAAATTGTTCATTCAAATTGTATTTTTGAATGAAATAGATTTTCTTTTGATGTTTATCATTTTGTAGACATTGGGTAGCAAAATGGGGACCTTGACAAAGATAACATCTAATATCTTTCCGTTTTAAGTTTTGTTGACGCTTCCTAAATAGACTTGGATATTGCTTAACTTGTTTAGGAAACTTTCTTTTCCATTAATGAGAAGCTTGTTTCTTAAATTTCTTTGTACCCTTTCTTTTTTTTATCCTTGGGTGGACAACATTGGTATTTCTCTTTTGGACACAAATCTAAACATAAATTTTTACCTAATCTTCTGGACAAATCTTGCATTTGTCTTTGTGCTTGTTCATTGTAGCACAATTCTCTATTCATATCTATCAATAATTGTTTGATCTGACCAAAACTCATTTCGCCTAGATTTAAGTTTTGCTTTTTAAGTTCACTAAGATACTTATTACAAAATGGTTGAGGTAAAGAACTTATTAAGTGTTCTTTAGCTACAACTTCATGGGTTAGTTTACCATGGTACTACCATTGTTCCATTTCTTCAAGGTATACTTGAAGATCTTGGATTCTTCCTAACCTAGCTTTAAAAAATCTATCTCTATAGACTGTTTCTACATTAACTTTAATACCTATAAATTCCTTAATGATGGCATTAAGAAATATTATTGTAGGTGCATTAGTTAATTTATATTTAATATTAGGAGGAATGTGTTTCCATCATCTCCTTAATATACTTCTAAAATTATATGTCGTATTTACGATGGCTATGTAAGGCTGTTTTTGCTCTAAATAGATTTGGATATCTAAAAATGATTGTATGGAATCTAAAACATCTTGTCTTTCTTTTAAAAGTTTTATTATCCATCATAAACGTTGGTTGTTTATATCCGGATTTTCTCATTTGTAAATTATGTAAATCAGCAGGATCTATTGCTTGTGTTTATGTGGCATATTCTTTCATTAATAACTCTTCTTTAGTATCATAAGATGCTGGTCTTGTGGTACTTTGAGTTGATGATGATTCATCATCATGCCCTTGATTCATATTAATGGTTACACCTTTCATTTTTCTTTCAACTTGTTTTAATCTTGCTTTTTCTACTATTTGTTCTAATTTTTCTTCTATTCTTCTCATTTTCGTTTTCATATTATATATGGAATATGTTCCTGATGGTGCTGTTTGTATAGAAGTATAGACTCCTGAGGTAGTTGCTGCTGTTCCTGATCCTAATTTTTCCTTTTCAATTTCTAAGAATTTCTTCGGATATTCTTCTTCTTTCTTTTTTAATTCTTCTGCTTTTTGTTTTTTCTGATTTTCTTGTGTTGGATTCTCTTCTTCTTTTACATTAGTATGGATATCATGAGATATTAAGACCACGAGATATCAAGGCATCGCATTCCTTACATTTATAATGAGAATCTATCTGCGTTAGTTCCCTATGTTGACAAGATGGATCTATTCCTAAAATGGATCCAGAAATAGATTCTTCAGAAGATTGATTTTCATATGGTATCTTCAATTTGTCTAACTCATTTTTAACATTTTCTATTTCTTTCTGTCTTTGATTTGCAGTGAAATTCACTGTTCCAGGATACTGGGATTTTGTAAAGGATCATAATCAAGAAACTTAGGTGGTTTGAGTTTCACCTGAGTTCTTCTTTTTGTCCCAGGAAGTGTCGGCCTAAGATATTCAAAGTATGCATCATATTCAGATGTTAAATCCTAGTCTAAACGCTGTGGTGGTATACCTTGGCAGTGGCAGTCCACTCCTGATCACCATTTACTACTATAAATTCTTGCTCATACCTGAGTCCATTTCCAAGAGTTCTCTTTCCATCACCACCCAGTTTTCTTTCCATCACCACCTCTCGTGCTTCCTTCGTGACCACCTCTTTCTTTCCGTCACTGCCTCTAGTGCTTCCTTCATGGCCGCCTCTTTGGCACACCACAGCGTGCTGAAATACAGTGAACTTGAGTATGTTCTTCCTTCGAAGCTCACCACAGCCTTGAAGTGCGGATTGTAATTTAGACCCTCTCTGATATAGTAATACAACGGCAGGTCCAAGCCACACTTCTACGCCAATTCATACAACTGATTTTTTAACATGATTGGCGTCAAGCGGAAAGGCGACGGTGAGTAAATGAAGCGAGCTTGGTCCTACATGTTTTGTTCCTTAGGAATTGCACATGTTGCCACTCGGTTCATTCACCTCTTTTATCAGGAAAAGTGCAGATATGAAGAAGGAACACAATAAAGAAAAAAACGGATGGTAACCGAGATTTGTAACGCGGATGTGCAGTGCTGAAAATTGCCGTTTTCTCAGCTCCATTTTAGTTTCCTTTCCAGATTTTTCTGTCATCTTACATTTCAGAATTTCAAAAACGTTCCAGTAAGCCTACAACTAGAAGGAGTGAAATCCGCCGGCACTTAACTAAAGTGTCAAGGAATCTGTGGTATCGGCCGGTTCTACCATTTTAGAAAAAATGCTTATGAAAGTTGCAGGAAATCTGCAACTTTCCCTGCGCCGTTCCAACGCCAAGCAAGGCAAGCTTGGCCGGGCCCAAAGTATTGGTGTTGTCGTGATCTCAAAATGGTTGTTGCAGGGAATGTTCTGGCGGCAACCAATGTCCTTTGGAAAATGCGCACTGCTACGGGCCTTGTTAGAAGAAACATGCATTATTTGTCGGCTCCGGGTTCATCGCTCTACCACCATGGTGGGTTAGTCCGCCTACATGGTCAAGCATCAAAGCGGCTATTACCCTCATTCCCAAATGTAGTCATGCACGACAACTTGTGGGCCTGCGGGTCTGTCCATGGAGCATGAATCCCAGCATTCCCTGCGTGCCTGTTTTGGGTTGGCAGAATTGGCGTTCAGTCTCTGGTGATGATGGGCGTTGGTGATGATGGGCGTTGGACTATGCAGCCTATTGTGAGTCTGCGTTATCACTGCTTGCAGCGGTGTAGCGGCACGTGGCATGGCCTGATTGAATTCTTATTACTGGAGCTGGCTTAGGCAATCAGCCCTACTATCTGTATCCAAAGATAGCCAGTTTCTTTTCAGATCTTCCTTACGCGTGACTGCCCGTTGAGCCACTGTAATGGGCGTGGTGGATGCCATGGTGGTGGTCCTTGCAGCCGTTTGTGACGACGGCGTGGTCACAGGTAGCAGGAATCGCTAAGGCAGGTGAGGCTTGGGACTACCCATTATTGCTACCGCTGATGGGAGTGTGTGGCAGCGGTGCTGCAGCGTACACGGCAGCATTTTGTGAGTGCATGCTGCCGAAGGATGGCGTTGTATAGGTTGCTCCTAGTGCCAATGATGGTGCGGTCTGCAAACGTTCATGGTTACAGGTGGTTGCGAATGTAGTTTTGGTGCATAATTTCCTCACATAGTGGGATATGTATACCACAGAATTTAGTTACTCACGTTATTGTTATTTCTGTGTTGAGCCTGTTGTATTGATGCCCAATGATAGCGTTGCACATTTGCATATAAGTTAAAATAGCTTAATCTTCGATGTTTCTTCTATCAGGCGTATTACTTTCACTTCCCTGGTTTCATGCAGTTCCAGGAGGTATAATGGTGAAAAGTTGAAGCGTTAGGAAGCAGAAGTCCAAGCAGCAAAAAGCAATTGGATAAATTCCCAGCGCACGGAAAATGATCTTTTTTTCTTCCTTTTCTTGTGGGAGGATGGGCCTTGCAGGCGCTTGTGGAAGGAGATCGTGGAGTCGCTGCGATAGACGGAAGAACCAGAGGCGC
Source organism: Gnetum montanum (assembly GCA_015680685.1). Taxonomy (NCBI): domain Eukaryota; kingdom Viridiplantae; phylum Streptophyta; class Gnetopsida; order Gnetales; family Gnetaceae; genus Gnetum; species Gnetum montanum. The sequence continues at coordinate 1,075,727 of MNCI01011532.1, read as the reverse complement.
AGGCTTGTCAGAGGAGGTGCACTTTACAAGCACAAGTAGACAAGGTCGCACTCCAGCCATCCGTTTTTGAGAACAAATCATCACTATTTTGGAGGTAAATCATTTGCTTGATCACCTTTTATTCAATATCCTTGTAGCAAAGAGCATTACTTTTTGTCAAACACGTGTTTGAAAAGACATTTTGGATAAAATTCTTTTTTGTACTTGACGTTTTAAAACTTTCTATTATTTTCAAGTTTGCATTCTAGCTCATTTTATGAGTGGCTTGTTTACTTTTCCTTCTAAGTCTAAATTTTAAAAGGTTCATTTTAATTTCTTTGTGTGAATTATTAATTTGATTTCATTCGAACATAACGTTGCTCTTCTAGTTGAGATTGTTCCTAGGTTACTGTACCCATAAGGGAGGCACCCTAGGCAATGATCTCTCTAAACAAGTTTTGTGGATGTTATGAATCGAATTTTTACATTAACACTTTTTTGGCATTAGAAGGACTTGTTCTCATTTTCCTATTTTTGTTTTGGGTTTCTAATTTTTTTTTCTATTCTCATTTCTATTTTTGTTTCTAGTGACCTATTTAGAATTTGTGAAAAATTGTAGAAAATTTTTGTTTTTAGTTTTTTAAAATTCTATTTTTTCCCGATATTGATTCCTGTTCTTTTTTGCTTTTTTTTTTTGTGTTTTAAGTTCAATTTTTTATTCTAGTTGCTTATTTACAATTTTTGAAAATTACCTTTTTCTTCTCTATTTCTACTTTAGTCTCTGTTTCGGGTTTCCAAAAAAATCCTTTATTAGGAAAATCTTCATTAATTTGTTTCTCTTACCTATTACTATCAACAATCATCAATTTTTCAATTTATTAGCCTATTTTAGTTTTATTTCCTAAAACATCATTTTTAGTCTTGTTTACACGCTTATGTTGATAGTCCTTACCTTAGCTCTAGCTTTGGCAAGGACATTTCCAAATTAGTTATATCAATCTCATTGGTGTGTTTCTTAAAATTTTTACATTTACCATTTTATTTTGGATTTTATTACAATTTTAGTTTTTCTTTTAAGAACAAAAACAATTATACTATTGAAATAAATTTTTTTATTTAATTTTACTATTTTTTGGCATTTATAATTCAAAGTCTTTCATTTTAGGAGTGAGAGCTCCCATAGATCATCCCAACAAAGACCATTCACGCTCACCCCTAATCAACCAACAACCCATCATTGTACTTTAAGGACATAACAAGCCTCACGTTTCCCAAATTCTACCCCTAGAAGGATTTGAACTAGGATGGTAGCCAATCCACCCCTAGCTCCTTTGGAGAGCAATCCCTTTAATTTTGCAAATTATCACAATATTCCTAAACCCGTTCAACATGTTAAAAATTCTTTGATCCTACAACCCCAAACGGTGATGCATGACATGTAGAATGCTTTGAGACATTGTTAGGTATCTATAACATCATTAATAATGACAAAGCTTATAGAGTCTTTGTCACAACCTTCAAAAGTAAAGCCACACAATGGTTTTTGATGCTTCCTGATGCCTCTACCAATTTATGGCAAGGCTTTAAAAATAAGTTCTTACTCCAATTTGACAAGTTCACTAGCCTTGCTTTAGTCTCAAGTAATTTTAAAAATGTGAGAAAACTACTTGAAGAAAACATTCGTGACTAAAATTTGAGATTTCTCCATTGAAGGGACGTGATATTGCGTATGCGATGTATCGTACATGATATCGCGTCTTCTCCTGCGATATTGCATACGCAATATCGCAGCACGTCGCCAAATCTATAAATAAGAGGCGGCCCTCTTGTTTCTCCATCTAGATCTAGACCCTTAGCAAAACTCTGGCAATTTTACCTCTCCAGAGATAGAATGATTTCTATGTGCCCGTAGTAGGAGTCCCAAAGTGAACAGATCTTTATTCGAGCAAATATTGTACCTGAGCACAAGTTTGTGTACGAAAATAAAGACAAACTTTTGGATAAACCTTGTAGTGCATGGACTAAGCTAAATAGGACTTTAATTAATGTTAAATGGTTAAATACTTTATTAGTTAATTAATCTTTCTCAACCCGTAACTCCTAGTTAAGTGCATTCAGTATGACTACTTTAAGCACGTGCGTTACGCTTGGTAGTCCCAGTAACGAATAGCGTTTGGTAATCCCAGAAGCTTGCATTGGTTCAGGGTGTGAACGGCAAGTGGGATGGATACTAATGCTAGGCATTAGAACTTAGTTAGTTAAAGTTAGTTACTTAGTCTCTTCACCCTTTCCCTCATTAGCATAGGCGATAAAACATAAAAGATATAAAAATCACATACCTCAGACTTACTTAACTATACAACCGTGACAATTACAAGTAAGTCTGGGAAGACAACAAACGATTAACCTTAAGTGTTCCATAAGACATGTAGGCACTTAGTCTACAGAGTTCGACCAGATCGTGCGTGTAACGCTCGTATTCATATGGTTGAGTGTAGGGGTACCTCGCCACTTATCATTGGCGCCGTTGCCAGGGACTAAGTTGTTTGTGTGCTAAGTAGAACATAGGAAATCATCCACATCATTGGGAAGCTTAAACGAACCCTTAGGGTTAATCAGAAAAAATCTAAACAATGATCAATAGCACACCGACAAGATAACAATGTCTTCTTCTTCTCATAAAAGCACTTCATCACCTAGGGATCACACAAGAGACAGTCGGTGGTCTAACACACGTAACCAAGAACCCCAGTTCCTCAATAGTATCAGGTAGTGTATACTCATCACGATGAGTATATACCCAATTTTACCTTTATCCTCCATCAAGATGAACAACTGCGTTGGCGAGACTTGCAAGGTAACATAGTGTTACCCCCAGATCGGGCAGTCCCTAACATGCTCCTTCGTGCTCTTGCACAGATAGGCATGATGCAGCTATACGCTGAATACATTGCAAAAGGTTATGACACAAGGGATTACCATCTCATAGTAGTGCAACATTTAAGGGACTCACGACAGGAAAGCTACCATACATCGTTGAAGGGCAAAGGGGTCCCGCACGTCCTAAGAAAAATTGGAGATGGTGAACCAGTTATAATAGGTTCTCCACCAAATGATTTTCCCCCTCCTCACGATGGTGAGGAGGTAGGGTATCAGAATCTACACTCTACGATTCACAACCCTGGTTCTGATTCCCATGAACACCAAGTGTTTGATGAGGGAACAAAAACACATGACAAGGATGGGCATTCAGATCATCATCATGATCAGGGCCATAGCCACTGAAGAGAAGGTAAGAAACATCATCATGGTGATGGTTTCCCTTCTTCTTCCCCTTCATCACATCATTCACCCTCTCCTTCCACATCAGGATGTAGTCACAAAGAGCAAAACAGTGAGGATAAGGATAAGCAAAATGAGAACCCTCGATGAGAGAGTCGAGAGCAAGGACGAGGGAATTCTAGAGAGTCAAGGCATAGATGGGAAAGTAGGGAACCATGTAGGCATCATAGGCATCATGAGAGAGATGATCAGNGTCAAGGCATAGATGGGAAAGTAGGGAACCATGTAGGCATCATAGGTATCATGAGAGAGATGATCATGAAAAACCCCTACTTGCCACCCGAAGTATTTTAGATATTACGAAGGCTGTTAAAATACCTACAAAGCACCAAAAAGATAGCTGGATCAAGACACTAGACATGAATAATATCCCAGGGTTTGAGGGGGGATACAATGCTGATCCACAAAATCACGTACAGGCATTCCACAATGCCTGTGCCTTGCAGAATATTGAAAACGAATGGCAAAAGTTAAACTTGTTCCCTAGGACACTCATAAAAGAAGCAGAGAGTTGGTACCGAACCTTAGAACCAGAATCCATTAGATGGTGGAGTACAATGCTAGAATTGTTTAATGATAAATACCAAATGTACTCAAGAGTGTCCAACTTGCGTAAGAAAATCCAAGGGTGAAAGCAAGGTAATCATGAACCCTTAGATGCTGCCATGGGCCAATATTATGCATTGCTACATTATTGCTCAGGCCATGGTTAAGCACAACGGGATGAACTACGCCACCTCGTTGATGGGCTAAGACACGAAACTAGGGGAATCCTTGGGATATATGCCCAAGGGAGATTATCTAAACTTAGATCCCATGAAGTTCATAGATTATTGGAACAAGTAGCTAAAGAAGAATGGGCACTACGGAAAAGAGAAAGCACAGAAGAGTACAACCATGATCTTTCCCTCCGAAAGAGGGGAGTGAGATTTTGTTAGGAGGAGGATGAGTTACCACTCGAAAATTTGGTGAATAGAAAAACCTTGCCACTTTAGAAACTAACAACGGAAGTGTCGGCTAAGGTAGGTCAAATATGGAGCTCCTTAGATAGTAAAATTAAAACTATCCTAAAAATCATAGAGGAGTCTAAGGAGGAGCAAAGTACTGATCATGATAAGAAAAAGAAGAGAGATTCAGACCATGCACGTAACAAGGGTAAGGGAAAAATGACTATTGCTAATGAGGTTGTGGATTCAGATATAGACAATGACGGTGGATGTGAGATCTACCAATATAACCATCCTAAGGGATGTTGCCCAATAATCTCACATCTACAAGAGTCTGGGGTGTATGCACTCAACCCAAGACTTAACAAACGATAAGCACCCCAAAGGCTACCTTATCCTCAAGGTAACCTGAGGCAATTCCACCAACCATTAACATATTATCCAAGTGGAACTCCACCATAACCTATCAGGCAACACCAGTAGTGGCAACATCCATAGTCATGGGGGATGCCACTGCCTAGACAACAATACCCTTACCGGCAAGCAGACTCATATGGCTACTATGTGCAGCAGCTAGTTTCTCCAAGTGACTCTATGGATCATGCAATCCCAAAACATTACTACCAAGCTTAGGAGTATTTTAGGACTCCTCATACGGAAGAAATACCACATGCATACCATCCTCCAAATCCATCTGCCATGCATACGCCGATAGTTCCATTACCACCCTCTCCAACAATGCAAGGGGAACTTCCCACTCAACTATAGCAATATAATGCTACAAGAGCTATAAACCTTTAACCCGTTGCTAGTTTTGACAACCACACGAAGAGAAGACCTTTCTTTAGAAGTAGAAGCCCAAACAAGCTCTCACAACCACAAGCGGTTGAGTCTGTGCACACTCCTCCAACAAATAAGGCTTCAGAGCTCCCTTCAAACCAACAACAGGGCTCAACACATACAGTTATGTTAACACATATCGTTACTGACTGGATAAAGGTGGGCCACCTTCCCAGGAAAATCTCTAACCCTAGAAGTCCCTTAATCTACCTTCAAGTCACTAGGAACGAACCATGTAAGGGTCTTCTTGAATCAGGTTTCGGAGTCAACTTAATATCATGGGAGATGTATAAAGCTTGGAACCTGCCTCCACTCAAGAAGAGCAATATTCAACTAGAGCTGGCTAACCAGTCTATCACCATTCCCTTGGGATTGGTGGAGGACATCGTTACCACTGTATGTGTTTGGTCATACCCAGTTGATTTTTTAGTGATAGAAGTCAACAGTAACAAAGGGGACTTCCCAATTATAATGGGGAGGGCATGGCCCAACACCATCAACGCGTGCCTAGGAATCCATGATCATTCCTTGGAAATATCTAAGGAAAACATTTATGGAAAGATCAAGAAGAAGAAAGTTCCATGCATCACATGCAGTGACTTAGAGGGTGATGACATGGAGGAATGCTCAGCATGTCCTGCATGCAACTGGTATGCCCAAGAAAGTTAGATACAAAGGTGCCTATATGTAGCAACCACACAACAAGAGAACACCCAGTGGTTGATAGCTAATCAAGAGAGCAGCCCACCAATATGCATGGAACAAACTGGGGGAGCAACTTGCACCCACAACAAAAGCATAAATACATTGGAATATGAGCGTCGCCAACTTCCAACCCTTAACCTTTAAAATATCAATTGGGAGAAGTTGGACACTTTTAAGAAATTCAAACAAACTCTCATTATTTTGGATCTCTCCCTTTCAATTCAGTCATGGGGGAGATGGCCACCTATGATAATCATTTAAGGCCCTTAGTTCTTTTAAGTTTTTGTTTTACACATTTTTGTTTGGCACATTTTTGTTTTACAAATTCCTTTAACTTTTCTTGTTTTTTTACAACATCATTTATACTTTTTCATTTCTTTCTATGTGTGTGGGTCTACTTATCTATTTTGTTAAGTTCGTCACCTAATAAGTGCTATTAAATGATGGTATGAACTATTTTCTACAGGTTGGTAATGTTTGGCTTTTACCCTTAATACTATGATGTTGATACTAAGGTATGGTTCTTTTGATATGACAGGCAATGAGTCAACTTCATTCATACATCCATACATTTCTATGGTCTCTCCTAGCTTGAAACTGTATAGTCCCTTTCTCAATAATAAGAACTATAACGAATCGGTGACTGGGCATTTCTCAAACTAAGGAAGGACTCCGGGATTGAAAAAGATGTGACTTCAAGGGAACTTGATGCATTTGTGTTGGCCATTCTCTTGGGTGCTTGGATGTTTTCTTCTTGAGTTTTCTTACCGCTTCTACGTTACCTAATTACTGGGAAGCTGAGTGAATAACAATAAAAATAATAAGTCTTTGCATGGTGTGGTTCTCATGCAAAAACACAAAAAAAAAAATAGTGAGAATTCAAAGCACACCCCTTAGATGAAATAATCATTTGGGCTACAAGCACTGGTTATGAAACTAAAATAAACATGTTCCCTTTAACTAAGACCCTTCTTGCTTTCTATTCTCTCCTCCTTTGTTTCGTCGGAATGGTGGTGGTTGTTTGGTGAAGGCATTCTTGTTACTTCAAGTGGATGGATTGGCTGAATGCATTAATGCAAAGTCACTAGATGTGGTTTGTTGAGGCTGGATTTGGAATGGATTATACTAAGTCACATTAATCATTAACTACACAAGGGGCTATACATCACCTTGTTCTTGAGATTCCATTTCATTCTCTTCTTTCCATCATTCTTCCTCCATTGTTCACCTCATTACCGATTGTATCATTCGTGTATAGTTTGGTTGATGCATTGTTTTCTTTTTGGTAAATTCTTATGGTTAAGACTTTAACTCTTGTTCCAAATGACATTCCCAGAGCCTACAGACTCTTTGAATGTGGGTTTTTCAGGGCATTAAGGGTATGATCCTGCTTTGTGGAGGACCCACTGGCATTCCTATTTGGTGCACTAGTTAAATTATTTCCCTTAACATTTTTGCAATCCACTCTATTTTTTTCATTTCCATCTTGACATTTATTTCATCAACGTTAGAGTTGTCTCTTTTTCTCCATCTTTCTTGTTCTTTTTCTTTCTCCATTCTATCACTACCGGAGGTTCACTCTTAGTCATGGGGGTCCTGACCCAATTTTTTTGATCGTTTGATTTTCTCCTAGCCCCTACACCTTCGGTAGTCACCACTATTATATCTCTAGACCCGTATCAGCCATACCACAACTCAGCCAATGGACCTTTCATCGAAGTAAGGTATCAACTGCATTGCGATTCATTTACCCTTGCTAATATAAGACTATGTTGTGTGTGCGAATGACAATCATACAACAACGGATTGGATCTGGAGGGAACACTTGGAATGGATCGGTGTTGAAGTAGCTATGCAAGGAACGAGATGGATGACGTACTTACAGATAGATAACAAGAGGCACAATCTTGGTGTTGGCAGTAGCAGACTTCTTCTCTCTTCTCTCTCCTCTCTCAGCTACCAAATAAGGCCTGATGTTAAATGTATAAAGTGTTCACTCTTGTTGTCATGAACACCAGTTTTGTCATGTTCTGTAATGATAATCCATTCACATGTCATCCCATTCACCATTAGTTCCATTCAAGTCAATAATCCCATACCTTCCCAATATTCTGTAAGGAACTCGAGGATGAGTTTTTATTCAGTTATGGGTGTATGATGGGATGTGATATCACATGGGTTGCAATATTGTGTAAGAAATGTATTGTACATGATATCGCGTACGCAATATCGTAGCGCACTGCCAAATCTATAAATAAGAGGTGGCCCTCTCTTGTTTCTCCATCTAGATCTAGATCCTTAGCGAAACTATATCAGTTTTACCTCTCTAGAGATAGAATAATTTCCATGTGCCCGTAGTAGGAGTCCCAAAGTGAATGGATCTTTATTCGAGCAAATACTGTACCTAAGCACAAGTTTGTGTACGGAAATAAAGATGAACTTTTGGATAAACCTTGTAGTGCATGGACTAAGCTAAATAGGACTTTAATTAATGTTAAATGGTTAAAAGCTTTATTAGTTAATTAATTTTTCTCAACCCTTAACTCTTAGTTAAGTACATTCAGCACAACTGCTTCGAGCACGTGCGTTACGCTTGGTAATCCTAGTAATGAATAGTATTTGGTAATCCCAAAAGGTTGCATTGGTTCAGGGTGTGAACGAAAAGTGGGATGGATACTGATGCTAGGCATTAGAACTTAGTTAGTTAAAGTTAGTTACTTAGTCTCTTCACCCTTTCCCTCATTAGCATAGTCAATAAAACATAAAAGATATAAAAATCGCATACCTCAAACTTACTTAACCATACAACCATGACAATTACAAGTAAGTCTGGAAAGACAATAAATGATTAACCTTAAGTGTTCCATAAGGCATGTAGGCACTTAGTTTGCAGAATTCAACTGGATCACATGTGTAACGCTCATATTCGTATGGTTGAGTGTAGGGGTACCTCGCCACTCATCATCCATCAACTTGCCTATGTATCAAATGAGATGCATCCACAACCTAATGGTGTCCTTAACTTTTATCTCTCCACCATTGACCCATTCTTTGCCTATGTCATTAAATATGATCCCAACATAACAAATTACAAGGAGTAATGGCAAACGCTTTTGAGCTACAAAAAATTACCTTAATGAATAGCATCTAGACTCAATTTGGAATGATGAGTATTAGCAACGCTATATAATCTACCCCTTTATCATCACAAGCTTTCCTAATGAATAATACTTTGTTTCAAACTCCTACTCCCCTACAAATAACTTAACCTTAAAATAATTGTTTTCAAAGTCCAACATCTTCTTCATTTTTACCATCAAATATTGGTTTGAATGACAATCAATGAAAATCCTTAATCCAATCCATCAGAAACCCAAATGGCATATCTAATGGATCTGCAATTCAAACTGAAAATCAAATGACCCAAATACTAACCTCACTTTAAAAGCTTTCCAATGAAGTTATGGAACTAAAAGCATCCAGAACCTGATGGTGTCCTCAACTTTTATCTCTTCACCATTGACCCATTCTTTGCCTATGTCATTAAATATGATCCCAACATAACAAATTACAAGGAGTAATGGCAAAAGTTTTTAAGCTACAACAAAATACCTTAATGCATAGCATCCCCTTCAAATAACTTAACCTACAAACAATTATTTTCAAAGTCCAACATCTTCTTCATTTTTACCATAAAATATTGGTTTGAATGATGATCAATTAAAAGCCTTAATCCAATCCATCGTAAACCCAAATGGCATATCTAATGGATCTGCAATTCAAACTAAAAATCAAATGACCCAAATACTAACCTCACTTCAAAAGATTTTCAATGAAGTTGTGGAACTAAAATGAAATAACAAGAAGGTTTCTATACAATCTAAAAAACCAAGCACTTTAATGAATGATGATTATTGTCACCTTCATAACACTAGAAAACATTTTGAAAAAACTTATCCTCAATTTTTAGCATTATATGGTGACAATGCTTAAAATCAACAAAATACAAAAATCAAAATTATGGCCTTTAGCATACCTCATGAGAAAGAAAATGAAGAAGTTACCTCATTTGAACAAGTCATGGTAATTGACCCCAACCCACATAACACCCGTTATCATAGATTTAGCAATGTTATGAACACTACTCAACAACAACCAAGAATAACTCTTATACTCCTTCAAAAAGAAGAGTTCCTAATCAAAATAACATAAATAATCAAGTGGGTCCTTCCCAAGTGAATGTTCCACAACAACCAAACTCACCTTATATACTTAGGAGAAGTCCACCTCAACATGAAGCTAAAGATGAATAAGAAGTTTATGATCTAGTTGAGGATTTGAAAAGAGTTAAAGCCAACATTTCAATATATGATCTCTTACATTTTAATGAAATAAATGATGTGATCCAAAAGATAGTTTAGACACCTAAAACCAATAAAGAAAAATCTTTAATAACCAAAAAATAAGTTCATTTTGCAAAAAGTCCTAATGCTTTATCAATACAAAACTTAAGCAATCCCAAGTTGAACAAGGAAGATCAAACTCCTTTCTTAACAACGTTGATTATTTTAGGTGAGAATGTTCATAATTGCTTAATGGATTTTGATGCAACTGTTAGTGTCATGCCATTAGAAGTGTGTAAAATGTTAGGAGCACAAATGCTACCATAAGAAAGAAGTGTTGATGGATCTAATGTACTAGTGGTAGGATCATTAAAACGAGTAAAGGTATAACTTAAAAAATACCCTACTTTTACATGTTATACAAGTATTTTAGTAGTTCATATGTCACCTACGTATGGCATGCTTCTATCTAGGACTTTTGTAGCCTAGTTTGGGAGCTTCTTTAGATTAGTTTTTTTGAATTATTAATTCCTATTAAAGTAAAACCTGAATACGTTATTATACCAAGAGAACCATTTTATAAATAAGTAGTAACAAATTTTGATGCCCAAAATCAATCTTTGGAAAATCAAAATACCAATCTTTTTTGGAGTTATTGAACTTGGACTTGGTGAATATATTTTAAATGATGATGTGAGCGAAACTTTAGAAATAAATCCTTTTGTTTATACGTATTCCACTCAATATTACCAAGCTTTTAGAGAATGTGACGAAATTTATGAAGATACTTTGTTGTATCATCAACATGATGGAAGAACATTTCTTTTTGGTGACCCACCACTATTAGAAAAGGACAAAGACATAAATGATATTCTAACTATGAAAACATTAGAAAATAAGCCAAATTTTGATGATGATAATTGTTACATTGATCAAAGGCCTAAGTTTTTAGAGCTTATCAATTTAAATACTTGGATATTAAGAGTAGATGGTGTATGTTCTAAGAAAGGATGTGGAGCTAGGTTAATGCTCATACCTCCTAGTAAAGCTCCTATCCTTAAAGCCATTAATTTTAACCTATGGCGAATAACATGGTCAAATATGAAGCACTTATACATGGGATCAAGCTAGGTCAATATTATGGCTTATCCAAACTTAACATTTATAGTGACACTCAACTAATAGTAAATCAAATTAATGAAATTTTTTATGATAAAGATGTCATCATGAAAGCATATAAAGCTTATATCCTTGAACTTTTTAAGTAGTTTGAACACATATCCATTGAACATGTGCTGAGAAAAGAAAATTATGTCTCTGATCCACTAGCCCAAATGGCCACTACTTTAGATGTCCCTTTAAAACACAATGCTTGAGATTCAAAAATTATTATTGAAAAAGTTAAGTCTTGTTTTATTCCTAATGATGTCTTTTCTTTTCAAGTATTTGATGATGATAATCATGTTTGTGAATTTTTATTTTCAAAAGGAGAATTTAGTGATAAATGTTGTAAGGTTTATCAAGTAAATGAAGAAGTTAGATCAAAGGATGTTATATTCTTAAATAAAATAGTTCCTAAAATAACAACTAGGAAAGTAGTATTTGATGAGTTACATACCAAAACCATAGAAATATCTAAAAATACTAATTGACAAATATTAGCCAAAACAGAAACTATTCAAATCCAAAAGAAAGAACAACTCTATCCAATTAAAATAGGGTCTTACTTACATGCAAATGAAAAATGAAACCTAATTGAACTATTACATGAATCTAATGATGTTCTAGCTTGGACTTATGAGGATCTAAAAACTTTCAATCCTATAGTGATGAGACATATATATTACTTAGACCTAAAACCAAACCATTTAGGCAAAAATTTAGACCTGTAAACCCCAATATTAAAGCCTTGATGAAAGAAGAAATTGATAAACTCTTAGAATCTAAAATTATTTATCCTGTGAGATATTCAAGTTGGATATCAAATTTAGTGCCTACTAGAAAACAAACTAGTGAATTAAGGTTATGTATTGATTTTTATAACCTTAATATTTCTTCTATTAAGGATAATTATCCACTCCCTCTCATGGTGAAGCTTTTGGAAATTGTGAATGGTGCCTAGATGTGTTCCTTTCTAGATGGATATTCAGGATATAATCAAATTTTAGTAAGTAAAAAGGACCAATATAAGACTGCTTTTACAACAAAATGGGGAACTTTTCAATTTGCTAAAATGCCCTTTGTTCTTATGAATGTTGGTTCTACCTTTCAAAGGGCTATGAATGAGACCTTTGAATGACTAATTAGGAAATGCATTATTATTTACCTAGATAATTTAATCATTTTCTTCAAAGATCAAGTAACACACCTTAGAGACCTTAGAAATATTTTCATAGGATGTAGGTAATTTGGTATCACTTTGAATGCCAAGTTATCCATCTTTGGTGTTCAAAGTGGTAAGTTTCTTGATCACATAGTAACTAAAGAGGGAATTATGATTGATCCTAAATGAGTAAATGCTATTTTAGAAATGTCATACCCTTTTATCTAAGACTAATTTGTGGGCCTTCTTGGGAAAATTAATTTTTTTACATGATTTATCCCTACCTATGCTGAATTAGTTAGACCATTGAATGAGATGCTCAAGAAACATGAAAGAAAAAAATGCTTTCCTTGCCATCAAAGAAGCCATTGTAGATGCTCCTATTTTAGCTTCTCCTTGGTATGAGAATGATTTTCTTTTATATGCTTTTCCTAGTGATATTACTGTCATTGCTATCTTAACCCAAGATATATTTGATCAAGGTAAGAGATCCATAGCTTTCATGTCCGCATCTTTGAAAGATGCAAAATTAAAATACTCAGCTGTAGAGAAACAATTATATACTATGGGAAAAGCCTTAAAGAAATTCTGTTACTATTTGTTAAATGCAAAGGCTTTTTTCATCCTTCTTGATCCAACCATCATTTCATTAGCTAAATTATAAGACCCTAGTAAAAATGTGCTAAATGGGTTATGAAGTTATAAGAATTTGATATTCAATGGAAGGTAGCCAAGATATTAAAAGAAATGAGTCTTTCCAAGCTAATAGCCAAAGCCTCAACTTTAGAAAATAATGATGGACCCAAAGATAAACAATAAATTCCTCTTCACATATTTTTCATTAATGAGGAGAACAATATCCCATATGCTTCTAACTGATTGCATGATCCATGGTATGATGATATTGAATTTTATTTAACCTTTCATCATTGTCCTTTAAATTTACCTAGATATAAAAGAAATCTTTTAGTATCTAAATTTTCTAAGTTTACTTCAATTAGTGGTGAATTATTTAGAAATAATTTCCAAGGAATATACCTTAAATGCTGAAACTAAGAATAAGCTAATAATGGTTTAAAAGAACTCCATGAGGAAAGAAATATAGGATATCATTTGTTGGTTCATAAAATAACTATAGTTGATTATTATTGACCCACTATGATTAATGATGCTTATAACCTAGTTAGAACTTGTGTCCGATATCAAATGTTCAAGGAAAAGATTCCAAGAGTTTAGCCCCTTTACGACCTATAATAGAAACTAGACCATTTGCACAATGGACTTTAGATTTTATTGGAGTAATTAATCCATTATTAACAACCCAACACAAATTCATCTTAATAGCTACTGATTATTGCACATTCTGGTTAGAAACGAAAGCAACCAAAATTGCAACATCTCATGAATTTATTTGCTTTCTAGAAAATGATATAATTTCTAGACATGGATATCCTTATGCTTTAGTAGTGGACAATACACTTTCTTTCATCTCTATAGAGTTTACAAATAGGGCTAGGGAACATAATATTATTGTCAAAGCTATAACCAAATATTATCCTCAAAGTAATGGTTTAGTTGAGCCATCCAATAAAATAATATTAGATGGAATTAATAAGTTGATAACTCAAAATCCAAAAACTTGGCATGATAAAATTCACTATAAAGAATCAATCAAAGCTACACCTTATGATTTAGTATACAGAAAAGAACCAATATTGCCAATAAATTTGCAAATTCCTACATATAAATTCTTCTTGGATTATTTACCAATTAATGAACATCTAATCTCTCATACATATGATATTTCAAATTTAGAACTTGAAAGGGTTAAAGCAATTGAAAATCTATTTAGTCATCAAAAAACTATTAAAAGATGGTTTGATAAAAAATATGCAGCCAAAGTGTTTCAAGTACGAGATATGGTCCTTAAGAGAGATAAAGCATCTGGTCAAAAAAGTCCTCAAACTAAGTTTTCTCCTATGTGGTTAGGTCCATACCAAGTTACACATGTAATTAGCCCAAATGTACATAAAATTACTGATTTGCAAGGATATAAATTAAATAGAAATTTTAATGCATTTCATTTAAAGCATTTCTACTCACATGCTCCTCATGGACACTTGATAGGTCCTTAGTTGTATGCTTTCTCTTCATTCTTCATACATTTCATTTGTATAAAGTTAAATTTGCATATTTTCTTTGCATTCCATTCATTCTCTCATGCATGTTAACTCTACGATCATCTCTTTCCTAGAATAATGGTTTTGGTTTAATCTATTTGTGTTTTTTTAATATAATTTTAATAATCATTATGATCATATGAGTTACTAGGCATTGGGTCATCATAACACCATTTTAGATTAATGCAAGCATTATGCTCCCTACATTATTCATGTTATATCATATGATTATTATATAAAGCCTTCTTTGTATGATATATATTTAGCAATTCTATGACTCTTCCCAATCTATTTCAAGGTTTTAGTTTATTAGTTATGTTGGATTGTGGAGGATGGGATCTATGCTAACTTATCATGTTATTATCATGGTTATGTAACTAGAGAGTATGATTTTGGAGAATGGTTAGCCATAATTACTAGGTTACCTTAGAAAATTCCATTTTCCCCTCTCATAACCCCTATCCCTCAAGTGTGATGATCCATGGCTATCCTATGAGTAACAAGATGAAGTGTGTTCCTCTCCACTTGAGAACCTTGAGCCACCTAGAAAACCTACTATGATGTTGATGAGCAACAAGGTACCCCTACACCCAACCATATGAATCACAAAGCATTCACATGTGATCTAATCGAATTCATGGAATTTATAGCTTCTGGTGCACTAGTCTTCTAGGAAGTGAACCTTGCCCTAAGGTCATTCATTGTCTTCCTAATTATACTTGTGAAGTATAAAGGTATGGTTAAATGAAATCAATGTATATGATTTTTATCATTTTACATTTTATGTTCTTGGGTGCTTGAAAAGAGAGAGATAGAGTAATTTAATGACTAATTTAAATTAACTAATTAATTGGTGTCTAACTAATCCTAACATAAGCATCCATTCCAACTTGTTATACATGTCCTAAACCCATGTATCTAGTACTTAGTTACCAAGCATTATGCTACTAGGTGCACCAAGCAATAGTGCTTCTAGAATTACCAAGTGAATACATGCTGCATTCAAAGTGGTCGTACTTATGTATTAAATCTATTTAGCTTATATCACTTAATTATCTTAATCCACTTAATTACTGAAAAATATTGCATAAATAACTAAAAATATTAAATGCATAAATGAAACATTTAAACTATCCAAAATGCTACAAGGTTTATCAAGAAGTTCATATTTATTGCAACATACACTGTCGTGCTTAGGTACAACAATGCTTGAATAAAGATCCGTACACTCAATGACTCCTACTGCAAGCACTTAGAAGAAATATTCTAACTTTTCACTAAATAAACTACAAGAGCTCTAGTCCTGCTAAGAGCTTTTATGCCATAAATGCAACTAGTGAACATGTATTTGTAGGCCAAGACAAACCCTTATGTCGATGCAACAAATTACATTAACATGGGCTTATCGATGGGGCCTAGTTGATGGGGCCTCATCAACATAGTAGATTGCATTAACATGGCCTAGTCAATGGGGCCCAGTCAACATAGCAAACCACATTTCATCATAACCCCACAATTAAATTGAAACCTCATCCTTGAGTTCTTTACAAAATTGGGAAGGTATGGGATTACTAACTGACTCTTGACATAACAAAACAAGATAAAATAGACGTAGAAAATTGAGTGCCCAGTGTACGGATCAATCAAATTACAGAATTGAGCATGGTACAAAAAATTTGGACAAACACACCCTTTAATTACATGAAGATAAAAGAGAATGTCATATAGTCCTAGGCAGTGGATGCTCCTAAGGCTCTGATGGACCTTCTCCAACTTTAGGCATGATCAATGGCTAAGGTAGTTGTGGTTATCCTGCTATTGTTGTAACTTCTAGTAAAAGACTAAAAGCATCAAGCAATGCTTTCAACTTCTTTTCTTTACTCCTGGGATCGTTCATGGTCCATGTAGCTTTGCCAATGTGTGCTAGAATTGGAATATACCAAGGACAAGTTAAAACTAGAAGTATCTCCTTAACATTGATAAACCAGGCCATGAATTGTTTGTGCTCAATGTTAAATGCTCGAATTATGTCTTGTAGTGCTTGATAGTCATTCATTATTTTGGGCAGGTTCTCAGTGACTAATCTTTGAATGGTGAATTTTGCCTTGAGAACCTTGAGTTTGACATTTCCCACTAGAAGCTTCTACTTAGTATCTTTATGATTCCTGAACCTGGCCTCATATAATAAGTACAAGCTAGCCACTTGCTTCTTAAGCTCAAGCCATGACTATTCGATAGTCAACATTATTAAGTCTACATAGCAAAGATTGGACAGCTCCATGTACTTTATCATCTCTTCAATATACAACTCCTTCATGTGGATTTCCACCTTATTGTAGGCATCAATCCCATCAATGTTGGATTGTTATAATTCTCTACCTTGCTAGAGGGCCTCATTAACCTTTGCCTTCACAAATTGGCTATGTTTTTCATTTACCTTATTCTATATGCCAACTTGGTCTTTGTAATGGTTTTTAACTTTTTCAAAGTTCAAAGCCTTGTTTTTCTAGGCAACAATCTCAATGGTTGAATTCTGGTGTAAGGCATAGACCTCCTCCATGGAGAGATTATGATTCTCCACTACCAATCTCCTCAATTCAGCATTTTCTTTGACAAACTATTTCTACTATTGATGGAAAAATTCTTCTAGTTGTTACTGTTGTGCATCAACATTCCATAGGCGATGATTTTCTGTTGTCAAAATTTTATTCTCCTTGCACGTCTACATCAAGTCCTTCCATACTTAATGAGTTGCAACTTCTGTTATGGACTTTTTGAAGACCGCCATCACCATTTCTTCCTCAACCCACTTTAGCTATTCTTGAAGCTGCTAATGGGCTTCATCTTGTGTCAATGCAGGGTTGATAAGAGCAGGGTCGATAAGTTGAGCATGTAGTTTAGCAACTTCAGTGGCCAAGCATTGATTATGTTCTTGAGATATTGCAAGTTTCCCTTCTAAGATGAGACACTTGTGCTTTGCCTCCAACAAATCTAATTGGGTTGCAATGATGGTATCCAAAAAATTAAAGATATCTAGAATCAGTTACCTGGTTCCCAATAGTCGGTCTAGCAATTCTTCATGCTAGGCTACATTTAATTTCCTACTAATTATCCCTACAGACATCTACACATCTCTAAGTGTAGAAAAATCTAGTACAGGTGTTGTAGGTGCATTTAATTTCTTAGCAACTTATTAGCAACAATTTTTGTAGCTATCTCTTACCCCTAGTGCGACATTACTAATAGAGTTGTCTCTTCACCCTTCATGGGACACGATATCGCATCCCATCAAGGGTACGCGTATGTGATATCACGGTCCATCGCCATATCTATAAATAAGAGGTGGCACGCCCCTTATTCATCATCTTAGGCTTAAAGTAGCAAAGCTCTAGTGGATTGATCACCCCATAGATAGATTATTTTCCATGTGCCTGCAGTAGGAGTCCCCAAGTGAACGGATCTTTATTCAAGCAGCTTTGTACCTGAACGCAAGTTGCGTATGGCAATAAAGACGAGCTTTGTGGATAAACCTTGCAGTACATGGAATAGGTTTATTACATGTTATTTCTTACTAGTTATTTATTACCTATTGTTAGCATGGTATGAGTACGACTTGATTACGAGCATTTATGAATGTGTACGGCTAGTCAAGGAATCGGCTACTCATCGCAATTAGTCTCTCTCACCCTAAACTCCTAGAGCATGGGATAAGTACGACTTGGTTACGAGCATTCAAGGATGTGTACGGTTAGCCAAGGAATGGATGCTTATCACACTTAGGTTAGTTAAGTGTCTTAGTACGACCACTTCAAGCACGTGCGTTACGTGTGGTGATCCCAATAATGATTAGTGTTTGGTAGCCATAGTTTCATAGTTCGAGGTGTGTACAGTAAGTGGGAATGGATGCTGATGCTAGGGAACCTAGTGCATTAGTTAGAGTTAGACTTAGCTTCTCTACCCTTTCCTCGTAGTGCAGAAGACATAAAAATAGAAAATACCATAAAAATCATATACCTTAGAATTGCTTAACCATACACCGTGACAGATACAAGCAAGCCTGGGAAGACAACAATTAATTAACCCCAAGTGTTCCAACCGGCATGTAGGCATTTAGTCNCAAATAGAACATAAGGAAATCATTCAAATCATTGGGAGCCTTAATGAACCTTTGGGTTAATTAATTAAATAAGAATTTATATAAAAGTGAATAGCACACCGATAAAAATGACTTCTTCTCACAAATCTAATTCACCACCTAGGACTAACACTAGAGACAGTCGACAACATACAACGCATAACCACAATCAGACAAGTCCTAAACAGTATAAGATAACATATACTCATCCTGATGAGTATATTCCTGATTATACTTTTATCCTCCATCAAGATGAACAGTTGCACTGGAGAGATTTTTTTGGTAACATAGTTTTACCACGAGATCGATCTGTCCCGAACATGCTCTTCCGTGCCTTGGCATAGATTGGCATGCAAGACTTATTTGCTGAATATGTTACTGGAGAGTTTGATATAAGGGATTATCATCCCACAGCTTTGCAACGTATGAGGGACTTAAGGCAGGAGAGTCAACATACACTGTTGAAGGACAAGGTCCCACACGTCCTTAGTGAAATAGGAGACAAAGAACCCCTTATAATGGGTTCTTTAGCAAATGATGTTCCCCCTCCTCATGATGGTGAAGAGGTTAGGCATCAGAGCCTTCGATCAACTATACATACCATGGGTTCTGATCCCTGTGAACACCAACTGTTCATGGAAGGAGCAACCACTCACACTAAGGACAGACACTTAGATCATTATAATGATCGAGGCTGAAGTAGCTGAATAGAAGGTAAGAAACATCACCATGGTGATGGCTTCCCTTATTCTTCTCCTTCATCTCGCCACTCACACTCTCCTTCCACATCTGGGTGCAGCCATCGTGAACATAATGGTGAGGGTAAAGGTAAGGAAGACAAAAGACCTCGATAGGAAGGTTGAGAGATAGGATAAGGGCAAGGACGTAGGGAGAGTAGGAAACCACGAAGACATCACAAACATCATGAAAGAAATGATCATGATGAACCCCTACTTGTAACCTGAAGTATGCTTGACATTATAGAGGTTGTTAGGATTCTAACAAGGCACTTAAAAGACAGTCGGATCAAGCGTTTAGACATAAATAATATCCCACATTTTGAAGGGGAATACAACGCTGATCCACAGTATCATTTACAACCATTCCATGATGCCTGTGCCTTGCAGAGTATAGATAATGAGTGGTAGAAGCTTAAGTTATTCCCAAGGACACTCACCAAAGAAGCAAAGAGCTGGTATCAGTCCTTAGAACCCGAAACCATCAGGAGGTGGAGTATGATGCTTGAACTCTTCAACAATAAATATCAAACATACTCCAGAGTGTCCAATTTGCGTAAGCAGATCCAAGGCTTGAAACAAGGTGCTTATGAACCCTTGGATGCTGTTATGGCCTGCTACTATACATTGTTCTATCGTTGCCTGGGCCATAGGTACGCTATCAACTTCGCCACATCGTGGATGGGCTAAGGAATGAAACGAGAAGAACCCTTGGGACTTTTGCCCAAGGGAAACTTTTCCAACTTAGAGCCCATGAAGTACATAGCTTGTTGGAATAAGTAGCGCAAGAAGAGGGTGAACTACATAAGAGGGAAAGTGTAGAAGAATATAACCACGATCCCTCGCTTCACAAGAAGGGAGTGAAATTCTATGATGAGGAGGATGAGTCACCACTCGAAGATTTGGTGAACCAAAAAACTTTGCCTATCCAAAAATTAACAACTGAAGTATTGGCCAAGGGAGACCAAATGTGGGATTCCTTAGACTCAAGAATTGAAATAGTGTTGAAAATTGTAGAAGAGTCTAAGGAGGAACAAATTAGTGACAAAGGTAAAACAAAGCAGAGAAATTTAAGCCCTGCACATAACAAGGGTAAGGGGAAAATTCCTATCTCTAATGAGGCTATGAATTCTGACATAGACGATGATAGTGGATGTGAGGTCTACTACTATGACCATCATAAGGGATGTTGTGAGTTATCTCACATCTGCAGGAGTCTAGGGTGTATGCACTAAATCCAAGACTCAACTAATATCAAACACCCCGAAGGTTACCTTATCCACAAGGTAACCCAAGGCAGTTCCACCAACCACTAATGTATTATCCAAGTGGTACTCCACCATAGCCCATTGGACAACATTAGCAGTGGCAATACCCACAGTCATGGGGGATGCCACCGCCAACACAATTTTACCCTTACTGGCAGCCTGCTCCTTATGGTTATTATGTGTAGTAGCCAGTTTCTCTAGGTGGCTCTATGGGTCACACTACTCCCCAACGTCACTACCAAGTTCGGGAGTACTTCAGCAGGACTCCTTCTCCTCTGGGAGGCTTCTCACATTCATCTCATCCTCTAACTCCATCCGCACCTCTTCCACCTATAGTTCCCATACAACCTGTTCCAACAATGCAAGGGGAATTAGCTACTCAACCGCAGCAACGTAACGCTATGAGAGCTGTAAATATTCAGCCTGTAAATATTCAACCTGGCATTGGCTCTGACAACTGTACAAAGAAGAGGCCCTTCTTCAGAAGTAGGAGCCCAGACAAACTCTCGCAACAACAAGCAGTTGAGTACATGTATAGGCCTCAATCATCTAATCCTTCGGAGCACCCTTCAGTCCAACAACCGAGTACATATACAGTTATGTTGACACATACCATAACCGATTGGATCAAGGTGGGCCACCTTCCCAGGAAACTATCTGACCATGGGAGCCCCTTAATTTATTTGCAAATTGCTAGGAATGCACCACATCAAGCTCTTCTTGACTCAGGTTCTGGAGTTAATCTAATATCATAAGAAATGTATCACAAATGGAACCTGCCCCAACTAAAGAAGAGTAACATCCCACTAGAGCTGGCTGACCAGTCCATTACCATTCCCTTAGGATTGGTGGAGGACATCATCACCACTATGTGTGGGTGGTCATACCCAGCCGATTTCCTAGTGATTGAAGTTAACAATGAAGGGGGCTCTCTAATTATAATGGGAAGGCCATGGCGAAGTACAGTAGATGCGTACCTAGGGATCCGTGATCTTTCCTTGCAAATATCTAAGATGAACATTTATGGAAAGATCGAGAAGAAGAAAGTTCCATGCATCACATACAGTGATTCATCGGGTGATGACATGGAGGAAATGTCTCCATGTAACAAGTGTGCCCTTGAGACTTTGAAATAAATATGCCTGTATGTAGCAACCACACCAGTACTAGACACCCTGTGGTTAACAGCTACTAGGAAGAGCAACCAAGTATGCATGGAACGAACTGAGGAAACTCATGCTAACAACAGAGGCATAGACACATTGGAATATGAGTGTCACCAACTTCCACCCCTCAACCTAAGAACATCAGTGGGGAGAAGTTGGGCACTGTTACGAAATTCCAATAGGCACTTATTATTTTGGATCTCTCCCTTACAATTTAGTCATGGGGGAGATGTCCACCTATGCTAATCATATGGGGCCCTCAGTTCTTTTAAGTTTTTTTTAACACATTATTGTTTTACACATTTTTTGT
Organism: Gnetum montanum; assembly: GCA_015680685.1. Taxonomy (NCBI): domain Eukaryota; kingdom Viridiplantae; phylum Streptophyta; class Gnetopsida; order Gnetales; family Gnetaceae; genus Gnetum; species Gnetum montanum. The sequence goes on along the minus strand of MNCI01011532.1, from coordinate 1,053,452 downwards.
TTAATACATTTTTGTTTTACAAATTTCTTTAACTTTTCTTGTTTTTATTTTGAAAATTTCTTTAACTTTTCTTGTTTTTGTTTTACAACATCGTTATACTTTCCCATTTTGTGTGTGTGTGTGTGTGCCATCCACCATGTAAGTTCACCACCCAATAAGTGTTTGGAACGATGGTATGACCTGTTTTTCATTGATTGCTGATCTTTGGTTTTTACCTTTAAGTTATGACGTTGATACTAAGGTATGTTCTTTTGATATGGCAGGCAATGATTCCACTTCATCCATTCATCCACCAAAGTCTATGGTTTCTCTTGGCTTGGAAATGTACAGTTCCCTTTCTAATAAGAACTTTAATGAATCGGTGACTAGGTACTTCTCAAACTAAGGAAAGACTCAAGGTTTAAAATGGGTGTGACTTCAAGGGAACTTTATGCATTTGTGTTGGCCATTCTCTTAGGTGGTTGGATATTTTCTTCTTGAGTTTTCTTGCCATTCCAATGTTACCCACTTTTTGGAAGTGGAGACAATAAAAATAAAAATTCTTTGCATGGTGTGGTTCTCACGCATAAAAACAAAAAACACAAAAAAAAAAAACCAAAGTAAGGATTGAAAGAAAACCCCTTAGACGAAATAAACTTAGGCTACAAGCATTGGTTATGGAACCAAATGTGTTCCCTCTAACTAAGGCACTTCTCACTTCCCATTCTCTCCTTTGTTTCGTTGAAATGGTGGTAGCTCTTGGAGATGCATTCTTGTTACTCCAGTGGATGGTTCAGCCAAGTGCGTTGATGCGAAGTCACTGGATGTGGTTTGTTTGAGGCCAGAGTTGGAATGAGATTTGCCAAGTCACATTAATCATGAAGCACACAAGGGGTTGTACACCATCTTGTTCTTGGGATTCCATTCCATCCTCTTCTCTCCACCCTTCTCTCCACTGTTCACCTCATTGCCGGTTGTATCATTAGTGTATATTTTGGTAGATGCATTGTTTTATTTTTGGTAAATTTTTACGATTAAGACTTTAAATCTTGTTTCAAAGGACATTCCCAGAGCCTACGGACTCTTTGAATGTGGGTGTGTCAGGGCATTAAGGGNGTATTAGCCACAACCCAGACAATGGACTTACACCGAAGCAAGGTATGACCACATTACAATTCCTTTACCCTTGCTAATACAAGACTGTGTTGTGTGTGCAGATGGTGATCATGCAACAATAGATCAGATCTGGAGGTAGCACTTGGAATGGAGTAGTGCTGAAAGCAGCTATGCAAGGAGCAAGATTGATGATGCGCTTACTGATGGACAATGAAAGGCGCAATCTAGGCATTGGCAGTAGCAAGACCTCTTCTCTTATCTTCTCTTCTCTTCTCTCTTCTCTTTTCTCTCAAGCTGCCAAATGTGGCCTGATGTCAATGTAATAAGGTGTTCACCCCTGTTGTCATGAACACCAGTTTTTTCAAGTCTTGTAATAATGATCCGTTCACATGTCATCCCATTAGTTCCATTTCCCTCAATAATTCCATACCTACCCGATATCATTATAATGAACTTGAGGATGAGTTTTCATTTAGTCATGGAGGCATGATGGGATGCAATATCACGTACGCGATATCATGTCGTCCCCTGCGATATCGCGTACGTGATATTGCAGTCCACCGCCATATATATTAATAAGAGGCAGCACTCCCCTAATTCATCATCCTAGGCTTAAAGTAGCAAAGCTCTCGCAGATTGATCACCCCAGAGATAGATTATTTTCCATGTGTCCACAGTAGGAGTCCCCAAGTGAACGGATCTTTATTTGAGTAGCTTTGTACCTGAACGCAAGTTGTGTATGTCAATAAAGACGAGCTTTGTGGATAAACCTTGTAGTACATGGAATAGGTTTATTACATGTTATTTCTTACTAGTTATTTATTACCTGTTGTTAGCGTGGTATGAGTACGACTTGATTACGAGCATTTACGAATGTGTACGGCTAGTCAAGGAATCGGCTATTCATCGTGATTAGTGTCTCTCACCCTAAACTCCTAGAACGTGGGATAAGTACGACTTGGTTATAAGAATTCAAGGATGTGTATGGTTAGCCAACGAACAGATGCTTATCACACTTAGGTTAGTTAAGTGCCTCAGTACGATCACTTCGAGCATGTGCATTACATGTGTTGATCCCAGTAATGATTAGTGTTTGGTAGCCACAATTGCATAGTTCAGGGTGTGTATGGTAAGTGGGAATGGATGCTAACACTAGGGAACTTAGTGCATTAGTTAGAGTTAGACTTAGTTTCTCAACCCTTTCCTCATAGTGTAGAAGACATAAAAATAGAAAATACCATAAAAATCATATACCTTAGGCTTTCTTAACCATACACCGTGACACATACAAGCAAGCTTGGGAAGACAACGATTAATTAACCCCAAGTGTTCCAAGCAGCGTGTAGGAATTTAGTCTGCGGAGTTCAATCTGATGGTGCGTGCGACACTCGTATTCATATGGTTGAGTGTAGGGATACCCACCACTCATCAATCCTCCTCCAAGTGCATTAAAAAGGAAGCAACATTCCCAAAGATTTCTGAGAATAGATGATGCTAAGAGAGAGATATTGTCACCTCTTGAGCACTTAGATTTAACCTCGTAGGCAACTGCATTTGTTGGGTAGATAACATTGATCCACCTCCCTCCATCTAACTAGTTGTACAAGCCACTTCTCTGAGGTAACTCATGATTAGTCTATACATAGATGGATCTCCACCACTAGTTCCTGTCTACTACTTCTCCTATTGTAAGATCTACTCTTATATTTTTTGCATACACTCAACCAAAGTGTGGGCCTCCATTGGTTATTCATGAATAGGTGGTGGAGGTGGCTGTTGTTACTCCTCTTTTGTGAATGTGGTATGCATCTTATCTTTCATCATCTTAGCTCATGAAGCATTAGGAGCACACCTGAGTGTATCATTTGTGTAGTGAACTATCTTTTCCCTTTTACATAATTTTCTATTCAAGTAGGAAAAGGGTAGATTTTTCCTTCCATGTGCATTCTCCTTAAAGTACTTCTCTATCTCTAGATAGATTAGGTATGGAAGGTTTTCTAGAAAGTTTCCACATAGTGCAATGCATGCTTAAGTGAAGAAGGTTGTTACCTTACTAGGCCTTGCTGTTGGATTGAGGTGGTAGCTTGCTATCTTAAAATAGACTTCTTTTGCTAGTGTGAGCATGCCAAACTCCTTGCAGTCAATCCCATAACACTACTAAGTCCATTCCTTCTTTGCTTCAGGATTGGCTTATGTGGACAACTTTGCCAATTATGTCCTAGTGTCTAGCAACCTAAGGGCCTACATGATAGCTTATACTAAGTAGGACACTTGGATATCCTTAATTTTCACAATATCTCCTTCTCTCTTATTATTCTAGAAAAAATATGTTTCTCCCATGTACCACTCCTCACTTGTAGTGATGATTGGCCACATGGGAGAGGCTTGCAATTGAGTTCTAACATCTTCTAGTGCCCTTTCAAGGAATGACCCAGAGTTTAGCTCTTGAAGAATTAAGCATTGAATTTCATGGTTCCTAATTATATCAAGGAAGGCCTGTGGGAGTGTGACTTCCAGTCTAGGTATAGGGCCTAGTGCCTTGCCTCACTATAAGTGTTTAGATGTAGCTTCTTCTTTAGGAATCTATTGGACAAATTCCACCTCTACCTCATCTCTAAGAGATCCCATTACGTGGGTTTCCTCAGCTTGTTTGTGGCCATGTTCTTATTGGAATCTTCCTTTTCTAGGTCATTTCTCCCATGGTTGCAATGGTCCTTCCTCCTACAATCTCTTCGACCTAGGTGCCATCTATAATCACACATAACAACAAATTAGCAAATATTTTGTAACTCAAAATGACTGGAATACCTTTTCTCATAGGAAATTTACACATGACTAAGGTATGATTATGGCTAGATGGATTAAGTATTTAATTGTTTAAGTTAATTTTTGGTTTACTGAAGTTGTTGGGAGGGTTAAATTCTCAAAATTTAATGATTTAATAGTATTTTATATCTTAACCCTTTGGGGGAGTTAGAAAAAGTTTCAAAAAATTATCGTCAAAACCTTGAGGTTTGCTATCCCCATGACTAAGAGTTTACTTCTAGTAACTATAGAATCAAAGAACACGGTGATTCAGATAACTGGTGTGAGAGTTATAGGCTCAGGAATGTTTTTGGCTTTGAAAATTGTAAAACCACCTTGGGCATTATGGACCAAATGAGAAAAATCCAAAGTGTTTGGTAGTATTTATACTATTTTTGCATTGCATTAATGGGGCCTAGTAAACATGGTCTGCTACGTCGATGGGGCCTTGTCGATGCAACTATTGATCACCACTAACCAAGTTAAAACTCAAAAATTACAAGGAGATTTGGAACAAAATTAGAATCAAATGGAAGCCCAAACAGTCACAAACATGATGAAAATACAAGAAGAGGATGTTAAAGTTCAAAAAATTAAGAAAATTGAGAAAATTAGAGAAAAAGGGTTCAAGGAGCATAGAGTGGATTACATAATGGAATATGTGAAAGATAGGATTGTAGCAATGTCAAAGATTAGGGACTTAACTAACCAAACCAAAAGATATGTAAGTGGGTCCTCCTCATAGTAGGCAGATGGCTTTATTGCCTTTACATGACCCTAACTAAGGAGCATGTGGGCCCCACAGTTGATTAATGGTCATGAAAAGTTAAGGACCAACCAAAAAGAATCAATTTAAGAATGCCAATACTTCATACTTAGACATCGAACATAACATAGAAATCAATAGTGAGGTAAGTTATGGTAGCATATATGGATGTTAAGAAGGTGGAATGGGATTCTAAATTGAGTTTGTAAAAAGTCCCTTGTGGAAGATGTGTTTAAAATGACCTGAGAAGTTCCATCCTTAGTCCAGACCAAAACTAGCTACTTTTAGTGACATTGCATTGTCACTCCAAGATTGATTGACCCACTTAAGACACAAGAGTGCTCCTACAAAACAACTACCATTCCATAAAAAGAAGAAAAGAGAAGTAGGAAGTGAGAGAAAGAGAGGAACTCAGTTAGAGGGGATCTTCAAGCATGGGTAACATGTCTTTCTAGTTCCATAACTAGTGCTTGTTTCTCATGTATTTGTCTAAGGGGTGTGCTTTAAATTCCCATTATTATATTTTTTTTTGAATTTTGGATGGGAACCACACCATGCAAAGACTTTTTTGACTTCCTATTAGTGGTTGGAATGGAATAGTAAGAAGTTCATGAAAAACATCCAAGGACTCAAGTAAGCAGAAGAGTACAAAGAGTATTTAGTTCCCTTGAAGTCACACTCTCTACAAACCTTTGGATCCTTCCCAATTTCAGAACTAACAAGGTCACCAATTGATTAAAAGTTTCTTTTTAATGGAAGAAACCTTAAACTCCCAGAACAAGGAACATCACAAAGTTTGTTGGATGGGTGGATGACGTGGACTCACTGCTTGTTCAATGAAAAATAAACCATGTCATAGTCATTAGACATCAAAATTCAACAATAGAAACTAGACATTAACAATCACAACATTAAGCACAAACCATCATTAGTAAATAGCAACAGTGGCATTATGCCCTATGGTAATAAAGCACTTTTATTAGCAGAAATAATGACAAGTCACACTTAAACAAAATAAAACAAAGTAAAATAGCATAAAATATAAAAAATTGTAAACTAAATTAAGAAAGGTAAAACATACTAACAATGTTGTAAAACAAAAATTAAGAAAATCAATAGAGCAAAAAACCAAAGAAAAAGGTAAAAATCAACAAAGTGTAAAATAAAAATATGTAAAACAAAAAAGTAAAATATTGAAGCGCCAAGTGGATGGTTAACACGGATGGCCATCTCCACCATAACCATGTTGAAGAAAGGAGATCTAGAAAATAGAGCATGGTTGTCCATCTATTGAGGTGGTAGTTTTATTAGCTTTTCTTGGTTCAAGGAAAGGTTTCACTTATTGGATGATGACCAACTACTTTCTATTTGGGCTTTCAGGTTTGTAGATGAACATGGCCCTAGAGGAAAAGGTTTGATCAATTATATAAGGTCTAGTGGTTGAATCCACTATTAAGGACCTTCCATGCCAACAATTATCCCACCATCTATTTGACAGTGTTAGCAAGATCAGACAAATTTGTGGGCATCCCTAAATATTGTAGGTCAATATTATCCTACCATCAGGATTTTTATGGCTATGCATCTCCTTACAGATTGGCCTCCACAAGGTCCTTCATGAGCATCCTTGAGAATGCATAGTTGATCTTCGTTAGGGACACACCAATGAATCAAGGCATTGATGCATATCTTGTAGAGGTGTCTATTGATTTCCATGAAGTGTTTAGGTTGATGAAGAAATTGTTACTTTTTTCTAAAGTCAAAATCTTGTGGCATTTCCTGAGTGAGAAGATAGATGAGAACTCCATTTTACCATGTTGTTTTTGTGGGTACTTGGTCATTTATTACTCCTATAAAGAGAAGTTCATCTAGAAATTGATCAAAGAGTGGATTCTCCTTCTCTTTATTATCCCATCTTAATTAAGAGAGGTGGTCAACGATCACATTCTTGATCCCTTTTCGATCTAACATCATGACATCAAATTCTTGCAAGATCACGAACCACCATATGATACAAGGGCTCACCATCAACTTGTTCAATAAGAAGTGAATGGAATTATGATTTTTGTGCACAAAAACTCTATAGCCAAGCAAATAATGCTTGAATTTTTCAAGGGCATACACCACTACCATTAGTTCTTTCTCTGTGGTGGTGTAATTTAGCGCTACATCTACAATGCTTCAGCTTGAGCAGTGGAAGTAATAGGAACCTTTTTATCATCCAACTATGTAAGAATTACTCCCAAAGTATAATTAGATGCATTCGTCATTATGTGAAGTGACCTAGACTAGTCTGGTTCCTATAATATTGTATTTTTTATGAGTTTTTTCTTCAACTATTGGAATGCATGTTTACACTCCTTGGTATAGATGAACGAAGCATCTTTCTTCATTAGCTCAACCAATAGCTTTGCGATCTTAAAGAAATTCTCTATGAATCACTGGTAATAGCCAATATGTCCAAAGAATGATCGAATGTATTTAACTATCTTTGGTTGGCATGTTATTCCTTGGATTACGCTTATTTTCTTTGGGTCTACCTCAATCCATTTTTGTAAAATTTGATGCTACAAAACAATGCTTTCTTGGACCATGAGATGACTCCTTTGCCAGTTGAGCCTCAAATTTTTTTTCACATATCATTATACTACTTGCTCAAGGCGATCCAAGACTTGTTCAAATATAGCTCCATACGTGGAAAAGTCATCCATGAAAACTTCCACACCACTACCAATCTACTACAGAAAGATGCTAAGGACTAGGTGTTGAAATGTTGCAAGGGTATTGCATAGACTGAATAGAATTTTACAATATACAAAAGTCCCCTAGGAACTTGTGAATGTTTTCTTGGCCTGATCTTCTAGTGTAATGTGGATTTGATTATAGCCACTATAACCATCTAAGAAGCTATAATACCAATGCTTGTAGATAGTGTCTAACACTCGGTCCATAAATGATAATGGAAAATGATCTTTAAATGTTGTCATATTCAATAGCTTGAAGTTAATGCAGACCCACCATTTGCCACCTTTCTTTGGCACAATTACAAGTGGGTTAACCCACTTACTATCTATGATGGAATAGATGAACCCCACCTTAAGGAGTTGCTCTATTTCCTCCTTGATGATCTGCTTTAATTTGGGGTTCAACCATCTTTGTGGCTTCCTTCTTAGCATCATGGTCGAGTTAGTGTAAATTTGATGTTAGCATATCCTTGAATCAATTCCTATAAGCTCAATATATGACCAAGCAAAGGCTATTGGCCATTTGTTAACCATCTTTAACAGCTTTTCTTTTTGTTCAGGAGCAAGTTTAAAATTGATTTATGATGAATTTAACATTATTTAAAAATGCATATTCTATGTCAATTGGTAGAATTTTAAACTTTAGGGGCTCTTATTTGAAGTTATCAGGGATTTCCAACTCTTCCCATCATGTATCATCATCTTCATTATCAAAGAGTTGGTGATGAACTTGCTCAAGTTCATCCATGCTTTTAACATAAGCACATTTTAGGCTCTCAGTTAGTTCCATGCATAATGTACTATTATTTGAGTTAGTTATTAGCCATTGGGTACCATCTTATTTTGTGGCTACTTTGTATAGACACCTTTGAATATTTGTTTCTTGTGCACACTAATTGGATGGTTTAATGTATGTATGTTTCATGGATCAAATCTTTTGCATGCAATTGCATCCATTATCACTATACATGATGCATGGAATATGCTTCTTCTCTAGTCTTCCAAATTCATTTTCCTTATAGATTTCTAAGAAGAGATTCTTTATGCCCATTCGTGCATCAACCATGCTTAACCAATCTCTTCCCATAATGATGGGTAGGTCACCTTTGTAGTTTTCGGCCTTGATCACCAAAAAATTGGCAAGATAGGATCACTTGTTAACTATGGTCAAAATGTCCTTCACCAATCCCAAGGAAACAATGATTGACTAGTTTGCCGATTCTAAATGAATATTGCTCTTTTTGAGAGGTGGTAGGTTCCATGCCTTGTACATGTCATGAGAGATGAGATTAATAATAAAACTAGAATCAAGAAGAGCCTTGCATGGCTCATGTTTAGCAATCTGCAAGTACATGAGTGGACTTTCTGGGTTAGATCTTTTCATGGGAAGATTGCCAACCTTAATCAAATTGGAAACATCATGAGTTAGCATGATAGTGTAGATCTAATGCAGCCTTTGGTTTGAAGGGCACTCAAAGGTATTTGATTTAGAGGATGAGGGTGATGGGAATGCATGATGACTAGCCACATTAGGTTGTGATGGTTTAGGAGGACTGTTGGGTTGAAAAAAGGGCCATTTCTTGGATTGATTATCCAAACCATTCAATGGATAAACTAGTTGTGAGTGTATAGCCCTTGTAGCCTTTCATTGTTGTAGCTATGAAGGAATTTTCCCTTACATAGATAGAGTAGGAGGTAATTGGGTTGAGTGTGGAGGGATGTATGTAGACATATGTAGAGGGTGGTATGGATACAGGTTCTCTTCCCAAGTAGATGGTGAATGTGTTTAGTGGTACTCCTTAGAGTAATAGTGATGTTGAAATGAGGCATGGCTTGCAAAACGTCTTGGAGAAATGTGTTGTTAAACATGACACTCGTATGGATCTAGTTGCTTGTAAGGATACTACAACCTTGATGATGGAATTCCCCACAATTGTGGTTGGTGCCACTATTGGTATTGTTCATATGATTGTGGTGAAGCTCCACTTGGCTAGTAAGCTTGTTATTGTTGGTGGAACTACCTTGAATTACCTTGAGGATAAGGTAATCATGTAGGTGCTTGCCTACATGCTAGTCAAGGATTTAATGCGTACAACCTAGAATCTTGTAAGTGTGACACCATAGGGCAACAACCCTTTGGAAGTTCATATTGACAAAGGTCACATCTAGTATCATCATCAGAGTCAATCTCCACAACTTCTTCTATGGCAATAGCTTTGCCCTTACCTCTCTAGTAGGCGTGCTTAGCTTCTTTTCGTCTCTTGCATTCATGATCACTATTCTATTCTTTGGATGCTTTAGTAATCTTCATATCAGTTTGAAATTTTTCATCCAAAGAGTCCCATAATTTATCAACCTTTGTTGAAATGTCAAAAATAGATTTTTGGATACGTAAGGTTTTCATGTTCACCAATTCATCAAGTGGTGGTTCCTCCTTGTCACAAAATCATACCTCTCTTTTCTGGATGGAAGGATCCCTATTATACTCTTTTTCACTTTCTCTCTTTCGTAATTCACCTTCTTCCTTTGCTACTTGCTCTATCAGCCTTTAGATCTGATGAGCTCTTCATTTAGATAGTCTCCCTTGGACATAAACCCGAAGAGTTCTTCTAGTTTCTACTCTAATCCCATCTATGATGTGGTGGAGTTGTTCCCTTTGATAATAATCATAGCCAGGGCATCGATGTAAGAGTGAATAGTATCTACACACAGTGGCATCCAAGGGTTCATGTGTTCCTTGTTTCTAGACTTGGATTTGCCTTCTTAAGTTAGACACTCTAGAGTACATCTAGTATTTATCATTAAATAGCTCTAACATTGTACTTCATTGGCGAATGGATTTTAGCTTTAGGAATTGCTACCACCTTTCAGCTTCCTTGATGATTGTCCTAGGAAATAGCTTAAGTTTCTACCAATCATTTTCAATGTTTTGTAAGGCACAGGTATTGTGGAAAAGCTTGTAGGTGTGTCTACAAATTAGAGCTATATCCTCCCTCAAATCTTGGGATATTATTCATGTCTAAGTGCTTGATCTGACTATCTTTCATATGCCTGGTTGGAATTTTAATTGCCTCTATAATGTTAAGCATACTTCTAATTGCCAATAGAGGTTCATCATCATCATTGCGCTGATGACACTGATGATGGTTTCTACCACCTCAATGTTCTTGGTGGCCTTGATGATCTCTATTTTCTCATTGATCACTTTCAACATGATTATTTCAATGGTGGCATTTATGAGAACTAGAAGATGAAGAGGAATGTTCAGAATTGGATGTAGAGGATGAAGAGGAAGGTGGATTGCCACCACCATTGTAGTGTTCACCACCACCTCTTCATTTATTATGACCATTATCCTTAGATCCCTTACCATTGTGATGTTTACAAGAGTCCTTACCTTGACTGCCACTTTTTCCTAAACCTGGTTTATCAATAGTGGATCGTAGGTTCAAGGTCACATCCTCATTACCAACAATAGGGAGTGGAGAATCTTCAAGCTAAGAACCTTCAAAGAGAGGATCCTCATTATCATCTTGATCTAGAAGGAATAAGGGATTAGTGGAATGTTTCTTCTTTGCAAACTCAAGGTGCTTCACCTAGTGTTGATCTCGCTTGCATTATGTTTCAATGGGATGGTAATCCTAAGTGTCATGATCATTCATAATGTATTCCTCATGAAGATCCAAGATTCCTAACTTATTAAGTGTTCGAAACAACATCTCAAGCATAGGATGATCGAGAGGTAATAAAATATTTCCCTCCATATCACACCACCACAACTGTTCATCCTAATGTAGGATGAAGGTGAAGTCTGGTACATACTCATCTAGATAAGTATATACCAGTTTGCACTCATGTGGGACTGGCTATTTAACATCTTCATGCCTGTGAGAAGAAGAAGACATTTCGCAAAACAAATAAGATTATTAGTTTGCTTTTGTAATTGGATGTCATTCAAGAGTGATGTTGACCTTGGTTCATCCAACGATATTAATAATGTTCACTAATCCTAGATAGTGCATGTTTCAACAAATAATGTCCCCAGCAACAATGCCAATGATGAGTAGTGAGGTACCCTTATGCCCAACCATATTAATCATAAAATGTTCACTCATGATCCAGTCAAATTCCATGGACTTTATAGCTTCTGGTGCACTAGTCTTCTAGAAAGTGAACCTTGCCCTAAGGTCATTCATTGTTTTCCCAATTTCACTTGTGAAGCACAAAGGTATGGTTAAGTGAAATCGAGATATGTGATTTTTATCATTTTATGTTTTATGTTCTTAGGTGCTTGAAAAGAGAGAGATAGAGTAATTTAATGACTAATCTAAATTAACTAACTAGCTAGTTCTCTAACTAGTCCTAACATAAGCATTCGTTCCCACTTTCTGTACATGTCCTCAACCCACGTATTCACTACTAGGTTACCAAGCATTATGCTATTGGGTGTGCCAAGCAATAACACTTTTAGGATTACTAAGCGAATACATGCTATGTTCGAAGCAGTTGTACTTATGTATTAAATCTATTTAGCTTATCTTGCTTAATTATCTTAATCAACTTAATTACTAGAAAATATTGCATAAATAACTAAAAATATTAAATGCATAAATGAAACATTTAAACTATACAAAATGTTGCAAGGTTTATCAAGAAGTTCGTCTTTATTGCTGCAGACACTATCATGCTTAGGTACAATAATGCTCGAATAAAGATCTATATACTCAATGACTCCTATTGCGAGCACTCAGGAGAAGTATTCTAACTTTCGACTAAACAAACTGCAAGAACTCTACTATTGCTAAGAATTCTAATGCTATAAATGTAGTTGGTGAGCATCTATTTATAGGCCAAGATAGACCCCTACATCGATGAGGTCATGTAAATGGAATAGACTACGTCGATGGGGGCTCATCGACAAGGCTCAATTAATGCAGCAAACCACATTTCATCAAATACCATCTAGCTTATAATTAAAAAAGGCACATGCACAAGGGTTGAACTATGCCATGGGAAAATTTTCCAAAAGGACCATGCTCTTTGGTAGTGTAGCTAATCGGCTAGACTCGTGTTGGAATTTCTACCTTAAGAATGAAACGCACCATGAGGAAAGTTTCCTCAAAAAAATGATGAGGACCATGTTCATTGGTAAGTAATAAGTTCTTAATGTGATGGGGTCCAGTAGCAATCCTTATCCTAGCCTCTGTTCCTTTTTAAAGGTATTTTCCCAAAAATTCAAAAAACAATATAATTCTCCTACCTTTTCTTAATGTATTTCAATTTTTCCAAAAGTTATGGCTAGCTAAGATCTAAAAGAAATATATCCTCTTCAATAAGTTTAGCATAAGCCTAATGCTCAACGTTGTCCACATGCTAGTGACTTTTACCTTTGAGATGATTATGAATGAGATATTAATAATATTTTAATTATATATGTATATATATGTGTGTGGTTAAAATTGTAATCTATAAATTTTATATATATTAAATGTTGATCAAACAAGATAGTGTGTTGGGTGGCCAATGTGTAGTACTTTGCTAATTATGTGATTATTTTAATCATGATTTAAATAATAATTTATTTGCAATTTTTATTTTATCTCCTTATTTTATAATTTTTTAATTATTTATATTTTACACATTCTTCTATCCTTTTAAAGTTTCTATTGTTTTGCTCTCCTTGCACTAGCATGCAATTTAAAGTTTGACGGGCTACGTGTTGTTAACAACATTTCCCTAGCATGGGGGCCATGGTTACTAAATCTACCTACCAATATATATAGTTTCTCAATTATAAGTCATTATTCTTTTAATATGGTATACATGAGACTTAGGGTTACGCTCAAAATATTGATTACAACGTTATTCATGACTAATATGTTTGGATCTCATGAGTTTTATTTAATTAGTCTTACAATTCGTATTATGAGTAGAGGCCATTAATATTTGTGATTGGGAAATAATTTATTAACATCTTTTAAAATTAAAAATTATTTGTGAAGCTTAAAAGGTTATTTATATAATAAATGTTTTTAAAGAAATATAATACTAGAATTTAACTCATTTAATAACTAATTCATAAATACTAAATATGTTGCATTAATAAATAACGGCACTAGCCTCCATTCAAATTTGAGGTCTCTAAAATTTGTTTACTTGAATGTTCTTTAAAAAAAACTTAACAAGCAAGCAATAGAACTTACGATAAGAAGTGAACAGTTAGAACTTTTACCTTGAGTGATGAGCAACGTAGAAGTGAACTATACTGAAAACCTTTATCGGGAGTAAGCTACTAAGCAACAAAGGGAAGATTTATTTTATTTCATTCTTACAACTTTCTGGGTAGACTAATTATTTAAAATCAGGTTCTATTTGAAATTTCAATAGATTCCAAGATTACTGACACTACATTGCTTTAATTTCTGAATTCCAACAATTGATATTCATATTTTCTTTTCATAGTAGTTGGATTTGTCTGTCAGGCTGGGAATCTCAGAGTTGCTATGGCTTTCTCCTATGGGGACTTCAAGTTATCTCTGGTGCACAATCACAAGTTGGACTTCCAATGCTAGAAAATGTACAGTTGTAAATTCTGAAACTGAAAATAAGACTTTGTGGCATCTTTTACATCCCTATTTCCTTTTGAACCTGAAAATAAAATTTCAGGGGTTTCGCATCTCTTACCATCCTATTCCCTAGTTAATCATGTAGTAGTCATGTAGGATCCACTATTTCAGAATGTAATCAGGATTATGTTGACTGCAATATTATTTACGGTGAGATCTCTTTAGAATCAGTCATTGCCACAATATCAATATTTGCACATACACAATTGCCAAACGCCCAGACTTCCTCATTAATTTAATTTTCGGAGTATGCATTTAATTATTAATCACCATAACCGCAAAGCAAACTAAATATAAAACATATCTTATGGTAAATTCAATTATCAGTTATTCATGATTTCACCATTCCTTGGGGCATGAAATAGAATTAGGATTCTAGAATGATGCTTCTGTGGGAAGAAAACCAATGAGTTGATCAATCATAAAACCCATTAAAACAATAAAAGGAACCTCAGCACGCTGGTTTGTCGAACAGGTGAACGTGGGATTGAAAGATGGGCTAAGCTTGAGGATTTTGAAGCCCACAAAGTACATTTACTCTCTGTCATCTTTTCCATTGTGAGGTGTAGCTGGTGATTTAATGATCACTGGGTCGTAAGCCTCCCCAATGAACGTTCGTCCTACAATCTTTACCATGCATGTAAACGTGGGAAGATGTCCCCGTCCAGACGCTGTGGTGCTATACCTTAGCAATGGCAGTCCACTCCTGATCGCCATTTCCTGCAATAAATTCTTGCTCATGCCTGAGTCCATTTTCGAGAGCTTTGCTTCCGTCACCGCCTCTAGTGCTTCCTCCGTTGCCGCCTCTTCCATGCACCACAGCATGCTGAAATATAGTGGACTTGAGTATGTTCTTGCTTTGAAGCTTACCACTACCTAGAATCACGGGTTGTGATCTGGATCCTTTCGCATGTTCTTGCTTTGAAGCTTACCACTATCTAGAATCACGGGTTGTGATCTGGATCCTTTCGCGTATAGTAATACAACGGCAGGTTCAGGTCGCACTCATGTGCCAATTCCTTGAACTGATTTTTAAACATGATTGGCATTAAGGGCAAAGACGATGGTGAGTAAATGAAGCAAGCTCGGTCATGCCTATTTCGTTCCTTAGGAATTGCACATGTTGCCACTCCGTTCATTTACCTCTTTTATCAGGAAAAGTGCAGAAATGAAGAAGGAATGCGAAAAAGAAAAAAGAAAGGTAACCGAGATCTGTAATGCGCATGTGTATTGCTGGACATTGCCATTTTCTCGGCTCGGCTCCATTTGAGTTCCCTTTCCAGACTTTCCTGTCATCTTACGTTTTACAATTTTAGAAATTTTCCAGTAATCCTACGTTTTAGAATTTTAGAAATTTTCCAGTAAACCTGCAACTTGCTCAACGATGGCTGGAAGGAGTGAAATCCATTGGCACTTAACTAAAGTTTCAGGGAATCTGTGGTTAGTTCTGCCATTCTAAAAAGAACGCTTATGGAAGTTGCAAGAAATATGCGACGTTTCCTGCGCCACTCCAGCACCAACCAAGGCATGCTTGGCCAGCCCAGAAGTATCGGTGTTGCCGTGCTCTTATAATGGTTGCAGGGAATGTTCCGGCCGCAACCCACATCGTTTGGAAAATGCGCACTGCTAATGACCTTGTTAGAAGAAACATGCGTTAATTGTCGGCTCCGGGCATGGTCAGATTTTAGCGGATTCTTAGCGTCAGTGCGACTGTTACCCTCGTTGCCAAACGTAGTCATGCGTGGCAGCTTGTGGGCCTGTGGCTCCACTCCGTATTGTGCTGCCAATATCAAACGCCATGCTCGCTGCGGGACTGTCCGTGGAGCATGTATCCTAGCATTCCCTGCTTGCCTGTTTTCGGTCGGCAGCAGTGGCGTTCAATCTCTGGTGATGATGAGCTTTGTCTTGTGCAGCTCATTGTGAGTCTGCGTTGTCATTGCTGGTGGCAGTGTAGCGGCGTGTGGCGTGGCTTGATTGAATTTTTATTGCTGGACCTGGCTTAGGCAATCAACCCTAATATTCGTATCCAAAGATAGCCAGTTTCTTTTAAATCTTCCTAAATCTTCCTTACGCGTGGCTGCCCGTTGAACCGCTGTAATGGGCTTTGTGGATGCCGCGGTGGTGGTCCTTGCAGGAGGAACGGCTAAGGCGGGTGAGGCTTTGGCCTACCCATTGCTGCTGCTGCTAATGGTGTGTGTGGCCACAGTGCTGCGGCGTACACGGTAGCATTTTGTGAGTTTGTGCTGCAGGATAGCGCTGTATACGTTGCTCCTAGTGTCAATGATGGTGGCCTCCGCAAACGCTCATGGTTACGGGTGGTTGAGAATGAAGTTTGTGCCCATAATTTCCTCAAATCGTGGGATCTGTATTTCACAGAATTTAGTTGTCCACGTTATTGTTATTTCTGTGTTGAGCCTGTTGTAATGATGCCCAATGATAGAGTTGCACATTTGCATACAAGTTAAAATAACTTAATTTAATCTTTCATGTTTCTTCTATCGGGCGTAGTGCTTTCACTTCTCTGGCTTCATGCAGTTCCAGGGGTGTAACGGTGAGAAGTGGAAGCGTCAGAAACAGATGTCCGATAAATTCCCAGCACAGGGGAAAGTATAGGACCCAATTTTTTCTTTTCTTCTGTGAGGGTGCACAGGAAGGACTTCCCAAAACGGCCAAGGACCTCTGAGAAAATCAGAGACAGAATGGGCCTTGGGGGTGCTTGTGGAAGGAGATCATGGAGTCGCTGCGACAAATGGAAGAACTAGAGGCACATTGTGCTTTACAAGCACAGGTGGACAAAGTCGCACTGCAGCCATCCATTTTCGGGATCAAGTCATCAGGAGGTAAGTCATTTGCTTCATTACATTTTATTCAATATTCAATATCCTTGTAGGAGAGAGCATTTTTTGGATAAAATTCCTATTTGTACTTGAAGTTTTAAAAGCTTCAATTATTTTAAAGTTTGCATTGTGGCTTGTTTTATGAGGGGCTTGTTTATTTTTCTTGAAGCGTAAATTTTAAAAAGGTCACTAGCGTAAATTTTAAAAAGGTCACTTCATTCTATTTTCTTTTTGAGAATTATTAATTCAATTTTATTGAAGCGTTGTCATTCCACTTGAAACTGTTCCCGGTTACCATACTCAAGGAGGCACCCTAACCAGTGGTCTCTCTAAACTAGTTTTTCAGGTATTGTTGTGAACCAAATTTTTGCATCGGTGCATACTGTGTATGCTTGATTTCCATGTGTTTTTACTTTTCTTTCCTTATTTTCGATTCATAGCTATATTCAAACAGGTTGGGTTTACCTTTCGTTTTTTCAATATAGCTTTTTTATTTCTGAATTCTGGGCACGCAAATATTGATACGGGTCAGATTGAGCTGGAGCTGGACTACGCGAACGAATATGTTGTAAGCACAAGGGCATCTACAATATGTTGAAAACTGTGGGTCCATTTGAGCGTCCAAGCGGTTTCCAGTTCGAATCTCCCCAATCGGGGTTATAAAATTCTGGGTTTCTTTGGTAGCTCTGGTGACTTTGTAGATGCCATCGGAGTGCACCTGGCAATTGACGACTCAACTACTGAAACTTCAGATGGATGGGCCACAGCTTCAAGAGGGATTGATTCTATTTGTGTCTCAGTAGCACCTTTAAGAGAATAGGGTAAAATAACAGATTTCTTGAATATCTTAGGCTAATCCGTCTGGTGCTGAACGGATTGGCCTCTTGGCCAAAACTAGATATCCCAAGTTGGAAATTAGACTAATTAAAGAAATCAAATTAGAATTTTCTATTTTGTAAACAAAGAAACTAAATTAGGATTTTGGGTTTACAATTTTTTGTTTGTGTGATAGTTTTCAATTTTGTATTATTTTAGGTTCCAACACCATTGCATCTTCACAAGTCAACAATGATTTGTTAGCCTAATGGTACTTGTCTTTGCCTCTTTGCCTGATAACCTCATATGATTACCTCATATTACATGTTCAATTTTACTAGGTAACATTGAAATATAAATTTCTATATTTCTTTAAGGTCACATAGTGACACAATAGAACATGGCCAGGCTTCCTCAGCTTATTTCTAAACAAAGTTCGTAACCTTATTTCCTACCAAACTTATCTGGTTGCACTTGTTAGTTTTTAGGCTGACACTACTCCAGTTACATCGAAACCAACTAATTTATTAAACGGACCTCGGAACGAGTTTCGGTGAAAGCGAGTTGACCTTGACCACGCTCGTTTTATAATTTTTCGTGGATTCAGACCGTTAAGTTCCATACATTATTACGATTACCGTAATGTGATTAGATAGATTATTGTAATGTGATTAGATAGACGATGTAAGCTTTGGTTGAGTGATAACGTAATACGTGATATCGCTGGTGTCTATGGATTGAAACTGACAATCCAGCGTTGGATTGCTGCTACTCTAGTGGTTCGTGATGTCGCCAATGTACCAGTTAATCATCAAAAATTGAAAATAATGGTTCATAAATCTCTTGGGTATCGCAAAGTCTAGCACAGATGGTATTAAAAAAAGCTGCAATGGGATTGACTACAGCCAAAGTTATAAATGTTGAAACACAGATGTGATTGCATGGCACAAAGAGAAACTTAAGCGAGGATAAAAGCGACAGCGTTTTCGAGGCGCGTGAATGATCATCTTCCTGAATTGCTGAACAAAAGGGGAATGCAGTGGATTCCATGGGCGTATGCAAATTGCAGGTCTTCCGCAGAAATCTGGTGGCGTTGTTGACTCTGTCGTTCCTGCCATTTTTGGCGCAAAAGGCCATGAACAAAAATTTGAAGATCGTGGCTCTGATTGCTGCATCGCGTACGGATTTCGTGAAGCCAACAGTGAATATCAAAGTAAAGCCGTATTGCAGAGTAAAGCCCTGGACATGATGGCCACATTGTGCTCGTCAACTAAGCCAGTGCTAGCATGGTCAGTCGGTGCGTTTTTGTTTGTTAATTTAGTTTTTTTGTTTTTTCGTTTCCATTTCTTTACCATACCATTTTAGTTTGTGTTTTCGGTTTCAATTTGTGTTTTCTTTTTACTTTCTATAATCTAAAATTAGGGTATTTTATATTAAAGCACTATACTTTCTTAGTACAAACGAAATAAAATTTTAGTTTTAACGTACTTTTGTATTTATATTTTAAAAATAATAACCCTTGCATAAAAACTTGAGTTTATATTTCAAACTGATGAACTACATTTTACCATAGCTACGATATTGGGCATCCAATATCGAAGCCACAATATCAGATCCTAGGAATTAGGGCACAAGCTTCAATGTTGGATATTTGATATTGCTCCACAATATGAGATCCTGGGAATTAGGGCACAAGCTTCAATGTTGGATATTTGATATTGCTCCACATGTGCTTGCCTATAAATAAGACACTTAGGCACACAATCGAACAACTTTTTCATTCCATCCCTAGGTAGGCTCTCGTAGTTTGTTTTCATAGCTTTACCAATAGAGTGAATGCCTGCAGTGTCATGTTGAGCAATTATCCAAAGTCTTCATTCAAGTAAAGTGTACTTGGACATGGTTCATGATAGACATAAAGATTGAGATTGCTTTCCATCATTGCAGCTTTCACTTAGACTGAAAACATTGAAGGTTGGAACAGTACACCAAGAGGTTCGTAGTTATACAGCTTGACCTTGTGTCCATGTGAGGGTTTGCTAGAAACGAGGGCAAGGTGCCTAGGATGGTTTTGTCAATCAAATTGGGACTTACGAAGTGTTACACCAAAAATGAATGCTAAGGGTTTGCACAATGTTTGCAACGTCCACTGTGTCAACTAGGGTAAGCATAGTTGAGATTTTCAGTGTAAAACAAGGGTGCAAATGCACGAATCTATGTAGAAAATAGCGAAAATGCGAGAGAAAATGCTTAAAATGTGCAGGATCTGAGCGAGAGAGAAAGCGGCACCACCCCCAATGGAGTGGGGAGTGTAGTTAATATGAAAGAAAAGGTGAGGAAGTATGCGATGTACAAACATGTGCAATAGGTAGCATACTCACAGTCTCAAGGTATTTGGGTTGGGAAAATTAACATCTGCTATAAAGTTTGGGCCTGCTAGGTTGGCTACTATAGTGCTGCATGGGCTATAGTTGTTTGTGGTGTGTTGAGTGGTGTGCAACAATGATACAGTGGTATGCAATGGTGTCTACCAAAGTGCCAAGTGTACTTGAATGTAAGGATGCCAAGAATGCCAATTCTCAAATTTGCCAACCCCTAAAGTGTTGAGCGCTGGGGTATTTATAAGCCTAGGATTAGCATGAATCATGGATCAGGTGTCACATGGCAAAGGGGTAGTTGAGACTATGTTAGCCCTAACTATGCTCCCACTGAAGCACATGGTGTTATGCGAATATGCTCTAATAAACCCTGTGAGACTACCAAACTATGACTACATTGTCAAGATTGCATGTGTGTGTTGAATAGACCGCAATGTACTTGAAAACAATGCAAAATAGTGTAGTTTTGAAGACTACGCTTCGGGACTATGTTGTTCACTCTCTTGAATGGGTTGAGCATAAGTACAATTTGGAGGCAAATGGGGGTTGCAAATGAAATGCAAATTGCTGATCTTGCTTGCCGAAAGAATGTTCGAGCTAAAATCAAGGCCGACACTAAGTTCTAGAGGCTTTTGGAGACAATCCTACAAGACTAAACTGACTACACTCTAGATCATAGTCCAACAGCTAGACAAATTTTGCAAAAAGTGAGATCTAGTGCTAACTACGCTCTAGAGCATAGTCCTGGCAATGAGAGTGCAGCCCTAACACTTAGAAAAATTTGGCAAAAATTGATTTCTTCATGCAAACTACACTGACTACACTTTGGAGCATAGTAGGAAGCATCATCTTAAAAGTTAGAAAATTTGCCAAACTATTTCTTCCATGCCAACCAAACTTAATTGCTTCTAGCTTGACACTTAGCCAAACTTACAAAACTAGCCATTGGTGTGCTAACTACACTCTAGAGCATAGTCCCAGTAGTAAGAGCATAGTCAAGACACTTAGAAAATTTTGTAGCTATTGTTAACACTTAAAAGAATCTTGCAAATTTAGTCTTGTGTTGCAGAGTCCTACAAATGAGGAGCATAGGCCCAACACTTAAAAACAATTTGCCTAGTCCTGACATGTAGACAAATTTGTAGTTAAGACCCAGTGGCCAAAATTTGATGGTGTTTCATTGACCCCTCTTTATTGATGCTTGAAGGAGTGGCCTAAGAGACATCAACAAAGAACGATAAAACACCACAATAGGCCTAACACCAACATTGCTTGTTAGTACCAAATCATAGGTTATTTCACCACGCTCAAGAGTGCTAAGGGTAACAATATGCTCGAGGAAAATGGTGTAGGGAATGTACTAGGAGATAATAAGGGAATGAACTACAAATAGTGTGATACTGCAAGGTGTAGCACCAGGGTGGCTTGTCGCCAAAACAATGACCTCTCATTAGAATGCTTATGAAAGAGTAAGCATCCATTACACCAGAATAGCTTGCCCTTGAAATTGTGACCTCTCATTAAAGTGCTTATGAGAAGGTCGGTGCAGATTCAAGGTTAGACTTGTTGTGAAATTGCAACTTTGCTACTTTGTTCTTTCTTTGCTTTTTTTTTTCTTTTTTGTGTTTTTTTCTTTTGTGGTTGCAAGGCAAACTTGCTTTAGATTCTACACATTGTGAAATGCTAGTTGTAGGATGCTTTCCATTAAGTGAATTGTGTGCCACCTAATAGGCTTTTCCTTGAGGCAATCATGTTGCATCTATAGGACATGTGTTTCCTCTATGAGATAAGTTGTGTTACATCCACTTAGGCTTTGACCAATCCATAGAGTCTCCACATGGGAAGAGTTGCATTATGCTACCATGGGTTCTACAGTTGACTTAGAGAAGGTGCCATGTGCATCAAAGCAATTTGCAAGCTCGATGATGTAGAGAAAGGTGGAGAAATGCAAGGTAAAAGGGGTGAATGCAAGTAGGCTATAGCAAGGTAAATAGGGATGTGCACTCTTGAGTAGCTTAGCTAGTCTAATCATGTACATTTGAGCAATGTGGTAACCTGCTACTTCAATGAAGTGCATCTCTGCATGACCACTTCCAGGGCTTCATCCTACAAACACAACATAGAGAAAACAAGAAACAACCATACAACATGAGAGGAGAGTAAACTACTAGATGTAAGGATGCTACTAATGTTGCAATACCTGAATCATCTACAAGTGTTTGAAAAGCCAAGAAAAGTGCCAAGGGTGATGATGCTACAGGTGCTTGAGAGCCCCAACAATGGCAAGAGCCCAAGGGAAAATTAGCAACATAATAGGGGCCATAATGCTACAAATGTTTTAGAGGCCTCTACTTACAGGAGCTTAGGATACCAACAAAATGCCCAAGGCTGGTAATGCTACAAGTGCCACCCAAAGCTGGTAGTGCAACAAGAATGGCTTAGAGCTGGTAGTGCTAGCGATGATGATAGGAGCTTCGAAAGATCAGCAAAATGGCCAAGGGTGGTTCCAAATGATCAAAAAAATGCCAAGGGGTGGTAATGCTACAAATGTTCCAGAGGCCTCTCCCAATGATAGGAACCCAATTCTAGAACTGTAATGTTCCTGCCCCACCCATAACATGTAGGTACATGGTGTGGAGTTGGAAGTATTATCACTCATATGTCTATAAAACTATGTGTGCTGTACTATGAACCCAGTTCAAGGTCTTGGTAAACTACATGCTTTGCTAGTTTAAGGTCCTAGTAGACTATGAGCCTAGTTTAAGGTCCTGGTAGACCATGATGTGCTAGTTTAAAGTCTTAGAAGCCTACTATGCACTAGTTTAACATCGTAGCGAATGGTGGATGTTGTGCCAATTCAACATCATGACCCCAGGATGAGCTATGCCAATTTAGTATCATAGCAGACAGTGTATGCCAATTTATAGTCATAGCAAAATTGTCTATGCTAGTTTATAATCCTAGCAGACTATCTGTACCAATTTAAAGTCATAGCGAACTATCTATACCAATTTAGAGTCATAGCAGACTATTGCTTACCTTTCTTTATCGTGATGAGGTGTTACATACTAGGCATGGTAAGGCTTCAAGTACGAGTGGTTCACTAGATTGGCAAATTCATTACCATCGTGGTCAACAAGCTTGAATGCTCCATTGTCATAGGCCTTGACAACTAAGAAAGGCCCTTCCTACTTGGCTCAGAATTTGTTTGCAGATTCGTGAACAGCTTTGAGGACTAGGTTTCCTTTCTTGGTCAGGCATTGATGCCGATTATGATGGTGCTTCTGTTGTTGTGTTTATTGGTACCACTCGATACAATCAAGTGTCTACATGTGCTCCTCCACTATCAAGTAAAGTCCCATGGTTCTCAACTCATCATTTTGAGCCTTGTCAATGAAGCTTAAGAGGATTACACTAAGCCATGGGACCTGCAATTCAAGAGGCAAAATAGCTTTGGACCCATAAACAAGGCTACATGGCATCTTGTCTATAATGATTGAAAATGTTGGTGGTTGGAATCATCGAGGGATCAACAAACACAAAACCTTAACCCCACCTGCGCATGAGGGACTTGCTAGAAATGGAGGCGGAGCACCCTAAATAGTCTTGTCAATCGAATAGGAATTTTGTCGGTTGCAACCAAGGCAGTGGGTACAACTAGGGGGTGGCATGGTTAGCTGAAATTCAAGTGTAAACAACATGAAACAATGCTAAGTATCAAAGTGGTGCTTCACAGTGCTAAGTGTAGAGCATAGCCACAGAATGGGGGTGAGCGTAGCCAAGGGTTTTAACCGAAAAATGAGTGTCAACTCATGGAGACTACCACTCGAGTGTAGTACAATGTGACAATGCATGAAAAAGTGTGAAAAGACATAAGAAAAATGTAAGAAAATGCTAGAAATAGGAGAGAGAAATGGAACTCTACCCCAAATGGGGATGTAGTTAACTCAAAAAATGTCTTAGAAGGTACATAGGGTACAACACGCACAGTGGAAGTGTAGTCATAGTCTTGATGATGTTGGGCCATGAATTCTACCACTCACCGTGATGAACCATGCCTACTGAGTTAGCCAACACAATATATCGTGTGGTGTTCTACAAGGCTACAATGGGGCTGCAGTGGACTGTGATGTGCAACTCTACCTCTCTACTAGTGCTTTTGGGTCTTGTTCACCCAAAATGCTCAATGTTAAATGTCAAATGCCAAGTGCTAAAAATGCTCATGTACAAGGAATGCTAACTATTTGAAAATGCCAACCGCCTAGGAATGCCAACCATTTGAGAATAATAACTGCCTAGGAATGTCAACCACCTGGGAATGCCAACTGTTTGAGAATGTCGATCATCTAGGAATGTCAACCATTTATAGGGCTAGGGTTAGCACAAAACATAGATTGAGTGCCACATGGTAGTATGATAGGTGGGACCATAAGAAAAATTCAGAAAATTTTCTATATCCAGAGGTAACCAGAAAAATTTCAAAAAATTTTCTAACTTTGGCTGCTATGCTTGCCCCATGTTACATGTGGGATGTGTAACTCAGTAGTTAGAAAAATAATTTTCAAAACTAGTAGTTGGAGCTAATTACACTCAACACTTAGAAAAATTTGGGCAAAGTGCCACCATTTTGATACTTAGCCAAATTTGCAATCAAGACACCAAGACTTGAAATTTTGTGGTATTTCAATGGCCCCTCTTTGTTGACTTCTAGAGGAGTGGCTTGAGAGACATCAACAAAGAATCACAAAACACCACAATGGGCATGGCACCAACATCGCTCATTGATATAAGATTAGGTGTTGTTCCACCATGTTTAGGAGTCCTATGGGTAAGGATATGCTAAGGGCAAAGTGTGTAAGCAATATGCTAGGGAGATGAAATGTAAGTAAAGGAAATAAAACGTAAATAGTTTATCCTAATGAAAGATTCAAAGTCAATATAACTGACAGTGACCATGGCATGAAGTGACTTGCTCCTAAAACATTGACCTGTCATCGAAGTACTCAAGAGAGAGTCAAAGTCGATCTAAGGTTGGGTTGGTTGTGAAGCTATAACATTGTTAATTTGCTTGGGGATGTGCTTGTCCACATTTTATTTTTTTGTTTATTTGTATGTGTGTGTTTTTCCTTTTCTTTACTTTTTTTCTTTTTCTTTTGCTACAAGGCAAACCTCTGTTGGGTTTAGCTTATTGTTGGATGCTAGCCACAAGGTGTTGGCCATCAAGTAGATGAGCTTTGTTTTAATGCAACCATGTCATTTCTATAGGACAGGTGTTTCTGCCCAAGGATAAGTTGTATTCCATTCACTTGGGCTTTGAGTAGACAATAGAGGCTCTCCATAGGATGAGTTATGTTACGTCCACCTTGGGTTCTGCGATTGATATGAAGAGAATGACATGTGCATCACAGTGCATATGCATCAGAGTGATGTGCAATTGTGAGTATGTGAGGGATGAGAGGCTATTAGGATGAAGGAGTGGATGTTCATAGACTATAATGGGATGAGGGGAATGTGCATTCCTAAGTGGCTTAACTAATCCAATCATGCACATTAGAGTGATGTGGTTGAAACACCCTTAATTTTCAAGGAATTCTTGCTTCACCGGGTCCTTGGAATTCAGGCGGCATCATGGTAGTTTGGCAGAAAATGGATGCTCTGAGTTTAGACTGTCCAGTTTGGCAAATTTTATACTTCCAATGTTGACAAGCCCAATGGACTCACCAGCCTGCCCACCAGGGTAGTTCATCCTGCTAGTAGTCTATTGAGGAGCGATGCGTGGGGTTTTTGGTAATGCTTAGGCTACGCAAAATAGTTTGGAAAGTTTTCTAGTCAAGAAGTTTGCTATGCTATGCTACACTATGTAGTGTAGCAAGGCTCAAAAGATAGTTGTAGGATGAAGTGCTACGCTATGCTATGCTACACATCATAGCACAATGTAGCAAAAGTAAGACAAAAAGGCCCAGCTTACTTAGTGATGTCAATTACACTAAGCAAGCACTTCCGGCCTTCAAAACTAGTTGCCTTGCTTAACTTTAAGTCCTTTGGCAAAGCTCCCCTTACTAGAAAAGTAGCAGATTAAGCAAAAAGTAGGCTACATTGGCTGCTATGCTACGTAGTGTAGCACAGCATAGCGATGATGCAAGAAAAACACAAAGCATCTTAGAATGTAGGATCAGCAAGTTCGCAAGCTTCACATCGTAAAGGGCAAAGGTTGCAAATTGTTAGCATGATTTTCAAACAAATGTTCGCAATGTAAATCGCAGTTAAAGGCAGCTACTACACTATGCTACATAGCATAACGTAGCATAGAAAACATGCAGAGCTAACCAAAACACTTCAAAGGCTTTCAGCACTTACAATTAGCTCTAACACATATTCCTTCTTTGAACTAGTGGTTACGCTATGCTACGCTACATAGCATAGCACAGGCATAGCACAATGTAACAAATGGCTACGCTGCACTAAATAGGCTACATTACACAATGTAGCATAGTGTAGCAAGTAGCTATGCTAGGCTAACATGGCTACACTCCATAGTGTAGCATAGTGTAGCAGGCGGCTACGCTACATCGGTGTGCTTCACTCCTTATCTGCATTGATGGCACACCTAATCCCAACGTCTCCAGTTCTGATAGCGTAATTGTAGCATGGCAGGCTCATCAATCAACTTTGCATGTCCATGCAACATGGACACATCAACATCTGGCAGGTCCAAGACACATGGCATCCGAATTGCATATTTTGCATGTTCTTAGTCCTATAAATACCCCGACAAGCAATGCTCAAAGGGTGGGCATTTTTGAGCAGCTTTGCACATGGTTGGCAAATCAAAAGGATTGGCAAATTTACAAGTTGGAAAACTTGGCAAATTTAGGCAAAAAACTTTGTTGGCTTGCTTTTGAACGTCTTGGTTACTTTTGGGATCTCTGTGCTTCCTAGCATTGCATAACCGATTGTATCCACTTTGGCAAAGTAAAGCTATTGTCTTGAAAGCGGTGCATTTCTTAACTACAGTTTACTTTCTTTTTCTATTTATCATTGCATTTTACATCATTTTGGTTTCTCGCATATAATAATCGATATTTTACGCTATAAACGTTGTTTTTACATTACAAGTTTGCAAAAGGTGTAGTGACACCGATTAAGTCCTTGTCTGATCAACTAGACCGTTCAAAGCATCCCATTTCCATTTTACTTCCAACACACCCCTCATTTAGATACGAGGTCAAGACTGTCACAAGCAAAGACCTCTCAGTGTTTTTCTAGCCGTCAACATTTTTGGTCGCTACAGTTTTCTAGTGCTAGAAGGAGGGCCTTTAGTGTCCTTTTTTGTGTTAAACGGTAGTCTCATAAGTGTTTTGCACCCCGACATGCACTAGTGTAAACTCAACACCCTCTAGTGGTTCTTTATGCATCGTGTGGTGTAGATTGGTCGCTTCGGTGGTTCCATTGCAACCCTATAGGACATAAAGCATTTGATCATCATTTGACCCTTTTGTTTTATGGTAGTTTTGCACGCGTTCTGTACCCTATCATGCACTAGAGTGAACATGACATGTTTCTACAGTTGTTTGCGCATTGTGTGGTATAGACCGGTCACTCCAACGGTTCCTTTAGATTCCAGCAAGATGTAAAGACTTTGATTGCCTTGCAATTTCCTTGTTTCCCTCATTTGCAAACCTGTTTGGCTTATAACAATGACTTCGCCAAGCACTATTACTAACACCTCTAACATTGAGGTTCCCCTTACAGTTCAAGGCATCACAGGTGTCAAACAACCACTTAGCCCAACGTTGGGGCCACATCAATCCCTCAAGATCCAAAATTGAGGACCTGAGATCTTGGCCCAACAACATGAGCAATACAACTTTCTTTGTGCTAAGGTGCAGGAAAACCTACCCTTAGATGCACAAAAGTTAGAAGAGAAGCGTAGCTTCGAGTTCACCTACTATAATGGGAAGGAATTTATTCCTACTCCTGATGTTTCTGTCCCCTTAACACAAATGAACCAATGGCTTCTAGATCAACTAATCTAGGTCCTTAGGCTTGGGGAGTTGTAGGACACGATGTCTCATCATAATGAGGCTTTGTAGGATGGGTAGGAAGAGCTAGATTCCAAGTCTGATGGGGGGGTGTCAAAGCAACCCTACCACCAACCCTCCTACCCGATCCTTTTGGATGAACCTGTTGTCTATTGCTACTCCCTTCGTGATCACACCTACACCATTGCAACCTACGATTACATCAACAATGGGTAGCCATGTCATGTCCTCAGCGTACCAACACCCCTATTCTCCTGTTTCATTCTCAACCACTATTCCTCTACAAAATGTTCATCAATCTAGTCCTGCATCCCATCACGTACCAATCACAGCTACCCTACCACACATTCATACCATACCTACTTCACAATCGCATGTAGCTTCCACCTCCATTCCTACATTTACACTTGTTCCATTGTTAGCGAAGGGCCTAGGCCCATCCACATGGTGGACCCCATTCACCTCTCCTCCTACTATGTTACCATTGCAAATGTATCACACTCGCCATCAGACCTACCAAGCCCTACAAATAGTACAACCCAGTGTAGGGCTATGGTCTGTTCCACCAGCCGTGCAAACAATCTACCCCATAGCACATCCCTCGGCTACTACTACAACAGCATCACCTGTCGATTGGTGGATGCCACAAGCAACACAATTCATAGGGGGCATCCCAATAGCACCACCAATAGTTCATGTTGCTATCCCTACCACTCCATAGATGGGAGCTACCCCTACGATTCCCCAACCATCTACATCATCCCCGGGTCTGGATCAAGTGTTCCAGCTTATCTTGACCCTTACTAAGAAAAATAAAATGCCTCAAGGCTGTTGGGTCTAATATGGTACAAGTCATGGACTTCTACTAGGACGATCCCATCAGCCTAGCAATCCCTACACTAACGTTACCCCGAGGAATGTCACTCCCCCATTTCACAAAATACAATGGGGAGGGAGATCCCAACACACACCTTGTTACATTTAGGTTTGAGTCTCTTCTTTTGCAATAATGGCTGCATACGATCATCCATGTCTTTGCCATGTCTCTGACCAGAAAAGCCTTGGATTGGTACCACATCCTTCCAAGCTCCTCCATATCAACCCTAGAGGAGCTTCTGACCTAGTTCATGACGCATTTCAAGTACAACTTGAGACTGGAACTCACGCTAGATCAATTGATGAGCGTGAAACAAGACCTGCTGGAACCAATCCAAAAGTTAATCCAACGCTAGGGCACGACCCTTAATAAAATCTATGAGCCCATCACGAAGGCCCACTTGCTAGTCGTCTTTAAGGGTGTAGTAAATGACTTTATCAAGTCTAAGCTGTATTATCTCACTTTGTGCACTCTTAGTTAAGCTTTCACCCAGACTAAGAGCATACAAGATGCAGCTAAGGCAAGCAAAGGCCCAGCCTACATTGCATACAAGAACACCTTCATGAACAAGGAAAAGGATAAGGCTACTACAACCATAGTGGCCACTATGGCGAATGAGGCTAAACCCAAATCTAATAATAGCAATAGCAAGAACAACAAGAAATCAGCCAAACCTACAGCTAACCCCATGCCCAAACAGGGCAACACACCGTAGCCTCCTACACCCGCACCTGAGACATCCGCACCACCTAAACCAAAATTCAAGCGTAAAGATCCCTCAAAGTATACCTCACTGCTTGTCAAGACATCAAATCTTCTAAAGCAACTACTAGTGATAGGGTACATCCAACACAAGCAGATGTTGAAGTATGGAGCCAGGAAGCATCAATGGTACTATGAAATCCTTAGGAACCCCTTGTTGGCTTTGCCCAACGAGCCCCCGGTTCTAAAGGGTTTCAAGCTAGAGTGGTTCTGTGACTACCACCAACAATGTGGTCACGATACAGATTACTACATGGCGCTGAAGGACAACATCCAAAGGATGATCGATCAAGGGAAGCTGGTGCTAGACGAAAGCAATCTAGTACGTTTTGAGAATCAATCCCTGCATGTTTACACTAACCCCCTCAACACCAACAACGTTGGTTACATTATCAACACCATTGGTGTTGATAATGATCCTAGACCACCCCAGCAGCTGTTTGTGATCTATGTGCCTGAACGCAGTGCACCAGCACCACCAGCGGCTAATCGAAGTCTACGGTGACCTTTTGTCCTGAGAGTCCCTCCTTGGACATCTCCTCTTACACCATCTATTTCTTGGGCATCCACCCTTGAACCACCTATTAGCAGAATCGCACCACCACCACCCTGCACATTAACATCATTAGTTCCATTTGTTATCAGGGGGCCAAGCCCTTCGACAGCCCCCATCCCACATAAGATAGCTTTACAGCTTTCTCATCCTAAAAACTGAGAAGTGCACTTCATTGGTAATACATCGAGGGGAAGTACCACCCCAGGTACCTCCAACCGTACACTCTCACCCCCTGCATCTATACCTTCATCGTCGAAAAATGATGTTACTACCCTTGCATAGTGTTCGCCAACTCGCCCAAGAGGGCCTAAACCCAAACCAAAAACTATCCTTCATTGAGAAATTGATCTTTTGGGATGAATAGAAGAGGAGAAAGGTAGTAAACCAGAAGGTGGCCAAGATCTTTTGGATGCCCTCTCCTAGGTCAAGCAGGCTTTGAAATAGAAAAACACTACGCTGAGCCTATACAACCTAATCATGACATCTACCGAGCACTGTGAGGCTTTGGTCCACATGTTAACAGCAATCCCTATCGATGAAAACATGCCAATAGAAGAGAAGGCAATCCATTCGATCATGTTTTCTTTTGCGCCTGCAGAACCGAAGCCATCCCAACTGACTTTTTGCAATGATTCCATTAGGGAAGACCCTGAAAAGGGTTAGGTGACTACGGCACCTCTGTTCATCACAATCTAGGTTAGTCAACATAAGATCCAAAGGGTACACATCGATGATGGGGCTGCTACTAACATCATCCCTTTCCCCATTGTGAACAAGCTGGGTCTAATCGACTAGATCAGACCCACAACAATGTTGTGCTTAAAGTCATTCAATGGGACACATGTTGTGGTAAAAAGCATGGTCCATATTAACTTTGTGGCAGGGGACTAGTTCCCCACAAACACAATGTTCATCATGGTTGAAGAGATGCTTGAGTTTAACCTGATCTTGGGAAGGTCATGGTTAGTACAACTTAGGGCAGTCTCTTCACCTATCCATCATGGGATCCATCTACCCTATGTAGGTAGGGAGGTGATAATCCATGGCGATGAGGTAGCAACATAAGCTATCAACAACGTGGATATGGAATAAGGCTCAAAGGTCGTAACCTCTGAGAGTGCAGTGCCTATCTCTATAGACACTAACCATTTGACAAGAGAACCAACTCATCATGCCGATTTAGAAAACAGAAATGTGTGGACTAAGTTGCCCTTCCAAGTGGAGGACAATGACATAGATGAAGGTCGTAGCAAAGTGTCTCAGCCTTATGCTTCGCCCATTCCACGATGGGTCAAGAAGCAGTTACACTTAGCATAGCAACCTCACTTCCTCTTGGCCAGTTAGCATCCTTTTTACATTTACCACTTTTTGTTTTGCATCCATCCTTCTATGCTAGGTGCTAATTTGTCGTTCTCTAAATCATTAGCGTAGCACTTTCTTACTCCGCCATGGCCCAAAATGGCCTAAATTATGCTGCTACACCATCGCTCAAAATGGCCTAAAACTACGCTATTATCCAATGGCTCAAAATGGCCTAAAATTAGTGATGGCGCGAAATGGCCTAAAACTAGCGATGGCCCGAAAAGGCCTAAAACTAGCAGGGGTCCGAAATGGCTTAAAACTAAAACATCAAAAAGAAAAAAGAAAAAAACATAACGTAGCATAAAATCAATTTCCTTTCAGAATTTAATTTCTTCATTGAATGTTTTCCAATGTTTGCAAAAGTTTTACAAAAATTCAAAAATCCCATGTTGTCATGGGTTATCTTCATCTGCATCATCTTCGCCTGCATTATTTGCTTTTGCATCATTCCCTTCTACATCACCTTCCTTTGCATTGTCCTCTGCTGCCTCTTCATTCCCGCCTTCTACGGGCCTTACATCTTCATCTGGAACCTGCATTGTAAAGGTAAAGTAGTCAACTAGGGCAACACATGAAAGCTGCAAAACATAAGCCTTTTCTATAGCAAAAAAGTGACTAACCCGAGATGGCCTTGCATTCATTTTGAAGGGTATGCAATCCAAACTAAGCCTGAGGTGGTGCTAGACCTCCTTCTCTATGATATTTCCCCAATGCCTATGGCTTGGTTCAGCGTCTACAATAGCTTTCTCCTTTTTGACGACCGTCCATCTCGACGGTTCTAAAGAAAAAGAGGCAGTAGCGGTCTCACCTATGGGAAGATCCACTTCCCGTTCAGGAGATTTAGTGACCTTTACCTAGTCCATGGAAATTTTGATAGGCCTTAGAAGCATCAATGGAATTTATGAATGCTTTGTAAGTAAATGATCCACAGAAGCATCTCCGTATAGTTTGCGGTTGGTGGCACATTCCAATTTATACATGTGTTTATGGTTTTTCTGGGATTGCCCCCACTCGTAAACTCTGGCACTATAGTCCTTCCAATCCTAGTTCTTTTGGGCCAACAAGTCCATCTGCATTCACTATTCTATTATTTCTCAAGTGGCTTCATTGTTGTGTCACAAAACTATCCAATATCTAGCATAATCTATCACAGCCATGCGCCAATTGCCATCATTAGTATCATAGGCCAAGAGGAATTTGTTCCTTGATTTGAGGTCTCCCACTTCGATGCTCAAGTCAGCCCTTTCCTTCTTAGCTTTATGGACCCATTTCCACAGGTCTTCATTGACGTGCCTACACTCCCACATGGAGCGTGCTGAGTGCAAAGCACATTTGCTGGCCTCGTTGTATATGCGACGAGGCACCTCGGCCACTTCGGGTGGCAATGTATGCACGTCACCAACCTTCAACACCTGTGTTGGGTCCCATTTGAGTCAAGAGGCTGTAACCATACAAAGAGCACATCAGTTACATTAGCGTAGCAAGGTGAGCAAATTCAAGAAACTCTAGCGTAGCAACACAAAGAGCCTAACGTAGCTACTTCACTCACCCACTTCGAGATCGACCTATCTCAGATAATTGATCATGTCGTTGACAACCCCTTGCATGAACTTAAGTTTATCAGGGGTCTCATCCCATGGTTTCACACGAATCAGAGGGGGTCCTGCAGCATTAACAATGGTGTCTATCATACAACTAAACGCATTAGTAACGACCAAGGTGAACTGTGATGAGACTATGAGCAAAGCAAATGACAATGTGAGGGCTCCTACCTAGTAAACCCTCGGGGGTGATAACTGGGGGATCTCCCATTGACACATCATCGAATATAATGTCAAACTCACCAGTATCTAATCGCAATTTCCCTCCTTTTTGACTCAGAAGTATGATAGTATCCTTAGCATTCGCTCATTCCCTTGATGCAAAAGTCCCTTCTAGGTTGATGCAGGCTTCTTTTTTATTTGCTGGGGCCTTTCCTTTTGAGGCACCAGCATCCTCCTCGTCTGTAGGAGACTCCTCTTCATCTCTAAAAATTTTCTCCTCGTTGGTAGGAGGATTTTCCTTGACAACAAGAGCCCCTTCCTTAGTGATAGGAGCTCTTTCCTTCTTGACCAGGGCCCCTTTCCTCTAAGACTGGGGGCCTCCATATCTTTATTTGCTGCCCCCATCTTCAAAGCTGAAACCTCTTCCTCACCTTCTTCTTCTTCTTCCGCTGGCAACAAAAACATATTTGCATTAGTGTAAAGCAAGTTAGCTTAAATAAGGTGCTACGTTATGCTACGCTGCATAGCGTAGCAGGCATTAACAAAGTAGGCGAGGAAGTAAACATAGGCAAAAGCATTTACCAATGGGGGGTTACAGCCTATGTAGCTTGAACCGCAGTGTCTGCCCCTCTTCTTCTTCCATACGGAGGGTCTCCTCAGTTGGCTGAGGCCTCTTTCACTACATTTTGATGGCCACTATCTTGGTGATGAGACGTTTCCCCTGCAGGACGCTATCGGCAGCTGCAGGGGGCACCTCTCCCATGCTGTCCTGGCCACGAAAGTTGCAGGCCACCTGATCCCTAGTCATCATAGAAAAAAACTCCCCAATAGCCTCTGGGGGATCTTGGGCTTGGGAGGTCTAGAGGATTTGGTAGATCCATGGTTTGGAAATTTCATTACAATTTGGCATAACCCAAGCTTCATTCTTATGACCTGCCAAAAACTCCACAAAACACCGTAAGAAGGCTATGTAAAAGGCATAGTGCACATTGAAACAGGATTCCTTCTTCTTATGAAGCTTGATGATTTCAGTCTGCAAGCCCTTTCATAGCAACCTAGCCTAGTTATAGCAAGCCCCCTCTTCCATGACCTCCCACATCATCCAAGCTTGCTCAATCCCAAGGATCTTTCCTTGGGAAAGTAGCTAGGGGAATGCACTAACATGAAAGATGGGATAAATCTCTTTAGTGGGTCTTAGCCTAACCTTATCCATGGGGATCTCCTTTTGCTCTTTTGCAACCCCTAGCCACTCCTCAAGTCCTCCTTCTGATGGTTTACCTCCCTCTTGGTCTTTGACCCTATGAGGGCACCATCAGTAGGGACACCGAAAAGGTCCACGAATAGTTGGTCATTGATTTCAATAACCACCTGCACACCATGTACACATGTTTGGAAGCAGTCTACCTTGTCAGAAAAGGAGTCAACTAGGACAAGCATCTTAGTGGTAGGGACGCTTGGGTTCAGTGCCAAGAACAAATCCATGAGCCCAGAACCTTGAAGATGCTTGATCAAGGACTCCAAGGTTACGTTGCATATCCAACGTTGGCTCTCATCTACCTCCCCATACTTGAAGTAGATGTTTGCCTCCTGGCTCCTAATGGTTATCACGTCACCTCTTGGGACTTCTTCACCCCTATAGCAGTTTGCACAGAAGTAGTTAGCATAAAAACATAAAAAACACAAAAAATTAGCATTCACACTTGAACATGCAGTAACTATTGCTTAGCTTACTAGGCTTATATGATAACGAGAATGGTTTGAAGGGTGCCCATCCCTCATCCAACCAATTGGACTCCTTGCATCTGTTGTAGAGTCTGGGATACCGAGTTCGGTAGGTTTGGTACTCATCCCTACACTAGCCTATCACACCTGCATGCATATTCTCAATGGAAAAAAACTCCTGCAGTGCCATCTGTGCTAAGGTCAATACATCCATATCATCGTGAAGCCCCTCCTCATTGATGTAAAACTTGGTAACAAAAACACATTGTTAACATTTGGCTAGCGTAGCAAACATTGCATAACATAGCGGAAAATAGCTACAAAACTCACCCACCAGCACTGTAGATAGTTCCTGGTGGGTTTTGGAAGCATGTTCCCATATGACGTGCAATAAACAAAGTGTTGTAGAGATGGTAGCAATTATACTCGAGCATATCCCAAATCCAAGCCAAACGACTCAAATTTTTGGGGCACTAACTAGATACTTCCCCCTGCCTACTACTGATAGCTCCATCCATCAAAAATCTCAGAATACCCTTATGTATCCCAGGCAACAGTGTTTCTGTTATGGCGGCCGCTACCTCCTCTACCAGATGTGACCAAACGATCACACTGAAGTGTTGGAGGAGGAATTGCAAGAACTCTTGTGCTCCCTCTTGAAACTAGACCGCCTCCTACCCTACGTGTGTCTAAGGTGGAGGAGCATCAGCCACTGGTCCGCTCACGTAGCATAGGACCCCTACAATGTCTAGGACAATCAAGATTGGCCTTAACGCTATTCTGCATAACACAATACCAAAGATTAGCACCATGTCCGAGTGCAATACACACATAGC
The DNA here is from genome assembly GCA_015680685.1 of Gnetum montanum. Taxonomy (NCBI): domain Eukaryota; kingdom Viridiplantae; phylum Streptophyta; class Gnetopsida; order Gnetales; family Gnetaceae; genus Gnetum; species Gnetum montanum. The sequence goes on along the minus strand of MNCI01011532.1, from coordinate 1,017,465 downwards.
ATGGCAAAACTAGCATTTTAGCATATAGCATAGCACCGATTCTCATTATGCACATAGCGTAGCAAAAACATGAAGGCAATAACATAGTAAAACTAGCTTAGTGTAGCAACAAAGCTATTAGCCTTGACAAAGCGATTAACATTACGCCATGATAGAACACGTGTTACACTGTTACATCACACATGGCCAAACCCTCATGAGGGTCCTACACTATGTTGTTTGCATGCCAAGTAGCTTAAATCATCCAAGCCTCTACGGTAATGGCAGCAGGAGCTATGGCGGTTTAGGCGACCTTGCATGCAGTCTTAGCGTAGCATCCATGTATCCGGCACAGCCAAAACAACGACAATGCAATGACAGAAAAAACACAGAAAGTTTAAAAAATCATAGAAACAAAAACAAGAAAAAGAAAAAATAATAATAGAAGCATTACGAAATAAAGGAAGCATAGCAGCCTACCAAGTCAGCGGTGTCTCCTCTCACACTGCAACCCATGCCTGCATCATACACCCTAGGGTTTCCTTCACTTCATTGACCTTAGTGAGTGCTAGGTATTTGTGTTCTTTCTTGGGAGCCATTGTCTTGCCTGCCGGCTCTTTCCTCATTGCTATGCTGAAATCACCTTACTCTCTATCACTATAATCGCTCTATGCTTCGAATGTGGGCTTTGCGCTCCAAATGTGGCTCCTACGTTGTTACGGTGAAAATGACGAGTTTACCAAGGGTTAGTCCCTATTTATATCCACAATGGTGGAAAGGGAAACTTGCCATTCTCTCTCCCCATTTAATGCAGAGTATGTTGTGTAGCGTAGCATGCCCGCCACAACATGGTAGCACTGTTCGCATTAGAATAGGTGAGCTTGGGTGAAGAGCTTTGACATGCTTCAAATTGGACATTTGCCTTCACAAAAAAATTATCTCCCTACTGGTCTAAAAAGACCTTAAATTAGCAATCCTAATGCATAGTCTTAATCTAATTGGTAGTCCAAAAAGACTTTAAACTAGCAATCCTAACGCATAGTCCCAATCTAGTTAGCAGTCCGAAAAGACCTTAAATTAGCAATTTCGATCCTTTTACTCGTTGGTAGTCTGCAATGACAGTAAACTAGTAGTTTCACATTCTTACATCAGAAATTTTGCACTCTTTTACAACTTTTCATTCTTTATACTAGCAATTTTGCATTTTTACATCTAGGCAGTCCATAACGACCTTAAACTAACACTCTAACCTGTTGGCAATCCGCAAAGACATTAAACTAGTAGTTTTGCATTTTTACATTAACAGTTTTACATGTTCACATTAGCATTTTTACACTTTTACTTCCAGGTGGTCTGCCAAGACATTAAACTGGAAAACCTTAAACTTTCTATCATACTTTACATCTATCTTGATTGCTCACATTTCATTGCTACTTTGTAAATTTTCACTATGCATAGTTACTATGAATAGGTACCTCTCAAATAGACTTGCATGTTGTTTTGGTAGGTTGGATGAGGATGGAAAACCATCATGATCTCTCTTCACCTTTAGCTTTAGCAAGTTCACATGGAAAACTCACAAGACAACTGAACCCAGAGCTAATAGACTAGGAATCATCTACAATTAGCACTATAGCATCCTTAGAAGCATCCCTAGATTGGCCTAAGCATCTAGTCCAAGCCCTAGATTTAGAGGTCAGGGATGTAATTGAGGACCCTCTCATCGAAATGCATGTGACCACATCCAAGGGAAAAATAAAAATGTTGAAACATAGTTACCTCCTAGATTCGTAGATGCACAAAGATGTAGCCAAAATTCTACAAGATAACATTGAAGTCTTTGCATGGTCATATAGCGACATGCCAAGTTTAGATCCGAGGCTAATATAGCACAACATCGTCTTAGACCCGTGCATGAAAGCAGTTAAGTAGAAGGCATGTAAGGTTAAACCAAAGATCGCACTAGCCATAAGGGATGAAATCACTAAGCTATACCAGGCTAGTTTCATCTGGGCAGTTGATTACTCGGAATGGATGTCTAACATCATTATGGTTTCTAAGAAAATGGGAGGAATACGAATCTGTATAGACTTCCAGGATCTGAACAAGGAAACAATCAAAGACAACTTCCCACTTCCGAGTATCGATTAACTCATTGACACTATGGTTGGTCATGCTTTCTTATCCTTCATGGATGGTTTCTTCGGCTACAACCAAATTGGCATTAACCCAGAGCATCAATTAACAACAACTTTCATGACCCCATGGGTTACCTTTTGTTACACTATGATGCCTTTTGGACTCAAGAACATTGGAGCAACCTACCAGCGAGCCATGACTTACATCTTTAGTGATTAGATTTCAGAAATGCTGAACGACTATGTGGATGACATAGTGATAAAATCTAAGGAAGCCACTGATCATCCCAACAACCTAGGTGTAGTCCTCAAGTATTGCCTGATGCACGATTTATGCCTCAATCCTAAAAAGCATCTTCAGGCTAAGAACTGGATGCATGTTAGGGTTTGTAGATCAGAGGCTGGAATACGAGTGGACCCTAACAAAGTAAAGGCCATCGTTAACCTAGCACCACCTAAAAATCTTAAGGAATTACGCAAGCTACAAGGTAGAGTGTAGTTCATCAGAAGGTTTATAGCAAAATTGACTGACAAGTTACACCCCATGCAACATCTATTGAAGAAAGGGGTTAACTTCGAATGGACACCATAGTGCCAACAAGCCTTTGATGATCTAAAGAAAGACCTTTTGCACCTCCCAACTGTTTACCCACCACATAGGGATAAGTCTTTCTTCATTTACTTTGCTACCTCGGACACGTCTATCGCAGCACTAGTATGTTAGGAATGGGATAACGGTTCTCAGATACTAGTGTACTACCTAAGTTATGCATTAATAATGTATGAAGTGAAATATAATGAGGTGGAGAGAAACTATCTTGCCTTAGTGTTTGCATTGAAAAAGTGGAGGCACTACCTATTTCGTAGCAAAATTAACATTATTTGCAAAAGCACCATACTTCAGGCTATCACAAACATTTTGTATGAAAGTAGAAGGATAGCCTAATGGAAAGTGATAACAGCAAAATTCGATATGCACTATGTAAGCAAATCATCTACGAAAGGTCAAGGAATAGCAACATAACTCATGACCTCACCCATAGATGACTAGGTAATCATAGACGCTAAATTCCCAGACGAGCATGTCAGCACTATCAAAGCCATCCCACCACATCTCAAGGCTACTTTGCATTTTGACAGCACCTTGACCACATGAGAGGGTAGTGTGGCTACTGTCATTTCATTCCCCTTTGGGGAAATGCATCCTTTAGCTTATTGTTTTATGTTCCCTTGTATAAACAACATGGCAGAATACAAGGGGCTACTCCGCAGCCTATTAGCAACCCAAGAACTAAGCATACAACACCTGGTGATTTGCGGAGATTCACAACTAGTCATGAATCAAATCACTGAGGTCTATGCTTACAAGGCTACACACCTACAACCCTACTATGACCTAGCAAAAACTTTGCTCAAATAGTTTGCAACTATGAACGTGCAACACGTGCCGTGTAACAAAAACATCGTAGCAGATACCTTAGCCACCCTAGCGTTAAATGTTCCATCACACTTGTTTGCAAGTTTTTCAACTTCAATTATCGAGTGTATGAAGCCTATCACTCAGTTGGGACATGTAGCCTCTGTTAGCACTATGAATACCCAGAAGTGGTACTCCAACATTAAAAACTACCTACAACATGGCAAGCCCCCAAGAGGATTGACATCTGCCTAGAGAGATGTGATTCGTAAGTGTGCTCAGCAATATGTGCTTATGGTTGATAACACCCTATGCAAACGCTCCTATGATAGGATATTCCTGGCATGCGTAAACGAGGAGCAAGCGTAGAAGGTGATTAATGAAGTACACGAGGGACTGTGTGGTGGACATATAGCACCCAGGGTTATGGCCACAAAAATCAGACATCTAGGGTATTATTGACCTCACATGGAGCGTGATTGCCTAGGCAAAGTCAAGGTATGTGATACTTGCCAACGATATGCAAATCTCATACACGTTTCACCTACAGAGTTGCATCCAACATAGATCATGTGGCTTTTACAACGATGGGGACTAGACTTCATAGGACCTATCATGCCTAAGTCCTCCATGGGGCATAGCTTCATCATCACTGCCATTGAATATTTTACTAAGAGGGTGAAAGCTATCCCCTTGAGGAAGACTACATCTTAGTAGGTTTTCCACTTCATCTCGGACAACATCGTGACAAGGTTTGGAATTCCCATGGTTATTGTGACCGACAACGGACCATAGTTCAGTAGTGTGGAAACCCAAACCTTCTATAGCAATCTTGGCATCAGGAAATCCTTCTCCTCACCATACTACTTGCAGGAAAATGGATAAGCGAAGGCTACAAATAAGTCCATCATCAACTTGCTGAAAAGAATGCTTAACAATAGGAAGAGGCGATGGCATGAGCAAATCCTCTATGTGTTATGGGCTTATAGGATGACATGCATGACTGCAATAGGTAAGACACCTTACAGTCTTGTTTATGGATCTAAAGTGGTGTTACCTCTTGAGTTTTAGGTACCATCACTCCAAATGATCCTATCAAATGTCATGAGAGAAGCCTAGAACAATGAGTCGAGGATCATCAACCTTGACTCAATAGAGGAGGAGCATGCACAAACACTGGGTCATATAGAGCATTACTAGAACAAGCAATGGAAAAAACATCATGCAAATCTGCATCAACAACTAATACAGAAGGGAGATCTCATTCTCAAGGCTGTCCGTGAACATATGAAAAAATTCTCTACAAACTGGGAAGGTCCATACGTGGTCAAAAAAGCCTTTGGGAATGGGATTTTCAAGCTGGTAGACATGTACGGCAACAAGTTTGTAAATCTGGTGAATCACTCGTATCTCAAGCCATACTACATCTGAAGCATGAAAATGGTAAGTTCATCTGCTATGACTAAAAACTAGCAAAGCATGTCTGCTACAACGTAAAAGTAGCACAAACAGTCTGCTATGACTATAAATTGGCACAGATAATCCACTATAACTATAAATTGACACAGACAGTCCACCATGATTATGAACTGGCACACATGGTCTGCTAGGACCTTAAAATGGTCTACTAAGACCTTAAACCAGTTCATCCACTATCTGGTATGACATTAAACTAGCAAAGCCATCCGCTATGATGTTAAACTGGCACATACGGTCTGCTAGGACCTTAAACTAGCACATAGGGTCTGCTAGGACCTTAAACTAGCATAGCGATTTGCTGGGACCCTAAACCAGCACATCATGGTCTACCAAGACCTTAAACTGGGTTCACAGCACATCCCCAACATGCATCTACACTAGTACACAACAAGTGAGCATGCACAGTGCCGAGATAAGGTGGGACATTGCAGTTCTAGAATGAAATTCAGGACATCATAGTAACACCCTCTGGAACATATGCAACGCCTCTGCTCTTGGAATCTTGCTGATCCTCTGGAGATGTCGTACAACATCATGCTAACCCTCTAGACTTATTGCCACTATAGCCCATTGCCCTGGCAGTAGCTTCCATGGTTAGCACCTACTGCTAGAGTTCCAGCAGTATTGTGGCCTAGCCATAGTATTGCTATTCTCCAGCCCCTACCAGCGCCTAAGCTCAAAACACGTCTAGTTGTTGGGTATCCAACCTTATAGCTGAATTGAGAATGCATGCCTTCAGTAGGGATTCCTAAGCATCTGCATTCACAGTAACTCTTGGCATCTTCAATGCCAACCTCTCCACACTGATGCTGCCAAAGCCGCTACTGGCCTTCCTGGTTTGGACATCGCACACCAGCAAATATGTCTAAAGCTTCAACAATATCCGTAGCAACCAGGAAATTTGCCTTCATTTTGCATCATGGTTCTTTCCTCTTGGTTTCCTTTCTATTATGTTTGTAGGATGCATACGACAGGGATGCCGGTCGGAGGTGCACTTTTCCATTGAAGCAGGAAACAACATCGTTCCAAGGTGGTTGTCTTGATTAGCTTGGCTACTTGCAAGTGCACATCCTATCCTTCCCTTTTATCCCTTTACCTTAATCCACACACCTGCAATGACACTCTCTCCCCTCTTTTACAAGATTTTCTTGATACCTGTAAAGCCCTCTCATTTCCCTGATCGCAAAGTCCATGACATGCATAACATAGCTCATCACATGGGAAGCATCTATAGGCAAGTTAAAGCCCCATGTGGATATAACACAACTCATCTTGGGAAAGAAACACCTATCCTACAACAAGGTTGTTTGTAAATGTAAATGGCAAAACAGCAAAAGGCAAAAGCATAAGAGAGAAAAAGCTCACATGCACACAAAAAAAATGTGCCTAAAATAAATGGCACGTAACCTGTTTCACAATCACCCTCTCTAAGCATTTTAACAAGAGGTCGAAAGTTAGCAAAAGCAAAGATGACCACGCAAATAACTCCCTCATAAGCACTCTAACGAGGGATTCTGCTAAGTTTCATCTTTATCATTTTCTTGAACCTCCTTCCTCCCTGCTTAACCCTTTACTTTTCCCACATAACCGATGTAACACTCTCAAGCATAGCTAAGTAACATCTTGGCAATCACCGAAGAGTGATGTTAGTGTTCTTTTTTCGTGGTGTTTCATATTCTTTGTCAGCATCTCTCAGGTCCATCCTCCAGACATTGACAAAGAGGGGCCAATGAAACACCCTAAATTTTCAAGACATTCTTTCTTCACCGAGTCCTTGGATTTCAGGCAGCATCATGGCAGTTTGGTAGAAAATGGATGCTCTGAGTTTAGACTATCTAGTTTAGCAAATTTTCTACTTACAGTGTTGATAGCCCCAACGAACTCACTGGCATGCCCACTTGGGTAGTTCATCCTTCTGGCAGTCTATTCAGGAGCAATGCATGGGGTTGTCGACGATGCTTAGGCTACGCAAAACAATTCAGCAAGTTTTCTAGTCAAGAAGTTTGCTACGCTATGTAGCGTAACAGGCCTTACAAGACAATTGCAAGACAAAGTCCTATGCTATGCTACGCTACGCAGTGTAGCAAAAGTAAGATAAAAAGTCCCAACTTACTTAGTGATGTCAATTGCACTGAGTAAGCACTTTTGGCCTTCAAAACCAATTGTCTTGCTTAACTTCAAGTCCTTTGGCAAAGCTCCTCTTACTAGAAAAGTAGCAGATCAAGCAAAAAGCAGGCTACATTGGTTGCTATGCTACACAGCATAGCAATAATGTAAGAAAAACACAAGGCATCTCAGAATGTAGGATCAGCAAGTTCGCAAGCTTCACATCGCAAAGGGTGAAGGTTGCAAATTGTCAACATGATTTTCAAACAAATGTTCGCAATGTAAATTGTAGTTAAAGCCAAATGCTATGCTATGCTACGTATCATAGAGTAGCATACCAAACATGCAAAGTTAGCCAAAACACTTCAAAGGCTTCCAGCACTTGCAATTAGCTCTAATGTAGATTCCTTCTTCGAACTTGTGGCTACACTATGCTACGCTACATAGTGTAGCACAGCATAGCAAACAACTATACTACACTAAATAGGCTACGCTACATAGCATAGCACAGCGTAGCAAGCAGCTATGCTATGCTAACATGGCTATGCTTCATAGCGTAGCACAGCGTAGCAGGCGGCTATGTTACATCGGTGCACTTCACTCCTTATCTTCATTGATGGCATACCTAATCCCAATGTCTCTAGTTCTAATAGTGTAATTGCAGCATAGCAGGCTCATGAATCAGCTTTACATGTCCATGTAGCACAAACATGTCAACATCTAGCAGGTCCAGAACACATGACGTCCAAACTGCATCTTTCGCGTGTTCCTAGCCCAATAAATACCCTAATGAGCAACGCTCAAAGGGTGGGTAATTTTGAGTAGCTTTGCACATGGTTGGCAAATCAAAAGGATTGGGAAATTTAGAAGTTGGAAAACTTGACAAATTTAGGCAAAAAATTGTATTGGCTTGCTTTTGAACATCTTGGTTACTTTTGGGATCTCTATGCTTCCTAGCATCACGCAACCAATTATATCCACTTTAGCAAAGTAAAACTATTTTCATGAAAGTGGTGCATTTCTTAACTCTAGTTTACTTTCTTTTCCTATTTATCGTTGCATTTTACATCATTTTCATTTCTTGCATATAATAATCAATATTTTATGCTATAAATGTTGTTTTTGCATTACATGTTTACAAAAGGTTTAGTGACATCGATTAAGTCCCTGTCTAATCGACCAAACTATTCAGGGTACCTCATTTCCATTTTAATCCATCATGGCCCTCGCATGAATACGGGGTCAAGACTATCACGACTAATCACCTCTCAGTGTTTTTCCAACCACTGATGTTTTCGATCTCTATAGTGGTGACTTGCTACTGTGATGAGATGCATATTTGCATGACTACCTTCGAGGCTTCATCCTGCAAACACAATTCTAAGAAGACAAGAAAACCACAAAACATGAAATGCAAGTGCAAAAGCTAGATGTGAAGATGTTGCAAGTGTTGGATCTGAAGATGCTGCAAATATGTTAAATGTTATGCCAATTGCAAGTGCTTAGGAAGCCAGTGAAAGTGCGAGGGCAATGATATTGTGAGTCCTTCGAAGGTTACACTAATGACAGGTGCTTCAAAAGATCAGCAAAATGCTGGTAGGTAATGATGCTGTGAGTGTGTGAACCCAATTTAAGGTCCTAGCAAATCGTGGAGTGCTAGTTTATAGTCCTAGTAGATTGTTGTGTGCCAACTTAATGTCATAGCAAATGAGTTGTTTTGTTAGCTTAATGTCATGACCTAAGGATGATCCATGCTAGTTTATAGTCATAGCAGATTGTTGCACCATTTTATAGTTATAGTGGACTATCTATCCCAATTTTTTGCATCATGGCAGATGAGTGCTTACCTTGCTTGTGTGAGGTGATATGTTGCATGTGTATTCATGTTGTGTGATTGCAAGGTCTTACAAAAATCAACTAGAAAAACAACATCAAGAAGCACCTATCGTAAAGAAAGTTAAAATGGAAAAATGAAAGGAAGGCAATGCAAAAAGTAATATTTTTAGGCTGTTTTGGGCTACGAGCTAGTTTAAGGCCTTTTCAGGCAATGTGTTTTTGTAGTTTTATGTTTTTTTATTTTTATGTGTTTTTGATGTTTTTTAAATGCAATGCATAAGCTAAGTTGATGGATGCATAAACAAAGCAAAAACATGTGAACAAAATGAAAAGCATGATCTAATTGAGCCCTACAAAATGTAAATGTATAGGCTAGTGTGATGAAAAAAAAAAGTCAAAAATGCATGGCAAGTGGAGGCAAGGGGTAGGCAAGCACTTAGCACATTTTTGGCAAAGGAAGTGCCTTAATCAAGTAGTTTTTTCCTAATCTGGTTTAGATTAGGTGATGTGCAGGGCCTAGGATCCTCTAGGAGGTTGTTGGCTTCAACCACTCATTCAGGTATGTTAGCCTTAGGCATTGTGTTGGTTACTGTAGGTGCATTACCAAGAAACTCCACCTCTGACACTTACTCCATGTCTATGTTGTGGACAGCTAGAGAGAAGGTGTTATCACTATGGATGATAACTTGACCATCTTCGTATGGAAGGTGGACTTCTTAGTGGATGGGAGACGAGACGATCCATAGTTGGGCTAGCCAAGGCCTACCCAGGATCAAGTTGAAGCTTGACACCTCCTCTATGATAATAAAATCTACACTAGTGGGAAATTGATCTCCTACCACAAAGGCTAAGTTGATTATACCCCTGATGGTGACACATGATCCATTGAAGGATTTTAGACATGTGGATTAGTTTCCCTAATTTCATTTTCTAGGCCTAGCTTGTCAATGATGGAGTACAAGACTATGCTTGTTGTTACACCATCATCAACATGCACTATATGGATCATGCACTATCCAACACGTATGCTCATGGATAGTGGAGCTGTAGTGACCTCCCCTCATTTGGGATTAACCTTGATTGTGTCATTGTCAAATGTTAAGGATGTTAAACCTAATTCCTATTATGCATGGGGCAACATCATTGCACCGATGGTGTTCTCATATGCAAGAAGGTCGTCCATAACAGAAATGGAGGCCAACATCTAGGACAATGCTTAGTAGTAAGTAAATGAGGTCATGACTAGGTCGTACAAGCTCAATGTTGTGTTTTTTTGCTTGAGCATTTGTTTCACCTAGGTTAGCATAGCTACGAAGCCCTTGTCATTAGCTATTCTGTTGGCCTTGACTTCCTCCATGCAACTTGAGAGATGGAGCTCTTGTGGAGAGGACTTGGGTTTGGTTTGCTTGGCTTGCTTGGGGGTAGGGGTCCCAGTGTTCAATTGTTGCTTGCTAGTTATGGCCTTTGCTTTGGCCATGGGGGTTACAAGATGCTTGTTCATCCTCTTGCATTGCCATTTGGTAGGCTTACCTAGGTTACTAGGGGGGTCAACCCTTGAATGAGAAGAGACAAAGACATTACCCACTATTAGGCTTTGGGTAGGTGAGGGGCCATCACATTGTGGCACCTTGATGACAAAAGGTTTCTTAAAGATAGTAGCTACAGCATCATGCAACTTTAACACCTTAGTGAACAGTTGGTTTGGTTGCCAGTTTAATGTCTTGGCATGACCTCAGTTCACTTTTCACGACCAAGAATACGCTCCTATCTTGGAGGCGTAGTTGACACCAAGTGTTTGTTGAAATGGCCCCTACTTAGCAGTTAGTTTTTTTTTTTTTTTTTTTTTTTTTTTTTTTTTTTTTTGGACTATGTTCTCTAGGAAGCATAGTCAGCAGTTAGAATTTTTTGACATTTGAAAATACACCCTATAGTTGTACAAAGTGTAGTTGGGGGTTCCAGAGTTAGAAAAATTTGCATGTTTTCTAGACTACGCTCCCTAGAGAGGTAACCTAGAGTTAGAATTCTTTGCAACTATTTTGGACAACATTGTCTAGAGTTAGAAAAAAACTTGTTGGGAAATGTTATAGTTTCCAAAAACAATAATGCCAAAAAATGCTAAAAACTATGATAATGCTAAGCTTGTAAACTAAAGCAATGCTAAATTGTCAAAACATGTGAAATGAGATGCTAATGCTATGCTACACATGCTATACCCTAGTGAGTACCATGTGCATAAAATGTATATGTTGACATCCTAAATACATAGGGCCTTAGGGGAACTAAGATATTTTTGTTAACCTATGCTATTTCATGTTAATTTTTGCTAAGTTTAATTCAATGTATTTTGAATCTAGTGTATACTAATACATCATTTATTGCTTTTGTGGTTGAAAAGTGTTGTTGAAGCCCATCCTAGTCATTGTGGAGATTGTTGGCATTCTTTCTTACATGAGCAAGTCTATCCCCAACATGCCTATGCTAGACATGGGGGTGGGTTATCAGTCAGTGTGATCACACTTAGCAACAGAGGCTATGATTGTCATCATTGAGACATTGCTGCTTGAGGCTAACTAGGACATATTGAGATTTATGTCCGATGAACCCACTACTAGTGATGATAAAGTAGGTGGTTTAGGCTGAGGCCCCAAGGACACTCATCCCTTATCCAGGATTTGGTATATGCTAAAGTTCTCTTACTACAATAAGAGGAACACCCTCTTTGTTGCTCTATGCATGCATACTCTATTCTAGAACCCCCTAAAATGGTGTACTATGTTGAAGGGTAAGTGCTCTCATGATTTTTACATTGTGTTCTTTTGCTACTAGCTCATGCTAAGTTCGCTAGCTGCTAATTGCTCATCCTTAATGCAAGATTCAAAGTTAATGTTCAGGGTCTCCAAGATGAGGATGAGGCTCTTGCCTTAACTTGTATTATCCTAGAGGTGTTCTCCTCTAGTTTGAATGTTCGAGAGGCTATCCTAAATTAGTTGGGAGCTGTTCTAAGGGATTACCATACCTAGTACTCAAAGGCATTTGAGTAGTGCAGGAGCTATGATTAGCTTGATGAGGAATGAACTAGTGGTAAGCTCAACCTCAAGGAGCTACTTGCACCACCACCTCCATCTTGCACACCATTTGTTCCATATAAGCATCTATCATTTTGGCTCTTATGCTTGCTCAGATGCACTTATTGCTTTGCCTTTGTATGATTTTAACATTAGTTTTACCTTTTTTGTAGCTATAATTGCTTCAGGAGAGGTGACAATGGCCACCATAGGCTACACTAAGGCCAACCTCATTCTGAAATATGGTGATGTGGAGGGTGCACAACATTGGTTATGCCTCAAGCCTCAGAGGCATTAACTAGTTGGCTCACATAGGTTGGGTTGATGGACCTTTTCTTGGCCCTTAGTCCAAGCATTCAATGGCCAAAATGGTCACCATCATAGACTCCTTCAGCAATGACATCTGCCACTTTGTCACCTACATGCGTAGAGTGAGGATAGTCCTAAACCTCAATGAGGCCTCTTTGCTAACCTCATTGGCCTTCCCACTGATGGCCCATTAGTCGTTGATAAGACCAATAGGGAGGTGGACCATAGAGGGAAGATCAAGGACTAGTTGAAAGCCACCCAATCTTACAAAGGCATCCTAATTAAATATGTGCATGTGCTTAAGGTCTAGGAACTCTACCCTCTCTTTCATGCTTGTGCCTTCCTGAAGTTGCTCTCCCAAGGGAAAATCCTTGGGGTGGAGTAGGTGTTAGGGATCAAGGAGGTACTACAAGAGGGCATGAGGTTCAACTGGGCCTCCTACATTGCCATCGGCCTACATGTAGAGATCACTAGGTTACATTACAACCTCTAAGAGAGGTCGCATGTACACTTTGAGTTCCTCGCAATGTATCTACAAAGGTTTGCGAAGCCCCTGGTGGTTTGAGATAGTAAGTGATAGGTGGTACAAGACTACGAGTAGTTGTCTAAGCCTTGGGTAAAGCACATGTTCATAACCACTCACACATAGGACCCCTAAGAGGAGATCGATGAGTCATACTTAGTGACAACCAAGGGTCTCCTGGAATGGTCACATTATTCAAGTGATAACATAGGTAAGTGTTCCCTAGTTATTATTAGGGATGTGAACAAGGCCAACCATTATATTGTGAAAATGATGGGGTCATCCAAGACAAAGATCAAGAGACCATGCCTAGTAGAGGAGGTTGCTCCCACCATTGGATAGCTAGGCATCAAGAAGATCTACCTTAAGATCCAAGCTTGCACATAGATGTTGCAAGGTAGCATATTTATAGATGCATTCTTTTTTATATATTTTATGTTTATATTTTTTATGTTTTTGCTATGCTAATGCCAAAGAAATGGTAGCAGTAGTAGCAAAGGTAGCCCCTCCTCAAGTCGAGGAGGGGGAAGCACACAGGGAGGAGCTACAAGAGGCTATAGAGACCCTCTATTAGTTTGAGGTGGAGGGGTTGTTCCACCTTGACAAGGGTGATTTTACTAGCCTCTTTGAAGGTGTGCAGCTAAGAGAGCCTCCTACACTTACACCTGAGGCCTTGCTAGGTATTTACCTTAAGTTTCCATCTATTGTTGCTCTTTTGCTCTTGCATCTTTGGCTATTTAGCTGTTTCTTAGTGCATTGTTGTGTTGTAGCCTTAAATGTACCTACTAGCAGTCCACTACCCATGCCTACCTACTGCATGAAGCCATGGGTAGAAACACAATATAAGCTTGCCTACATGGAAGACATCGTAGAGGACATTGTAGACTACCTACAACATGCAAATCCTAAGCTTGATATGTATATGATGTTGTTTTACTTTTGTTGTTTTATTGATTTAATGCTTAGGCTGTGGCTAATGCTGATTTTCTTATTGTATGCTAATAGGTTCTAAACTTCACTAGGATCCAAACCAAGTGGCTAAAGTAGATGTCATCCCCAAGTACCCTCCTAGAGTGGAGTAGGTGCCTTGCCACATGTATGAAGTAGTCAGCAAGTGCATGCTTTCCTATACAAAAGTGTTATGGGTCTACAAGTGCTTGAACAAGTGCCTATGGAAATGCATGCACGAACTTCAAGAGAGAGTGAAGAGCCAAGATACAAAGATCAAGGACCTCCAATCCTGATATGACTTATTGGTAGCTCGATCACAGGGAGATAGTACTTGGTAGATTGCAAAGATCAATTATGCCAGGTACTGGTTGGCCATCTGAGGCAAGAACAAGGCCACCCTGGAGATCATCGAGCAACAGTTACAGATGGATTTTCTTGCCTAGAAAAATTAGGACTAGAATAATTTCAATGACAAGGTGTGCAAGTGGGGGCACACAAAGAAAAAACACAAACACCATTATAAGCACAAGAAAAATCCATATCTTCAATAGCTTAAGGAAGAGTTCATTAAGTGTTGCCACCTTGAGATGTTTGTTGAGGTGATTGGTGGGAGATGGACCTTTGAGATATTTGTTCACAACACAATGGTTAGTGGTTCCTAGGAGAGGGAGATTATTGTGCCCTTGGGAGAGGCTTCATTTGCCACATTTTTCATGAAGTCACCTGCATGGACCATCGTGGACAAAGGCAAGACCCTTGTAGGAGTTGACTTTGGCCAAGAGGATTAGACATGGCTATTTGAGGCTAAGATCCTCCAACGTTTGGAGGAGGGTCTTAACAGTTTTCCTTCAAACATGATCGATGCAAGACCCTCTCAGGTTAGTTTTTTGTTGTTTTTATTTTTTATGTTAGTTTGTTTATGGTACATTTGCCTATAAGTTTGTTGTTTTATTACATTGTTGATAGGCACCAGGCGATGCTATGGGCCCTAGTAGTGTAGTAGAGGAAGAGAGACCTCCATCCCTAACTAGCACCACTGGTTGAAAACATCCTAATGTAGTCCTATCATTGGGCGTTTTTGCATTTTGTGTATTTTTGCTATATGGGGTAGATGATCATGCTCTGTACTATGATGTAATGGACATTTTACTATATAGAGTGTATGATGCATAGAATTTTGCATTTATTTATTATGTGTTTGATGCTAATGATGTGATGAATCTGATGCGACTAAGCCATAGTGATTGCTAGTTTTAGGCCATTTCAGGCCATGTATGTAGATACTGCATTGATAGTTTTAGGCCATTCCAAGCCCCAATAAAGCCATTTGGGCAACACATTGAAGGGAAAAAGTTTCCAATTTTAGGTCATGGCAAGCCATGCAATGCTAGTTAGGATCATGGCAGGTTGTGGCTATAGTTTTCGGCCATCTTTGACCATGCAATGTAAGGAAGATTGCCAATTTTAGGCCATGGAAGGTCATGCTATAGTTTAAGGCCTTTTCAAGTTGTATTTTTTTTATTTTTATTTTTTGTAATTTTTAAGTTTTATGATTTTTATGTATTTTAATGTTTTCTAGAGTAACAATTGCTAAAAAGTAAACTTAAGCAAGAAAAAATGTAAACTAAGTAAAATTCCACAAATAAAAGAAAGAAATGCATAAAGAAATAAATGTGTAATAAGGAAAATAATGCAAAAATGAAAATAACCAAGCTAAACATAAACACAAGAAAAATGCAAACAAGCAAAGTATGTAGAAGTGAGGGTAGGTAGGCACCTAACACATGTTGGACTAAGGGGATGTCTTAGTTGCACAATTGCTTTCTAACCCAATGTGGGTTAGGAGGCACATAGGGCTTGGATGGTATAATGTAGTACTCACCTTCACCTTCATCAAATATGTTGAAGGCAAATTCTACCCACAATGCATCCTCTAGGAGGTCATTGGATCCCTTTGGTTCCTCAAGTTGGTCTACCTTACACTTTTCACCTTTGTCCTTTCACGAGAGGTGCGTCATCGGGGAACTCCACCTCCAACACTTGTTCAATGTTAATTTTGCTAACGGTCAAGGGGGCTACATTGTCATCATAGATGATAACCTCATCACACGTGATGCTTGTTGTGTGGGTTATGTCATGGGCACAATAGCTTGGCCCCACCATGTGCTTATGGGTTGGGCCATTGTGAAGGGTGCCAACATGATAGGCAAGACATATGATGCCTAAGTCATGTGTGGTAAGGAAATGTGCATGATGTGCACATAGGATTTTGTAGGCACAATGGTTGCTAGCATGGACAACGAGATAGGTTGTGAAGGTATGATGAAGGGCATGCTAAAAGGATGGGACACATCTTGGTGCATGTGCTATGTTTGATGAGTCGCCACCATAGGCATGGACTTGGGCAGTGACACCGAGTTGATGATTGTCTCCAAAAAGATAGATGGGTAGGATTGTGGAGGAAAGAAAGCAGAGGTTGTTAGCTAGAATGAGGTGTGGAAAGAGTCATCATGCTCAAATCAAGCTTCAAACTCATCCTACTCCTCCTACAAGGGCTCCTTGTAGTTTGTCCTTGGCTCATAGTTGATGTTTCGAATGAGGTTATCCAGCATCCACTAGTAAGGCTCTATGAGTGAAATGAAATCCACCATAGAGGGGAAGTATTCCTTCCTATTTCAGTGTATAAGCTCAAAACTACATGTGGCATCCATTTCTCGATGGACTACGTACAAACCCTTCTAGAGTTTTAGCAAATGAAGTTATACTACTCATCGTTGAGCACCATGTACTTGGGAGGTAGGTTGCACAACCTAAAAGATTACCTCTATTTTACCAAGACAAGACTAACAGGATAGTCAATCTAGATCTCTTGCTAAATAGGTCGAACAATAACCACACATGAAGTGGAGGATAAAGGCTACTTAGGATTCATGATGCAAGGGAAAAATGTAAAACATTGTTGGTTGCGAAAGGTAGAAAAAGAAACTAACTCTACTATCTAGAAAAACAATTAAGTGAAAAAATGTAGAAAAAATAGCTAAGTATAAAACTGGTGAAAAATGGCTATGTAAAAATTCAAAAAAAAATGACTAAGTCTGAAACACATAAAAAAATGACTAAGCATAAGTTGCTAATAAAATGGCTAACTCTGGGACTACACTCAGAGCCAACTACACTCCCTATGTTGGGAGTTGACTACACTCTCCTGAGCACCCAAAATTTAGCTAAGTGTAAGATATACACTTTGGTGTTGTCAAGCGAGGTACCGACAATAGGGTCCAATCTACACCAACAATTTGAAAACAACTCCTGTGCTGGTCTAAGATCTAGCTACTTCCATGGTAGATCCATAGGGGTATGAGGTCTACGGTAGCCCATAGCTTGCAACAGTGCTGGAAAAAGCATGCAAGGCAACAACCAAGGAAGACTGCAGAAGGAAATGGTGGAGGCCCTCCTTCTAGTGCTAGAAAATTGTAGCAACTGAAAATGTTGAAGGCTGGAATGGTACATCAAGAGGTTAACAGTCATACAGCTTGACCCTACATCCACATGAGGGCTTGCTAGAAATAGAGGTGGGGTGCCCAGAATGGTCTTGTCAATCAAATTGGAACTTACGAGGTGTTATACCAAAAAAAATGCCAAGGGTTTGCACAATGTTTGCAACATCCATGATGTTAACCAAGCTGAGTGTAATTGAGGTTTTCTGTGCAAACATGTGAATTTGTGCTAAAAATAGCAAAAATGTGAGTGAAATGCTAGAATGCAAGAGAAAATGGTAAAATTGTACAAGATGTAAGTGATAGAGAAAGTGGCACCATCCCAAACATAGTTAACTGCAAAGAAAAGATGAGGAGGTACGTGATGTAAAAATAGACATAGTAGGCAATGTAGTCATAGTCTTAGGGTGTCTGGGTTGTGAAAACTGATGTCCACTGTGAAGTCTAGGCCTACTAGGTTGGCTACTGCGATGTCCCATGAAGTTACGGTGGTTTGCAGTGTGCTGAGTGGTGTGCAATAATGTCTACCAAAGTGCCAAGTGCGCTCAGATGTAAGAATGCCAAGAATTCCAATGCTCAAACTTTCCAACCCCTAAAGAATTGAGCATTAGGATATTTATAGTTCTAGGGTTAACATGAATCATGGATTGGATGCCACATGGCAAAGTGGTAGTTGAGACTACGTTAGCCCCAACTATGCTCCCACTAAAGCAAATTGTGTTTTGCTAGTGTGCTCCAATGGACCTTGTAAGACTACCAAGCTATGACTATGTTGCCAAGATTGCATATGCGAGTGCCAAACAAACTAGAGTGTACTTGAAAACAATGCAAAATAGTGAGACTATGCTCTGGGACAAAGTTGTCCACTCTCTTAAGTGGTGTCGAGCGTAGGTACAATTTGGAGGCAA
The DNA here is from genome assembly GCA_015680685.1 of Gnetum montanum. Lineage (NCBI taxonomy): Eukaryota > Viridiplantae > Streptophyta > Gnetopsida > Gnetales > Gnetaceae > Gnetum > Gnetum montanum. The sequence continues at coordinate 999,257 of MNCI01011532.1, read as the reverse complement.
ATCAAGATGCAAATGAAATGCATATTGTTGATCTTGCTTGTTGAAGGAATGTTGAAGTTGAGATGAAGGTTGGCACTGAGTTCTAGAGGCTTCTAGAGGTAGTCTTGCAAGACTACACTGACTACACTCTAGAGTGTAGTCCTAGCAATGAGAGTGTAGCCCTGACACTTATAAAAATCTAGCAAGAAATGATATCTTCATGTAGACTACACTGACTATGCTCTGGAGCGTAGTAGGAAGTGTAAGCTTAGAAGTTAGAAAATTTGCAAATTGTTTCTTCCATCCCAACCAAGATTGATAACTTCTGGCTTGACACTTAGGCAAACTTGCAAAACTAGCCATTGGTGTGTTGACTACAATCTGGAGGTTAGTCTTGGTAGTGAGCACATAGTCAAGACACTTAGAAAATTGTGCAGTTGTTGTTGACACTTAGAAAAATCTTGCAAATCTGGTCTTGTGTTGCAAACTACGCTTACTCTCTGGAGCATAGTCCCAACAGTGGGAAGCATAGGCCCAACACTTAGAAAAAATTTGCCTAGTCCTGACAGTTAGACAAATTTGCAGCTGAGACCTAGTGGCCCAAATTTGGTGGTATTTCACTTAGCATAACTCTTACTATTTTCCTAATTTAATCAGTTACATTTCTAAGTACTTTACTTTCCTTGTTCATAGTAAAGCAGAATGAGTATGACTAGTTTTAAGTGTTAAGTGTAATCATTTGGTAATCTAATAATCCTAGTAATGATTACATGAGCCCAAGGCATGTACAACAAGCCAGGAATGAATGCTCATCACTCTTAAAACTTTGCATTATGTGTTTCATCAGTGTGGCCATGCACTTCCTAGGCTATGAAATGGTGGCTTTGTACAAAGAGATGGCACTGAGCAGCTCATATCCATCATTACCTTTGGGATTGGTCTCAACAGCCAAGACAAGAAGTAAAGCATGACCAAATATGTAAAACTAAATCTCAAAGACTCAAAGGATTTATTACACAAACATTATATTTGTATCATAAAAACTAAATCTTAACAAAGTCATGGCCACTTACTAATATTGCAACTAGATTTAACAAGAAAATATCATATGGACCCTTTATTTTAATATTATATTTTTATCTGGAATGTTTAGTTTGAGAGGAACTAAGAAAACCATGCTACTCATTCTCAACATCTTTTAACCCACATAGCCTACATGTAAGTTCTTCTCTAAGAATTTGCATCCATCTTCCACATTCTATTCTAAGATAATGTGAACTAAAAAAAATCCTATCCATAAAAATGTGACATCTCATTGGAAGTATAGGTGACAAATAGCAAACTTTTGAGTTTAATTGATTATCACTTATGTAATTCAAATAAAAAATTTTCCTATCTTCCACATTTCACCATAACTTTGTGAGAACCCACCACCTAATGAACTTCTAAATGTGCCTTTGGATTACTTTGTATCTACTCCAATGAGGCATTCCAAGTCTTCAATCATTTTATCCCTTGAACATACCATTTGTGCTCTTTTGTGTCTTCAACAATTGTTTTATAAATTTTGATATATTTTGTTTTTGCCAATTTTTGAGTGTAAGCAATAAATTGACAAATAGTTTCTATTCCTACAGAAAGTAGTTTACACTCTAACAAAACCATAGAATAAGGTGTTTAACTTTTACCTTTAATTCATCAAGTAAAAATATCTTTTCTACACTTTCAATGGCCTTCCAACTTTTTGCACTAAGATGTGTTTCCCAAACTATGAATACATATAGAGTAATAGGATAAATAACTAGGTTAAAGAGTTATTTTCTAATCTTTCAAGGCCACACTCCTAATGTCCTATATTTTTTTTTTAATTGTATAGACAACTTTTATTCCTCATGCTATTCTTTCCTTAATGAATTTATCCCATCTATAACTATTCACATAGTAATTCTAAATTCAAAAAACAAAATTACAAGAATCTATCCAAGTTAGGATTGAACAAGTGCATTAAGTGTAGTGGTTGGATGGCATTTATAAGCATTGCTAGCCCCAAATATATCAAATCTATGACATCGTATGAATATTGAAGCTAAAATATCATATGTATAGTGTCGCATTCGACTTATTTACTATTCACCAGTTAGGGGTAGTTGGAATTTAAAAAATGAAATTATATACAACCTAAATTGTATAATCAATATAATATTTTAATACAATATAAGTAGAACATAACAATATCTTAAGCTCAACTCTTAACCTTTTATAAGCAAACAAGCTTATCAATTAAGCTTTATTTGTAATAAGTTGCAAGTTCAAGCTACATATGAATGATGAGTCGTTGAGTATACCCTAGAATTTAGTTGGTGAGTCTACTAAGCCCACACTAGATTCAATAATATTCTAAAAAAGGCTTTTAGATATATGACTAGTAAAAATAATGAAGAAAATCAATTATCATCTTAGACTCATCACATTATCAATAGCAAATCACATTATCAAGTAAGTTAAGAAATTTGTTTAATGTATTATTAACCTTTGAATCTTGAAAATGTAAAAGAAAAGAAACATTATTAATATTTACAAAATTAACAATGTAAATTCAACTAATGATTAGACATTAAGCATGTATATATGTAAAATCTTTAATTTCATGAATATATTAGAAGCTATCAATAAAACTCTAAGCCTTTAAGTATAATTAAAATGAAAATACATAAACAATCTAATTAAAAAGGTGAATATGATACTAAAAATTACTACATTTACTCTCTTATTGAATATGTTTGCAAAAATAAAATTGCCATGGCTTATTACAAGCTATGCTCTCAACATTGTACTTAGCATAAAGAGAACCATCTTACCTATAGTAATTAAATCATTTTAATCCTTTCTTCTAAGTACAAATATTTGAAACCATATGATAAAAATCTTTTCTAGAATCATTCATGGTTATAATTGTCCTCATGAGCATCCTACTCTTATTCCAATAATATGGAATCAACTACATAAGTTCTCTTTCATGAAATAATTATTTCTTCATGAACATTATGATTAAAGCATTCAATTAAAATATAAATAGCTTTGCAATGAGTTATACTAGGTGAATTTTACACACATATAGCTTTGATGGTAAAATTACAAATAATTTATTAATCATTGTAATTTTCCTTTATTTCCATGTGACATATACCTCTTTTAATAAATCTGCAAAAGAAAAATAACTGATATATAACTTGAAAACTAAGTACGTAAAATCCTAAGCATCATTGGAAAACATGATGACTCTTTCATCCCCATCATCATCCTTACATTATGAATCTTTATATTAATAATTTACTCATCAAAGAAGCCCAAGCCAATTACCTGTGTCGACTAAGCTCCGTCGACTATCTTTGACTGGTATGGGACATCACGTTAGACTGAAGTTAGACTGGAGTCAATGATTCTCTCCTGATTTCTTTTAATCATATTAAACTCTGGCAGACTGCTGCAACTCTTCTAAATCCTTGAAACATTCCGCGTCCCAGGTGCCACCGTAAGCAGGGGGTCCATCCGAGGTCCACGTGGTCCAACCCCAGGCGCCTGCTTACGAGCCTGCCTGCGTTGCCGTAGTAGCCCTGCGGAATGGGCGGGTATCTTGTTCGTTCGTTCGTTTTCAAAACACAGAAGAATTCAGTTTCTTTTAATTGAAGAAATACGTCTACTTTTTTTTTCTTCCATTAAACTATCATTTCATGGCTGGGTGGATTCGTGGCTTTCATTAAACTATTAATTAACGTGTGCATGGTGGGTGGGGTGGCTTGGAATTTGAAGTAGGATTGCAACCTTGAATTTGAAATTGAAGCTTTAATACGTTGGAAGATTCATAGAATTTATTTGGCAGGTATCACAATTTTTTTTTTTGGAAAAAACGGTTTATTTAAAAATCTATGTAAATATTATTTTATGTATCAAATGTTAAAATATGAAAAAATTTTGACATTGAATCTATAAGCTTTTATACATTGCTTCATGTTCAGAATCAATATTAGTGGCACTTTCCACTTTTAAAACTTCGGAAACAAACAAAAAAAAACTGTAATTATTTATAGAAAGATAAAATATAACTGTAATTAGAAATACGTAATGCAGAAATTGCACATTCATTTATTTTATGCATAGATATATATATATATATTAATTACCTTCACTTATAACTGATGCATTTCTATTTAGTTGCGCATTTTCTGTAGGCTTTGAAAATTTTCGTCAGTGCGTTTCACAAACGAGAGCAAAAACGCATAATTTACAACTCGTAGTAAATTTTTAAAGTTTTGCCTTACGCTAGCAACACAGCAAGATGTCATTCATTCATTGAAACGGGGTCCCACCGTAAAGCTGATATTCTTGTATATAACTATATACCTCAAGGAATTATCTTTAAGGCAGCAAAGACTACGCCAAAGAATGCTTCACATGAAGTAACAAAAGCTAATAATGGCACGAACGGTATTGTATTTTCTCAGCTGACTTGACCCATGACCTTTCAATAATATTACCGATAATATACACAAGGAAAAGAAAGTTCCTGTTCCTGAATCGATCTGTACGAGTATAAAATATACCATTTTTTTAGTAAACATACTGTTGGGTTGATCAAACTAGTATATTGTCTAACGACAAAAAGATAAGACTTGCTGAACTTAGACTCCTTGTAAATTCACAGAGCCGAATTTATTGCACTCGATGGAGTGTGTTATTTGGACGAGTAGCAATGGAATGTCTCTGACAGGATCTGAGCCAGGGACGTTGTAGATGAGTTGATATGTTCATGGAAATGTCGATTTCAGATAACCAAAGTCCGAAAGAGAAACGTCGGCTTTGGCCTCAATGAAGAGCCCTCCTTGAGCGTTGCAGTTCAACGCAGAGCTTGCCACCGGCAGCGTGCCTGAGCCTGCCTGCCATGGGATAGTAAGGAACCAGCACCTTGGCCAGAGCTTTTCTGATTACTTTTATCGGATCTTTGCCGTCCATCTGCTGGTCTCGGGCATAGAAATAGAGGACCAGAAATGGAATTCGCGGGGTTGGCTGGGCGTCTAGGTTTGAGAGCGGCAGAAGCTCCTTGGGAGTGGCTTCACAAGGACTCACCAGAATTGGCTCTTGCCGTATGACTTGGAAGCACAGCTCCTCATTCTCATTATTATTAACAGATTCACACAACATGATTGATTGACGACGCTCTAATTAATTGCACAAAGCTACTCTTAGATTTTCCCTTTTGGTTTATGCATTTATAACAAAGCTCTGAGCTCTTATTTGCCAATATTTTAAATTTAGTCATGGTTAATATTTAAAGTATTCAAATTGTGTTATTTATTGCATGGTTTTTAATATTAACTGACGTGGCATTGACACGAATAACATGGACACATGCACAACTCACATGAGCTAAATTTTGTAATTCATGAATCCGGATGATGAAAAGTGGAGCAATTCAACACCTAACCATACAAGTCAAAAGTATTCACACACAACGAGATTGTAATATGTGAACAAGGCAATGTTAATATGTTAGCAATTGGTTTAAGTTCAAGACTATTGTCTTCCTGCGTGGAGCTAGTGAAGTCTACAAGTACGGTTTAGTTCATAGTGAGGTATATGATATTTGATGTTGGTAGGCCATCATTACTCCTAGCAAACATAATGGAAATGGAAATGATTTCTAAATCTAAGAAAAACAAGTAAACAGATCTATTCTAACCTATGGCAATGAGCATCTGTTCTTGATCTTCTATACACATTTGGGCTTTGCATAACTACTATTGGGATATCAAGTGTATTTCTATTGGGCGTACTAAGCAATAGCACTATTGGGTTACTAAGTAATTACACTTAAGTGCTCAAGATTAGTCATACTCATTCCACTTAATAACAAAAATAATAGTAAAGTGCATGAAATAGTAAAACATTAACTAGGAAAATAGTAAACATTATGCTAAGTCAAAATAGTAAACTAGGAGAATGCTACAATAGTGAGAAATAACTCGATCTTCATTTTCAATCACACTTGTGCCCAAGTACAAGATGTTTGAACAAAGATGTCATCTACTAAGTCATACTACACTACAAGCATTCACACTTCTAAGTGCTAGATTACAAAAACAAGCTGAAAGAGTTCTGTTACTATGGAATGAAAACTTATGTGGATCCATGTGCCTAAGTGTTGTATTTATAGGCTGCACACATCCCATGATATCAGATCTACGATGATGTAGCTTGTGCTACAATATTGTAGTTACAATATCGTTGGTTAAGAAAAATTGACTTTATCATACCCCCATAATTGACTAGAAACTCATCCTTGAGTTAAAACAAAATGAGGATAGAGTCCCTTACAAAATTGGAAGGTAGATTTACATGATACTAAATGCTACAGTGGTGTTGTACAAAAACTTAGACACAACTATACAACAAAACAACAACAACAAAACTAAAGAAGCTCAATGTAGATTAAGTTGTGCTTGGTGGTGGTGGCTCTTCCATCAATTGCTTCTCCTTGTCATCAAGATTCTAAAATTTGTATATGTTAAGCAATGCTTGAAGTTTCTCCTCCTCCGTTCTAGGATCGTGTGCCATCCATGCTGATTAAGCAATGTGTGATGGAACTAGTACATCCCATGGACATGGCTGTTGTAGGAACATTTTGTTTTCCTTAATGTACCACACCACAAACTGCATTCTTTTCTCTTCAAATGCCTTGTTCTTAGTTCTCAATTCCTGATAGTCAGACATTCTTTTGGCCAAGTTTGTTGTAACATCTTTTTGTTCTTGGTAACTAACCTTAACTACTTCCAATTCAAAGTTTGCCACATGTAGCTTCTATAGGGCATCCTACCTATCTGCCAACTCCTTTTCATACAATGCAGAGGTGGCCATTACTTACTATTCAAGTTCATTTCTAGACCTATTTGCTATCAACATGGCCAAGTTAGCATAACAAAGGTCAGCTAACCCCATGTATTTTGTCAAATCTTCTATTTGCAGATCTTTATTTTTTATCTCTACTTGGTGGACATAGGTCATGCTATCCAAGATGAGTTGTCAACTTATATTTTGTGCTAAAATGGAATTAATCTAGGCCTTTGCCATCTAGATTTCCTTCTCATTGATTTATTTGTAAATGCCCACTTGATCATGAAAGTGTTCTTTGAGCCTTTCATGCCTCTTTGTCTCATTCTGCCATGTGCTTATTTTAATAGTTGAATTCTTATCAGATGGTGCGTACCTCCTCCATTGAGATGGTTTTATTTTTTCATGCTAGGTAGCTATTCTCTCAACTGATGGATGCTCTCTTTAAGAATGTTTTTCTACTTTTCCACATTGGTCAACTTAATTTTTTCTATAATGAGTTACTTATTTTCTTCTTGTACTATTGTGAGTGCCTTAGCATGTGCGTATGTTTGTGCTTCTGCTACTAAGGCATTCCAAACCATTTTCTTCTTTTCATTCTCCATCTACATATTATGCTTCATGAAGCAATTAATTTTTTCTATTCTAAGCTACTCCAGTTGTTCAGGCATAATAAATTAAGTAGGATCTTTCCATTTTTCCCTTGGGGTCATGAGCTCTTCTTATAGTCTACGAACTTCATTTTGTGCATGTTCTTCCCAGTCTCTGCCATGACCAACTTACCCTTAGTTGCTATAAGTTTTAATTGCACTATAGTGACATCACTTGGGATGTAAAAAAGATTTATCATGACTTGCCCAGTCTACAGTAGTCAGTCCAGCACACCCTCATGATCTACGGGAGTCATCGAGGTACCAACTAGCATTTGAGCTTTCTTAGCTTTAGAAAGATTAGTTGGCATCACAACAAGTACGTTGAATGATTCCTTTATGTGATTTGTGATCATTTTTTGCGACTCTTACTACTTCGTGATGCTACATAACCACAACTATGGCTCCTTCACCAGTTTCTAGGACAACTTCAAACAATGCAACATTCATCAAAATATGTTGTGACCATTAGTACTCTCCTCCTCATTGTAATGAAATTTGTTCATTAGTAGGATATGTGGAAACTGTGGGTTGGATGGCACTGTCGATAACTTTATACAAGTTCGCCTCCTCGCATGTTCCCCAAATGTTGGTCTCTATAATGTATTACAAATGATTCACTGATGGCCTACAGTCTTAGAGTGGAAGTGGTGGAACTTGTTGTTGTTGTTGTTCTTGCTACTATTGTTGCTCTTACTATTGTCCATTGGATCCTGCTGTTGTTACACAATAGTTTGAGTGGTTCCCCAACATCTATTTGTTTCTCCACCTAGTCCTTCTTTGGTGGTGATGACTTGAGCATTTTAGCATAGGAAGTGTTTTGAGCCTTCCTAGGGATGTAATTGGTGTACCCTAGGATTGCAATGCATTTGCATAGCTTCCTAATGAGGCAAGGGAATGGAAGAGTCAAGTTCCCTACCTTCTTTTCCTCAAACCACTATTGGATCTCAAGGAAATAGAGGTGTATGAGGTTTGCTTTAAAGTTTCCCATTAAAATCAGACTTCCTCTAGTTGTATATGTGGATATCCTATTTAATCTTTTTGTGGGAAATAAGTGATATGTGTTGATTTTGAAGTAAATACTTTCCTCAAGAGTTAGCTCACTATAATCCTTGTCATCTTTGCCATATGCTCTTTGAAACAACAATTTTCTTATATTTGTATATAATCTAGTTGAAAGATATGCTACTTTTACCTATTCATTAGGCACATTAAGGGATTCAATTATTTCCTTTATAGAATAGGATATTAAGACTCCTTCAATGTTAACTATTGCATCTTCTCCTTTATTATGCAAGAATTGATATGTCTCCCCCAAATACCATTCGTCATTGTTTGTGAGTGTAGGTGATAATGATGATGCTTGGAGTTGCGTCTTCATAATATCTAAGGCAAATTCTAGAAATGGACCAAATTTGAGTTCTACGATTGTTGTGGACATGATCATTTTCTCCTAGATGTCTTAGAGGCAATCTTGTGACATTGAGAAGTGTTGTCTTTATTCTAATGCATGTGGATCTACTTCCTCTAACTATGCCAAGTATCCTATAGTAGAAGTTTCTTGATGGAGACTAAAGGATTGAACCTCCTCCTTCACATGTTATGCTTGTGGGGTCTATTCCCGCATTTAGCCTCTTCCATGGCCTCTTGGCCTTTTGCTTGTTGGCTGTGAAGGTCCTCCTATTGCTTCTCTTTTCAGGACAATCTAAAATCACCAAGGGTTTGGAAATTATTAAAATGTTTACTCTAGTTCTTAATAACTCTTTCCTTACCCGTACCCCTTACTAGATCAAGTTCTTAGCTTGTTATGATTGCAGAGTTAGAAAAATCTTCAAAGAGGAACTCCTTAGATGTTAGTTCTTTATAGCCCTTCAAATTTATCTACTTTTCTCTTATTTATGGCTTATGATAGTTGGTATGGATCATTAAGAGGATTATTTTAAGTGTTTATGGCTTGAGTGTGATTGATTTCTATTAAAAAGTTTCATTTTCCCTTCCATACTTACCCTTATAATGCCTTCTGGGTGTTAGAAAATTCTAACTCAAATGTTAACAATATCATGCTAATCACCCATCCACAACTAAGTTGAGATCTCCATGATCAACAAGGCTCAAGAATCTCATAAATTAGAGCTACAAGGGTGGAGTTATGAGCATTTGAAGTTTGGAGGTCAGAGCTCTTTGTTTAGAAGAAAAAATGACAAAAACTCCCTTAGCTTCAAAAGTTGAAAATGAAAATTTTGCTAAGTCCCCAATGTTATATATACTTTTTTTATGTGCAATATCGTAGATTCGATATCAAAGGTGCAAACTTCAAATATTTCATTAACTTTTCCTAAAAAAAAATTAGTTACTTGGAATGTCTAGAAGATATGAAACATGTCTAAAGGATCTTGGGCTATGAATGACACATAGTTTCTAAGAATTTGGCATAGAAAGTGCATAAAGAAGCAATATTGGGCTATGAAATTTTATTAAGTGGTTTGGATGGATAAGAAATGGGTGATGAAGTTTTAGTATTCAATTGGAGTTCAAGATGATTAGGGAAGGTTTTTTATTAAATTATTTAGTATTCTGAAAGGCACAAGATGATGTGGAATTGCTCTCCAGGTACAAGATACAATAGTTATACAAGTGGGTCATCTCCAAAGCAAGCTCTAGCCCTTAGTTCTCTTGTATAACCATGCCTCAAAGTGTTCTTAGGTACTCAAAGAGTTGAATGTAATGCATACTTTTTTAGCAAAAAATATATACCAAATTGGAAAAATCATGCTATCTTACACAAAATCACAAGTTATGATTAGATATCAAGGGAGATGAAATGAACTTAGAAGGAATTGCAGACATTGAGACATGAGGTGTCTTACCATAGGCATAATGAATTCTTGTGTTTTACTAGTGGTTAGGGTAATAATTAGCCTTTCTGTCCAAGATTCAAACCAAGTCTAGACCATAGTCTAGTGACATCATATTAGTTCACCTCTCAAATTCATCATCATAAGACTATCACCATTGCAAGGAGTATTATCACTTGGTGTGTTGTCTAAGGGAGGAGTTTATCCAATGTGCTTTGTTTTTTATTTTTTAGATTTTTGAGAAGCCACCAACCTTTAGGCATGGGTAACATGTCTTTACAATGGACCCCTAGAAATTTATTCTTGTGCATTTATTTTATTTTTAACAGTGTCAACCTTACCAAAGGACTACCTTCAGGCATGGGTAACATGTCTTTCTAGTAACATGGTAAGGCAACACTTATTGTACTTTTACTTCTAGTTTTCATTAGATCAACAAGGACATAATATAGCTTTCACTATAAGATAAAACTCACAGTAACAATCTAAGAAGATTCAAAAATCCCCTTGATGTCACACCCTTTACATTCCCACTTGGCTCTTCACTTTTCAATCTAGGCATAATGATCACAAGTTTATTCTTAGTTTGATGATGGAAAGAATATCATTATGGCCATGGTAAGAGCCTCTCATTAATAGAATTGATGGATGGATGTTGTGGTTTCATTGTTCAAATAATCAGTGTCTTATGACTTGATAACATAGAGAAATGTTCATCTTATTGGACAACATCTTATCTTATTCTTGGTGTATTTTATTAACAATCAAAAATATGTACAAAGAAAATGAAAATAAAGTATGAAAAAGATAGTAAGAATGGAAAAAGATGAAAAAAATGAAAAATCATCAAAGAATGGAAAAATGTTAAAGAATTAAAAAATTATTAAGAAATTTAAAAGTATAAAAGAAAGGAAAAATGTACTAACAAATGTGAAAAGGTATATCAAGAAATTAAAAATTAAAAATAATTGTAAGACAAAAAATAAAAAAACACTTATTAATTCTTGAATCAAGATAAGGCATCTCCCCCACAACTAAACTCATGGGCAAGTGTTCAAAAAATGAGCCCTAGTTCCCTTAGATCATACACTTGACATTTCATACTTATCATCCTTAGTGATTTAGTTTTTCTATTATAATCCCATATTATAATGATGGTAATTGAATTTTTATCATTTAAGTCCTTAGTTCCTCTTTTTTTTAGCGTATGATTATGGCTTAGTATTTTCATTTGTAAGTTTTTAGTTGCGGTTGTTTTCTTAAGAGAGGAGTTAATAAGTGGTTCATATTATTCCATGCATGTTCTGGACAATTTAACATTCTCAATTATTGGCCACTCAGTGTCTTTTGCTTTAGTGGCCCTTGCTCTCTCTTGTGCATACACTTGTTTTTCACATTTTTTGTGGATTGGTCTAATGATTGTGTTGACATTCTAGAAGTTCGATCCACAACTGCACCCTTCTTTATTAGTAGTAATGCATGCAATCTTTTTATGAATGTATGGCTCTATGCTTGCCTTACTTAGAGATGTCAATAGACAAGTCTCTCATGTTTAACTTTGCATCCACAATGTTAAGCCATGTCCTCCTCGCTCGATATGACCACCCATTGAAAATTTTCACCACATCTTCTATTTGTCTCAAAGGGATGGTGATAGATGTTAGCAGATCTAGTAGCAGAATATGAAATGAGATGAAAATAAATAGCAGTTGAACCACAAATAATTGTAGAAAAAATCTTATTATGAGCGATGGAAATAACAAGCATCTCTCTTCATCACACGAAGAGAACAAGAATAAACCTCTCTCTCATGCAATGTGGAAATAACATGGTTCTCTCTTCATCACATGGAGAGAACAAGAAGAAACCTCTCTCTCATGCAATGTGAGAATTCTCCCACTCTTGTCTTTCTCATGCTGTTTATGACAAATCCCAGGGCAGACTTAAATAGCCACATCCCAGTTACAAAATTGGAAACATCTAAAAATTAACTAAGATAGAACTTCACAACACCTATGTTATCTTTAAGGAAAATTCTAAAACCATCTACAATAGAAATGGAAAGTGTATTCATGAATAAGCAACTGCTAATTCATTGTTGTGATCTACTACTTCACTGTTAGCTTTTTCCAACAATAGATTGATTTGCAAGCTCTAGCTAGATGTTGTACTTCTTTAACGTCAATAGGTTCCATGATTTGTATGTTTCTAGAGAAATCAAGTTAACTTCGAAACTTGAATCTAGTAAAGCCTCGCATGGTAGATTTCTAGCTACTTGTAGATAAATCAAAGGAAATCCTAAATCCATTATTTTCCTCGAAAGTGTTCCTACCTTAATCCAATTTGATTCCATCTTTGTTAGCATGACAATCTGCATGTTCATATTTGATGATAGTGGAAGCTTGTAATTTCTAGGAGGATCTAACATAGAAAAATCTTGTTTTAATGAGCTTCCAACTCTACTAGCCTTTTTGGACTTGTCCTAAATAAATAATGTTTCTTTGATTGGCCTTGAGTGTTGCTAGTCAAATCCTTTATTTGTATATTCACTTCCCTTATAGCTTTTCTCTACTACAATTTTGATGGTAATTTCCCTTAAATAATGGATGGTGACACTGATGGAAAATAATAAGGAGTTTGATTTGATGAATCAGCTGTGGATGGATTCATATACAAGTTTGAATCTATCCTTGGCAGTATTGGTCTATGGTACTTAGTGGGATAATATTGTGATTTTGAACAACAGCATTATCGAGAGAGATTGGATGTTGCACATAGTATCCATATGGGTCTTGGTGCCAATATGGATATTGTTGGCATGGTGGTGGCATAACCCAATATTAGGGTTGTTCTCACTACTTATGGTAGTACTCCTATGACTGTGGGTAGGCTCCACTAGGATAGTATGTTGGTTGGAAGGTTTGCCTATAGTTACCTTAAGGATAAGGTAACTGTTTGGGCATTTGTTTCTTAACAAATTTGGGATTAAGTGCATATGTCCCTATCTCTTGTAAGTGTGTCATTACTAGACAACATCATTTGGGATGTTCGTATTGGCATATAATGCATCCTTCCTCATCTTTGGAGCTTATGTCTGAACACTCAACCACTTAAGCTACTTTGCCCTTTCATCCAAAATATCTCTTCTTCTTATTGTTCTTACCCTTAGCAAAGGCTTGCTTTGATCTTTCTTCCACAATCTTTAATGTTGTTGTATATTTTTCATCAAATGAGTCCCACATTTTCTCTACCTTTGCTACAATATCAGTTACAGATTTCTAAATTAGTAGAGCCTTCTTCTAAATTACTTGATCCAAGGTTTCTTCTTCTTAAGTATAACAAACTCTTACATCTCTTTTCCTGATAGACAAGTCTCTATTATATTCTTTAGCTAATTCTATCTTTCTTAGCTCATCTTNTCCTTGGATATAAACCCTAAGGATCTCTTTGGTCTTATTCTGTAATCCATCTACAATGTGCCTTAGCTATTCCAATTGTAAGAATCTATGGCCTAGGGATCTGTGCCTTAGTGAATAATACCTAACCATTTTCACATTAAGGGATTTATGGATCCCTTGCTTTCATCCTTGGATTTGTTTCCGCAAGTTGGTCACTTGTGAATAAGTTTGATATTTATCATTGAAGAGCTCTAGCATGGTTCTCCATCTTCTGATTGATTTTGGTTAAAGTGATCTATACCAACTCTTAGCATCTTTCACAAATTTCCATGGGAACAAGTTCAATTTTTGGTAATCACTTTTAATATTTTGTAGGATGTAGGCATCATGATATGTTTTAAGGTGATGTTGAGGATCAACATTATAATCATCCTCAAATTTGGGCATGTTATCCATATCTAGTTGCTTGATATGGCTATCCCTAATGTTCCTGGTCAAAGTATAAATAGCTTCCCTAATGTTGATCATGCTTCACATAGCCAATAAGGGTTCATCATCATAATCAAGTTCATTGGCTTCATTATAGTAATACCCCCTTTGGTGCTTATGTTGTTCTTGATCTTTCCTTCTATTCCTATGTCTTCTTCATTCATAATCTTCATCTTCCTCATCTAAATGCCTTGGTCGATAGTCATGGTAATCATGAGTCCTTCTCTCCTTCCTATCATGGTCTTTTTGCCTTAGCCTCTTCCTATCAAAGTCCATTGATGACCATGAGGATGAGGATGAGGCAGTAGGAGAATAGTGTCAACTTGTCTTCCTTTCATAACTTTAGTGTTCTTCTCTATAGGATCCAACAGAAACTCTTGGCCTTGAGTCCTGCTTATACTTTGAGTCAGTTGCCTCCCTCTTAGGTGTCTCTACTAGGGTGGAATGTAGTTAAACTTTGACAGGTTCCTCCAATCGAATGATAGGGATTTGCAAATGGACCTCATGATTTTGATGGAGTTTCTTAGAGATGAATGCATCACCATCAAGCTCTTCTAAGACAATAAGAGAGTTGACTTTATTTTCTTTATCATGCAAATCTTTAATCTCCATGGCAACATCTCTCTTAACTTCTTTCTCAATGTGCTAATAGGACCATGTCATGTGTTTGATCACATGATACCTATCAAGTGCTTTACTTAGATCCATGCCCTTTACAGCTATTTGAAGCATGATGAGTGTTGAGCACTTTAGAGGTAGAATAATGTTACCTTGTCATTCTCTCCACCTTAGTTTCTCATCTTGGTGAAAGATGAAAGTAAAATCAAGATCATAAGGATCATGATGAGCATAAGAGATCCTTGCTTGCATTAGCATACTCTATTCTTCTTCATCCCTAATTTCATCATTGCCCCTTTTTGTCTCCTTGGTAGGTTATGATGTATCTTTACTTGAAGCCATGTTGTGGGTTAAGACATGATGAGTAGCAAGTATACCCTACCCTCAAACATATCAATCACTAGCATTCACTAAGCGATCAGATCAAATTCCATAGACTTATCTCTCCAAGTACACTAGATCTAAGAGGTGAACATTAACAATTGTAATCTTTTTCTTCTCAATTCCACTTATGATATGTAAGTGTATAGTTAAGTGTAATGAAGGCATCTAATTTTTATCATTTTATGTTTTATTGTTTAATCACATAAGTGCTAGAAATAGAATAATAAATGTTTAATTAATTTATTTAATCTAATAACTAGCTAACACTTAACTAATCCTAACATAAGCATGTGTTCCCACATTATGTACACATCCTAAACACATTGCAACACTACTAGGTTACTAATCATTAGGTGCTACTAGGATTAACAAGCGTTAACGTATGCTCGAAGTGATCATACTTATATTTCTTATTTTTTATTTAATCAATATTAATTACTTAATTAGGAATCATTAATATAAAGTGTAGGGATAATAAATGCATAACAAAACATTAATCTATTCCAAGTGTTGTAAGGTTTAATCAGAAAGCTTGTCTTTATTATCATTCACACTAAGGTGCTTGGGTACATTAGTGTTCAAATAAAGATCCATATACTTCTTTGACTCCTACTATGAGCACTTAGAAAATATTCTAATTTTGGGAAGGAAAAACTACAAGAGCTTTTCTACAACTAATGGATAGATGTCATAAATTTTGCAGGTAGACACACATTTATAGGCAATGATAGGGTGTCATGTCGATGAGTACTTGTCAACATGGAAAACCCTACGTTAATGGGATCCTATCAACATGGCCCAATGAATCACACTTCATCATACCCCCACAACTAAATGAAAACTCATCCTCGAGAAAACAAAAAGAGGAACAAGTTCTTTACAAAATTTTGGGAAAGTATGGAATTATTAACTAACTACAAACACACAAACTAACACAACAAAAACTAAGTGCCCAAGTATAAAAATTTATAATCATTACAAATATTGGTGTTCTGGAAAACAAAATTGAACACCATGATAAAAAACGACAACACAACTCCTCAAATGCCTTGAAGATGAGGAGGAAAATCAAATAGTCCTAGGTAGTGAAGGCTCCTAAAGCTTCGAAGGACCTTCTCCTACTTTACATAAATGTGGTTATTGAGGTGGTGGTTGTGGTTGTCTTGCTATAGCTGCAACTACTAGTGAAAGATGAAAGACATCCAATAATACCTTCATCTTCTTCTCGTTACTTTGAGGATCATTTATGGTGCACACTACTTTACCAATGTGGTCCAAAATAGGAATATCCCACAAACATGGCATTGTGGGGAACAAATCCTTCACATTAGCAAATCAAGTAGCAAACTATTTGTGTTTGATGTTAAATGCCCTAAGTGAATTCTACAACTCCTTGTAGTCATTCATCCTCTTGGTTAGGTTCTCAGTAGTTAATCTTTGATAAGTGAAATTCCCCTTCTGAACCTCAAGTTCTACATTTACAACCTCAAGCTTTTGCTTCGTTTTTTTTGGTGTTTGAACTCTACCTCATATAATAAGTAGGAGTTGGCCACTTTCTTTTCTAACTCTAACTGTGGTTTAGGCAATTAGCATAACTAGGTTTGCATATCAGAGGTTGGCAAGCTTCATGTATTTAGTCATTTACTTGATTTGCAACTCCTTCATGCAAATTTCTACTTTGTTGTATTCATTATGCCCATCAAAGATAGGCTGCCACACCTCACCTCCTTACTGGAGCTACTGGAGGGCCTCATTAACTTTTGCCTTTTCTAGTTGGATGTGTTTTTCATTTATTTTTTTCTACAAGACAACATGGTCAATGTAATGATTTTTCATCCTTTCAAACTTAAGGGCCTCATTTTTCCAAGCTGTGATTTCTATTGCAAGCTTTTGGTGCAAGGCACAAACCTCCTCCATCGAGAAATTTCTATTTTCTACTACCAACCTCCTCAATTTAATGTTCACCCTAACAAGCTACTCTTACTATTGATGGATGAATTTAAAAATTTTTTACTTTTGTGCATCAACATTTTGTAGGCAATGACTTTTTGCTATTAAAGTTCATCCTCCTAACGAGTCTAGACCAAGTCCTTCTAGATGTTGTGTGTTGTGGCATTGGCCAAGGATTGGTCAAATATTGTTAATTCCTTTATGTACTTAGCCTCTTTGAGTTTGGCTTAAATTTTTTGGAAAGCTTCGTGCTGTGTGATTACTTAATTGAGTACCATAGAATCTATGAGATGAGCTCTTAGTTCAG
This sequence comes from Gnetum montanum, assembly GCA_015680685.1. NCBI lineage: Eukaryota > Viridiplantae > Streptophyta > Gnetopsida > Gnetales > Gnetaceae > Gnetum > Gnetum montanum. Next base: position 981,742 of record MNCI01011532.1, on the reverse strand, counting down.
TAACCTCCACAACCAAGTGTTGGTTTTCTACTCTAGCTATTTCAAGTTGCCCATCTATGATGATGCATTTACCCCTTGCCTTGAGCAACTCTGTTTGGGTAGGTGTGATGGTATCCAAAAGGTCAAAGACATCTAAAATCCGTTTCTTGGTTTCCACTAGTTGATCCAATAATTTCTCATGTTAGGCTACACTTGACAATGCCTACAGATGTCTGCACATCTCTAAGTGCAAAAATGTCTAGTACAGATACCACAATCGCAGTAAGTGATTCAGCCACTCTATCAACAACCACTTCAATCAATGTCTCTTACCCTTAGTGTTGCATCTCCAAGATAATTACCTCCTCACCCGCCTCCAAATGCACCAAAAAGGTAGTGACATTCCCAAAGATTTCTAGGAATTGCTACTACTACGATAAGGACATTGTTGCCTCTCAAGTGCTTGGACTTGACCTTGCAAGCACCTACATTTGTTGGGTAGAAAATATTGGCATCCCACACTCCATGTGGCTAATGGTTTGAGCCACTTCATTAAGATGGCTCATGGATAGTTGGTACACAAATGGATCACCACCACTTGTTCCTACCTATTGTTGCTACTATTGCAAGAGCTGCTCACAAAGTTCACGCATGCGTTCAATAGTAGCATAGGGCTCCAACATTATTTCATGAGTGGGTGGTGAAGGTAGTAGTTTCTATTCCTCTTCCTAGACCACCTTTGCATGCACTTTGTCCTTCATTATCTCCATCCAAGAAGTGGTTGGAGCATGATGAACTGTGTAATTAGTGTAGCACACTATGCCTCCTCTTTTGCATAATTTTTTTATAAGACATGGTAAGGGGAGTGTCTTTCTTTCAAATTCATTATTAAATGTGGAAGGTTGTTAGGGAATCTTCCTCTTAGAGCAACTCACGCATATGTGAAGAAGGTTGTGATCTTACTAGGCCTCATCATAGGATTGAAGTGAAAGGTCACAATTTTGAAATAGGCATGTTTTTCCATTGTGAGTGCACTGAATTCCTTATGGTCCCTCCATAGTACCACTGTGTTCATTCATTCTTGATCATTGGATCTACCTATGTCAGAATTTTAGCTAAAGTGGCCTTAGTTTGAAACAACCCAAGGGCCTTACAAATTACTTTTACCAAGTAGGACAAAGTTATGTCCATGATTTTGACCATGGCATCAGCCTACCTATTGCTCTAGAAGAGATATGTCTCTTCGATGTACCACTCCCTATGGAAAATGATGATGGGCCACATGGGAGAGTTTTGAAGTTGCGTCTCAACTTATGAAGAAGTAAACTCCAAGAAGGTTCCAAATTTTAGCTCCTAAAGTATGGATTTTTTAACCTTCTTAGATGTAATTTGCATGAGGCAGGCCTCTAACAAGGTGACCTCAAGGTTCAATCTTAGTCCAAATGCCTCATCTCAGTGGGATTCTTCAGGTGTGGCCACTTCAAAAGTTTCTTTGATAGACTCCACTTTGGGCTCCTCCTAAAGAGGTCCTATTGCATGGGTTTTTGCTGCCTACTCCTAAGGTTATTCTTAGCCCATTCTCATTCTTATCTATTTGTCCCTTAGTTGGGATAGTCATCCTTCCTGCAGATGCTTTCCCTTTGGTGTCATCTATGGTCACAACAGAACCAAGGATTAGCGTGTGATGTATAACTTATAATGTTTAGGTACCTTATCTCACTGGGTAGTTATACTTTAGCTAAGTTGTGACCATGGTAGATTCATTATTTTAATATTATTTTAACATTATTTGATTAATATGGTTACCAGAATTTTTTGGAAAGGTTTAACTTTCATAAATTGACGATTTTAATGCTACTTTCTTAGTTAAACCTTTGTGGGAGTTAGAAAATTTTTTTGTTAAAAACCTAAGGTGTGTGGCCTCCATGACGTAGAGCTTACCTTCGGTAGCTTCAGGAATGAAGAATGAGGGTAATCAAACAANGCTTCAGGACTGAAGAATGAGGGTAATTAGACAAATGTTTTGAAAGTTATGCGCTTTGCAAAATGCAAAAACTCTCTCTTTTGAGCTCAAATGTGGAAAACTACTAAATGTGGTTGTGCATATTTATAGGATTTTTTTGTTGCATTTTCAAGATCATATCAACATGACTAGCTCCATAGATGGGATCTTGTTCATGGGGCCTATGACCAAAAATTTTCATAATTAAAATAAGGAGAAATAAAGAAATTTTGAGTGTAAAATTAATGTGGTTGAAGATCTAGAAATACTGTGAACATGATAAAACAATGGAGAAAAACATAGATCAAAATAAAGTAAAATATAAAAGAAATTGTAAAATATTCAAGAAAGATAAAATGTACTAAAGACATTGTAAAATAAAAAATGTTGGAAACCAAGAAAAAATTTAAAACTGAGGAGCCACTTTGTATGTTCAGCATGGATGACTATCTCCTCCATGACTAAGCTAGAAGGATAAGATTTAAAATGTTGAGCATGCTTGTTCATTTGAGGAGGTGTTGTGGTCAGTGGCTCTCTTAGGCTCATAGAAAGGCTTTATTTGTTGGATGTTGACTAAGAGCTTTTTCTTGGGCTTTTAGGTTTGTAGATCAACATGGCTCTAGAAGACAAGGTTTCATAGATGACATAAGGTTCTTTTCACAATGTTTGGAATGTAGTTCTTTATGGAATATGTGTGGGATTCTAGTAAAGGACCTTATCTTTTGGTTGAAATTTTACCTTCCTTATTTTGAGGTCATGGCATTTCTTGTTCAACGTCTTCTATTTTTATGCTATACTTAGGTAAAGGTTAAGATCACAAGCTCTTGAAAGTGTACGGAGCTCACACTATATAGGAAGAATTGGTAGTTTTTCATACACTAACTCATAGGAAGAATAGGCTATATGGAGTTTCCAAGTTGAGTGGTAGGTCCAAAGGGCATCGTTAAGTTTAGTGTTCTAGTCTATTGTTCTTATTAATATCTTAGTGATTTTTCTATTTGTTACCTCTCCTTGACCTTTGGCTTGGGGGTGGTAGGGTATTGTTGATTTATGTTCTACCCCTAAGCATTACATGAGCTTCCAAAAGATAGTGCCTATAGAGTGAGTTTCGTTATTAGAAACAAATGCATGTGACACACCAAACCTATTTACAATATTTTGTTATACAAACTAAGCAACTATAGAAGATGTATAGTCAATGACAACTATTACTTCTACCCATTTCATACAATAATCAACTGTGACTATGATGTATGCCTTTCCATTTAACATGGATGTGATGGGACCCATAAAGTTAATGCCCTAGATGTCGAAGGATTCCAATGGTTGGATCCACTACTAAGGTTCCTCCATACAAGTAGTCATCAAACCATCACATTGGCAGTGATCATAGGAGTGGACAAAATGATGGACATCCCTAAAGAGTGTTGGCCAATAATACCCTAACATTAAGATCTTAATGGTCATATGTCTCCAAGCATAGTGGCCCCCACAAAGGCCCTCATGAGCATCTTGGAGGATGTGCAATTGGTTAGCATTAAGACCACACCAATGAACCAAGCCATTGGCACACACCTTGTAAAGGTGTCTACTGATCTTCATCAACTGTTTGGTTTGATAAAGAAACTATTGTTTCTTCTTGTTGTCCAACACTTATGGCATCTCCTAAGTGAGAAGGTATGTGAGGATGCAATCATACTAATTAGGTTTAGTGAGTACTTGTTTATTTATAGCATCAACAAAGAGGACTTCATCAAGAAATTGATTAGAAAGTGGACTTTCCTATGCTTTTTTGTTCCATCTCAACTAAGACAAGTGGTTAGCAACCATATGCTTAGTTCCCTTTTGATCTACCATTGTGAGATCGAATTCCTACAAGATCACTAACCATCATATAACATGGGGTCTCACCGTTGGTTTGTTCATAAGGAACCAGATTGCACTGTGATTTGTGTGTATGAACACCTTGTACCCAAGCACATAATGCTTGAATTTTTTCAAGATATACACCACACCATCAATTCTTTCTCTGTTGTGATGTAATTCAACTGTGTACCCATAATGCTTAAACTCGCACATTGGATATAGTAAGGACGTTTTTGATCATCCAACTATATGAGCATGACTCCCAAAGCATAATTGGAGATGTACATCATATTGTGAATGGGTCTAAACCACTCAGATCCTTGTAAAATTGGAATCTCTCTAAGCTTTTGCTTGAGTTGCTGGAATGCATTCTCAAATTCCTCAATCCAAACAAACAAAGCTTCCTTTTTTGTAAGCTCCACCAATGGTTTGGCTATCTTAGAGAAATTCTCTATGAAATGTCGGTAGTAGAGAGTGTGACCAAGGAATTATTGGATATCTTTAACAGTTTCCAACTGATGGGTAATTCCTTAGATGATCCTTACTTTCTCAAGGTCCACCTCAATCCCTGCTTGTGATATTTTGTGCCCCAAAACAATGCCCTCCTGGACCACCAAATGGCTCTTTTACTAATTAAGCCAAAGGTTTATCTCCACACACCTTTTTAGCACTTACTCAAGATGGTCTAGTGCTTGCTCAAATGTAGCCCCATAGGTGGAGAAGTTATCCATTAAGACTTTCACCTCACTACCAATCTATTATTGAAATGCTTAGGAAAAGGCATTAAAAAGTTGCAGGGGCATTGGATAGACCAAATGACATCTTTTTTTATGCAAAAGTCCCCTAAGGACTTGTGAATGTGGTTTTGGCCTGATCCTCAAGTGTGATCTGGATTTGATTATAACCATTATAACCATCCAAAAAGCTGTAAAAGCAATCCCTAGAGATGGTGTCCAACAACTAGTCCACAAATGGTAATGAAAAATGATCCTTGTATGTTGCCATGTTCAATAGCCTGAAGTCAATACAAACCCTCCATTTGTAACCTTTCTTTGGCACTATCATAAGTGAAATAACCCACTTACTATCCACAATGGGATAGATGAAGCCCACTTTGAGGAGTTATTCAATTTTCTCATTGATGATCTGCTTGAGTTTGGGATTCAATCGATGCTACGTCTACCTTTTTGGCATCATGGAAGAATATGTATAAATGCAGTGTTGGCATATCCAAGAAATTCTAGTTAGTTCATGATATGTGTAGGCGAAGGTTGTTGGCCATTTTTTGACCACCATCAACAACTTCTCTTTTGTTCAAGAGCAAGATTTGAATTGATTATAACTAACTTATCAGTTTTTAGAAAAGCATATTCCATTCTGGCTAGTAGAGTTTTCAACTCCAAGGGCTCATATTTGAAACTTTCAAGGATTTCCAACTCTCCCCAATTGATGTCATCAGGTTCATCATCAAAGAGTTAGTAATGAACTTATTGTAGTTCATTTATGCCTTTAACATAGGTAGTTGTTAGGCCCTTAGTTGGTTCCATGCATATTGTTGAACTACCTTTAGGATCAATTGTTAGCCATTGGGCACCCTCCTACTTTGTGGCTAGTGCATACATGCACCTTTGAATTTTTGTCATGTCTAAATAATGTCTACATGCTAGGATAGATGTACTTTTAATGGACCATAATTTCTACAAATAGTTACACCCTATGTCACTGTATGCAATGCTTGAAATGCGCTCTTCTTATCTATTTTCCCAAATTCATTTTCCTTCAAAATCTCTAAAGAGAGATCTCTAATTCCCAAACGTGCATCAATGGTACTTAACCAAGTGCTTCCCATGATGATTGGGAAGTCCCACTTGTAGTTAATAATGCCATTCAAAAGGAAGTCAGTAGGATAGGACCACCCACAGACAATGGTCACAATGTCCTTCACCAATCCGAAGGGAACAATGCAGGACTAGTCTACTAACTTAAGATGAATGTTTCTCTTCTTAAGTAGAGGTAGGTTTCATGCTTTGTACATCTCATGGACAATCAAATTCATACCAAACCATAAGAGCTTTGTAAGGCTCATTCTTGATGGTTTGCAAATAGATTAGGGGATTCCCATGATCATATCTTTTTCTATAGACGTGGCTAGCCTTTATCCAATCCATGATAGGATGGGTCATCATCACAATATGCACTTTGGGAGGCATTTGGTTTAAAGGGTTCTTGAACAAGTTTGCAAAGGATGAGGGAGAAGTAGGGTTATCAACTGCAAGTGTTTGTAAGGGCTTTGTAGGACCGTTGGTTTAGAAGAAGGATCTTTTCTGAGATTTATGTTCCAAACCACTTGGCTGAGGAGTTGGCTATAAGTTTATAGCCCTAGTGGTGTTACATTACTATGATTGGGCTGGAATCTCACCTTGCATTGATGGAGCAAGTGGTAATTTAGTTGAGGGTAGAGGGACATGAGTAGAAGAATGAGGAGGTTACTGAGGAAATGAGGATTGCTCTCTTGGAGATTAGGCTCTATAGTATTCAAGAGGGTAGTAGTGATGTTGGAATGAAGCATGACTAGAAGAGTCATGCAGAGAATGGGCTGCTAAACATAGTACCCATATGGATAAGGTTGCTGGTAAGGGTACTGCTACCTTGGTGGTGGCATCCCCCATGAATTTGGTTGTTGCCACTAATGATATTACTCATAAGGTTGTGGTGCAACTCCACTTGAATAGTAGGCTTATTGTTGATGGAACTATTTAGGGTTGTATTGAGGATAAGACAACCTTCTAGGTGCTTGCCTTCTTACCAATATAGAATTTAGAGCATATACCCTATACTCATGCATGTGTGCCCCAATGGAATAACATCCCTTAGGATGTTCGTAGTGGTAGATGTCACATCCACCATCATCATCTGATTTGGAGTCCACAACCTCCTTTATAACAATAGCCTTGCCCTTATCCCTTTGGTGGACAAATTCAACTTCCTTCCTTCTCCTACGATCATAATCACTACTTTTCTCATTGGATACCTCTAATATTTTTAGAGTAGTTTGGAACTTCTCATTCAAAGAGTTCTACATTTTATCTACCTTAGCCAAATTTTCAAAAATAGACTTTTGAATCAACAAGGTCTTGTGTTGCATCACCTCATCAAGAGGTGCCTCCTTATTATCTCAGAACTAGACCTTCTTTTTTTTTGAATGGAAGGGTCCCAATTGTACTCTTCCATACATTCCCTTTTTCTCAACTCTCCTTCTTCTTTGGGAACTTGCTTAATGACCCATTGAATCTAGTGGGCTCTAAGTTTTAAAAGTCTCCCTTGGGCATAGATCCCAAGAGTTCTCTATGTTTTTGTGTGGAGTCCATCTATGATATGGTAGAGCTACTTCCTTTAAGAATAATCATGGTAAGGACATCAGTGTAAGAGAGAATACTACCTTCCTATGGCTACATCCAAGGGTTCATGTGTTCCTTATTTCCAACTTTGGATCTACTTTCTCAAATTGGACACTTGGAAGTATGTTTGATACTTGTCATTGAAGAGCTCAAGCATCATATTCCATTAATAGATTAATTCCAGCTCTAAAGACTAGTACCAACTTTTAGTTTTTTTTATTAGTATCCTTGGGAACAACTTTAACTTCTGTCATTCATTTTCAATGTTTTGTAAGGTAAAGGCATTGTGAAAGGCTTGAAGATGGTTATATGGATTTGAGTTGTATCCCCTTTCAAACTTAGGGATATTGCTCATAGCCAACCATTTGATTATGCTATCTTTCACATGCCTCATTAGGATCCTTATGGCCTCTACAACATTCAACATGTTCCTTGCTAACAACAAAGGATCATCATGGTCATAGCCTCTATGATGGCCATGATGCCCATCATGTCCTCTACTACCCCTTCTTTCATGGTGGCAAGCCTTCCTTTATGGCACATGCCCTTGGTCTCTACTAGTCCTCCTAGTCAAATAATCATCTCTATCCCGTTGATCACCTTCATCATGATCACATCCTCTATGGCTTTAGTCAGAGCTAGAGGAGGAAGAAGAGGATGTTGAAGGTGAAGAAGAGGGAGGAGAGCCAACACCAACATGGTACCTGCTACCCCCTCTTCTTCAATCATAGCCATGATCATCATGTCTGTTCCATGTTCCTACCTTGATCCCCACCTTTGAACTCTCCATAGTCATGGGACCCATTCTTGCTTAAACCAAGATTGTTTATAGTGGATTGTAAATTTTGGTTCAAGTCCCCTTCGTCAAAGCCAAGGAAAGGAGAGTTAGTTCATTGAGAACCCCCAAAGAAGGGATCTATCCATCTTTTTGACCTAGTAGGAACAAGGGGTTATTGAACCCTTTCTTCTTCAATGCTTCATAGTGAATCTCCTATTGCTTATCTTTCTTACATTGTGCTTTAGTGGGATGGTAGTCCTTATAGTTGTGGTTTTGTACAATGTATTTATCATTAAGCCCCTAGATGCCCAACCTCATAAGAGTTTAGAGAAGCATTGCAAAAATTGATTGATTAGGAAGCAACGCAATGTTTCCCTCCATATTCATTGACCATAGCTATTCATCCTAATGCAGGATGAAGGTAAGGTTTGGCATGTACTCATTGGGATAAGTATATACCACTATGCATTGTTGAGGCATTTGTTTATGTGACCCCCCCACATCTTTGCTAATTGGATGTATGCTTGAACGATGGCAAAGAATTAGCCTTGTGAGAAGAAGACATTTTAGAACATTGATAACAATATGCTTGTAATATATTTTGTTAGTTAAATTATTTAGCATTAATAGGTTCATTACAACATCATTGAATAATTTCCACTAATCTCCTAGATAGTACACATAGCTAACTAAAGTCCCTAAAAATGGTCCCAATGATGAGTAGCTAGTATACCCTATGCCCAACCATACAAATCACTAATGTTCACTAAGTGATATGGTCGAATTTTGTAGACTTTAGCTTTCCAAGGATACTACGTCTAGAAGGTAAACCTTAACAATCGTGATCATTATCTTCTCAATTCCACTTATGAGGTGCAAGTGTATTGTTAAGTGTAATCAAGGAATCTAATTTTTATCATTTTATGTTTTATCATTTAATCATCCAAGTGCTAAAAATAGAATAATAGATGTTTAATTAATCTATTTAATCTAATAACTAGCTAATACTTAACTAATCCTAACATAAGAATTTCTTCCCACTTTCTATACACATCCTGAACACATTGCAATGCTACTAGGTTACTAAGCATTGGGCACTACTGGGATTGCCAAGTGTTAAAGTATTCTTGAAGCAATCGTACTTATGTTTATTATTCATTATTTAATCGATATTAATTACTTAATTAGAATTCATTAAAGCAAAGTTCATGGATAATAAATGTATAAGGAAACATTAATCTATTCCAAGTGCTACAAGGTTTGTTAGAAAAGCTCATCTTTATTGCCATTCACACTAAGATGCTTAGGTACACCAGTGCTTGAATCAAGATCTGTACACTTCTTTGACTCTTACTATAATCACTCAAAAAATATTCTAACTTTTTGGAAGGAAAAACTACAAAAGCATCACTACAACTAATGAAAAGATGTCATAAACGTAGTTGGTAAGCACACATTTATAGGTGATGATAGGGTGCCACATTGATAGGTACTCATCAACATGGCAAACCCTATATTGGCAGGATCTAATTGATGAGGTCGTATCAACAGCATCTTGTTGACACAACCCAATGACTCATGCTTCATCAAGATGTTTAGTTAACTTTAGGGTTATTAAAACATTATGAATTTTAACTTTAGGTTCTTAATACAAAGAACTTTGTGAAATTAATTACTTAGCATACATTGACTTGTCCTTGGTAATGGTGCCAATAATGAGTGGTGAAGCAATCTAATAGTTAACCATACAAGTCACAGGCGTTCATGCATGATCAAATCGTAATTCGTTTACAAGGCAATGTTAATATGCTAGCAATTAGTTTAAGTTCAAGAACGTTGTCTTCCCACGTGGAGCTAGTGAAGTCTATAGGTATGGTTTAGCTCATAGTGAGGTATATGATGTCTGATGTTGGTAAGCCATCATTACTCCTAGCAAACATAATGGAAATGGAAATGATTTCGAAATCTAAGTAAAAAAACGTAAACAAATATATTTTAGCCTATGGCTATAAGCATCCATTCTTGATCTTCTATACATGCCTGGGGCTTTGTGTAACTACTACTAAGATACAAGTGTACAACTACTAGGCATACCAAGAAATAACACTACTGGGTTAACAAGCAATTACACTTAAGCACTCGAGATCAATTGTACTCATTCTACTTAATAACAACAATAATAGTAAAGTGCATGGAATAGTAAACCATTAACTAGAAAAACAATTAACATTATGCTAAGTCAAAATAGTAAATTAGGAGAATGCTCAATAGTGAGAAATAGCTTACTCTTTATTTTCAGTCACACTTGTGACCAAGTACAAGATGTTCAAACAAGGATGTTGTGCACTAAGTCACACTACACAATGGGCATTCACAATTCTAAGTGCTATATTACAAAAACAAACTAAAAGATTTTTGTTTTTATGGAATGAAAACTTATGCTGATTCGTGTGCCTAAGTGTTGTATTTAGAGGTTGCACACATCCCACGATATCGAATCTATGATGACATAGCTTTTGCTACAATATCAAATAAATTACATCGTAGATACCATATTGTAGTTACAATATCATTGGTTAAGAAAAATTGACTTTATCACCTAACTTAGCAATCACATCAAGCTCATATCTTCAAGCTCATGTCTTCCCTTTCCATACATGAAGAATGAAGAATTCATGTAAGGTGAGTTCATGCTCCCAACACATGCAATGGTCACATCAAACCTAGATTTCTATAGTATGTACATGGAGAATTCACATGAGCTTCACCTAGTTAACCTCCTATGACATGGAGCATTTTTGGATCACAAAATTCAACCAAGTCAAAGAAAAAAAACAATGATAGAGAGCTCAACATGAATAGTGGTTAGTAAACTCATACCCATGAGCTATTGTGTGAACTTTGAATTTTTTTACAGTGAACTCATCATACAAGCTCGCTTGGTAGTTAGGAACATTTGAACTCTCCATGTGAGGGGGCATCAAAACATTTTGGAACCACAAATTTTAAAAAAATTGATAAAATTAAGGTAAAACAAATTTACCTACTTAGAACTCATGAATAACGATGGCAATTAAACTTATACTTGTGAGTTGTTATGTTAACTGAAATCATGAGTATGATGAGCTCTTCGTAGAAGCTCATTTGATAGTTAAAGGTGTGCTACTTATCCATGTGCGAAGTGCATCTATCATGGCATGGTTAATATTTAAAGCAGTCAAATAGCCATGATTTATGTTATTTGCCACATGCACTGTTTTTCAATATCATATGACTTCTAATATTAACTGACATGGCATTAACACAATCCATTAAATCCCTTTATATAGTACAGTTACGTGAAAACCATGTACAATTGTCAAAAACCATAGCTTTGTAAATGAAACAACTATAAATTGTGCAACCATTTTGCAAAGCTAGTTTTTTAACCAAGCTCTATGTTTCTTATGATTCTTTGATTCATTCAATACCACCATGATTGTTTGATTCATTCAATATCACCAAGAATTTCTATCTATTGCATAGGAACAAATTCATTTTAGAAGTTTTTTGCCATGTTGCTTATGGAACAGCTTGGTCCAAACTTCCAATAAAATATTGAGGGTTCTTGGGTACTGCAGAAGTTGATGTTACACTATCTGCGTCGGTTACACTACAAACGTGTAAAATGAGCTACAGCAGCTTGGAATATGGATATTTATCCTCGACTGTAAAGCATTTTTTTTTATTGGCATTTTACTAGGAAAAGCTGAAATATATTCACAGGCCTGATTACAATCAGTGTTGCAGTGGCTGGATGATTGCCATGTTCAGGTCATGCAACACTGATGGGAAAGCATGGTAAGAAAGGATTCGATGTGCATTAATTGTTCAAAACACGTCTGCTGATGCATTAACCATTCCACAAATGCATTAGCTACTCCAGATCTTGTCTTCAATTGATTTAAGAAATCGTTGATGTTTCACGTGGGAACGTAAATGTATGTAAACGTATAAACAATCCAACGCGTCCAACATAAAAGTTTCATGCTGTTTTTGAATTCAAAAAGATACTTTCTAACCTGAAAATATTTTTTAGTTGTTCTTTTCGAAAAGATACTTCCTAACGGAAAAATATTTTTCAGTTGTTCTTTTCGCCCGTTTTATAGTTTCGGAAGTTTCAAAAGGTGTGGAAAGAGGGTTCAGGTCAACCCATGTGCAGTTGAGGCATTGTTTGCAAGTTTCACCCACTCCACCTCTTTAATAGGTTTACATAAAGATTTTTTAATGTTTATAATTTTTACTTTTAAAATTTCGATGCCTTTTCATCGATTTTATTTTAGTTGACTCTGACTCCCCACTCATTCAGCAAGTTAAATAAGTTTTCAACGTCCAAATTTGTAAAGCCCCCGGAATCCAACAACATGCTGTTCCACTTTGCAAGCAGCTGCTGTACAACGGAGTCAATTGTCGAATCATATGATAATGATAAGAAATCACAAAAGCATATTAAAAAATAGGGAAACGGTTAAATATTACAACGACATACCAAATCCTTAATATTGGGATAAATTTGTGTTTCCCTTAAACTTAAAGCTTCAAATCCTGTTTTGAGGTTTATAACTAAAACAGGCGAAAATCAAATTTCCAGGTGATAACGCAATGTTTGGTCCACATCTCAGTGAGTCATAAAATCTGAAAGCTTTTGTAGTATCAAACTTGAAAAATCAAGATGGAAAGTTAACCCATTACACCTTGAAGGTAAGAGCATACAAACAAACTTAAGACATCAATGCAAATCAGATAACCATCATGCTTATACTAACAGGCGTGGATCCCAAATAACATAAAAAAATCTTTTTATTCTCAGGGAAAGCAAAAGGCAAGTTGAATGGCTGCATACACTGGGACCGTCCAAAGGAAGTTTATATGTTTTTCTAGGAAGGAAAAATCATACTAAAAAAACGAGTATGATTTTTTTTTTTTCTAAATTTCCAAAGGAACTCTGGATTAGTATCAACCCTACTCAGAGCAAAATAAATTTATTCATGTATCATGCAGAGAAAGTGAGAAACATACACAGCAAAGTATTATTCCTTTACTCTTCTCTCATTCCCGAAGGCTTCTTATTCGTTTAAAGCAAGCCAGAAACTGCCAGCTCCTTGCGGAGGGACATCATGGCATGACGTGGCAAGCGCACGGCGACAGTGACGCCGCCGTCAGTGCGCGGTATCATGAAACACGTGACGGCGGCGGGAAACGCTCTTTCCCCACAGATGGCGGTGCCGCCGTAGGCGGGGCGGCCCCACCCAAGGTCCACGTGGTCGAATCCGAGGCGCGTGTGGTCAGACAACGCAAAGGCACCGCGCAGCCCAATGTGGGGCCGCCCGCGCAGCTCCAGCATGTCCACCACGGACCGCACGTGCTCCTCGTCCACGGCGTTCTTGGCGCGCCGGACGAGCGCCGCCAACCCCGCCAACGGCGCTCCGCAAACCTCGCCGGCTTTCGCGGCGGCGCAGGCGGGAGTGGCGGCGTTGCCGTAGTAGCCCTTTAGAATGGGCGGTTGCTGCAGGCGTCCCCTCCCCTGAACGGCGAAGAGCAGCCGCACGGGATTCTCCGGCGGCGGCGCCAGCGCCCGAGTCCAAGCGCGCATGAGCCATGCGGCCACGGCTTCGAAGGTGGTGGCCTCGGCGCCTGCGTCCGATTTCAGGATGGCGAGTTGCCGGCGGTCCCACACGAAGGACCACTCCTCGCATATGTTTGGTGATGATGATGATGATGCAGCGTCGACGATGAGGGGATGGTCGTACTGAGGCAGCGGCGACGATATATGAGGTGGGCTGCGCGGCCCCAGCAGAGATTGTCGCTTCCACGTGGGCTGCGGTGATGGCGCGGGCGCGGCCTTGCAGATTTGGGCGAGCGCGTTCATGAATTGGACCATTCCCGGTCCGTCGCTCATGACGTGGTTGTATGTGGTCCCCACTATGAATCCCCCGCACTCCAGCCTCGTCACCTGCTCGCTCGTTCGTTCGTTTGAAACACGGAAAAAGTTAGATTCTTTGAATTGAACTGCATCTGCGTAACATCATCATCTACTTTGTCTTTTTTCCGTTAAACTATCGATTGATGGGTGGGTGGGTGGCTTCCGTATGATGGGTACGTGGGTGAGTGGGTAGGCGCGAGGCTTGGAATTTGGAATATTTTAAAAATATGTTTTATTTACAATTTTAGGTAATGGTTGTATGTGGTCCAATATTAAAACATTAAAATATAAAAAAAATTTGAGATTGAATTTATACTCTTTTATACATTGTTTCAAGTTCAGATTCAATATTTGTGGCACTTTTCACTTTTAAAAGTAAACTAAAAAAACAGTAATTATTTATAGAAAGATAAACATATAACTGTAATTGAAGGCAGAAACTACACATCCACTTATTATAATTATATATTAATTACTTTTACTTAGCCAACTCTATTTTATTGGAACAAGGCTAAGATAATGATGACAACTTTCACTTATAACCGATGCATTTCTATTTACTTATCCATTTTCTGTAAGCTTTTAAAATTTTAGCTAGCGTTTTTTCTNGTTTTTCATAAAACTAGAGCAAAAACACATAAATTATAACTCACAACAATTTTTTAAATTTTGCTTTACACTAGCAATACAATAAAATGTCATCCTATGGTAAAGCTGATCTTCTTGTATATAAGAATATATTGTTGGAACCCGAAATAATTGAAACATAGATAGACGCAAAGATTTATAAAAGATCTTCCAATACCATAAAGAACTATTTTTAAAGCAAGAAAGATTAGGCTAAAGAATACTTTGTCACTAAAGCTAACGTATTTTCCTAGCACAGTTGACTCGTGACCTTTCAATAACGACAACATTACAGATAATATACAAGTGAAAGGAAAAGAAAGTTCCACATCGATCTGTAGGAGTATAAACTATACATTTTCTTTTAAAAGTATACTTCTGGGTTCATCAAACTAGTATATTGTATCACGACAAAAGGATAGAACTTCTCAACTTAAACTCCATCTAAATTCAGAGAACCGAATTTATTGCATTCGATGGAATGTGTTACCTGGATGAGTAGCAATGGAGTGTCTGTGACAGAATCTGAGCCAGGGACGTTGTAGATGAGTTGATCTCTGCATGGAAATGGCGGTTTCAGATCCCCAAATTCAGAAAGAGTGACATCCGCTTTGGCCTCGATGAAGAGTACTCCTTGAGCGTTGCAGTCGACGCAGAGCTTGCCATGTTCAGCATGCCTAAGCCTGCCTGCCATGGGATAGTAAGGAACCAGCACCTTGGCCAGAGCTTCTCTGATTACTTTTGCTGGATCTTTGCCGTCCATCCGCTCGTCTCTGGCATAGAAATAGAGGGCCAGAAATGGAATTCGCAGGCTTGGCTGGTCGTCCAGGTTTGAGAGCGGCAGAATCTCCTTGGGAGTGGCTTCACAAGGACTCACCAGAATTGGCTCTTGCCGTATGACTTGGAAGCACAGCTCCCCATTCTCATTATTATTAGCAGATTCATACACCATGATCGATTGATGCTTAGGCAAAGCTACTCTCAGATTTTCTCTCTTTTGGTTTCTGCTTGATGATGGATCAACCAGTCGTTGTAGTGTATTTATAGCAGAGGTCAAAGCTGGCTTACCTGCCAATACATTGTCTGTGGGTATTTTAAATCCTACTGGGCCTGCGATAGTTGGGGTTGCCCAAGTTGCATTGAATCGCATGACACACATTGTAAATGAAGCCGCGGCAGTTGGGGCTGCGCAAGTTGCATTGAATCGCATTACCCATGGAAGCCGCGTAACACATGCCCTAAAATACCATTAAAAAGATGTAACGTATGTGTGTAGAATGTCTACATTACAATTACTTTTGCAATGGCGAAGATTGCCATGTATAGGTCATTGATTAAAGATTCGTTGATGCTTCACGTGGTTGAAGCCTGCTCTTTCACACGTTTTGCGCCACTTCAGTCAAACATGAAGGCATATAAACCGATAAACAATACAATCCCTCAAGTGCTTTAGGTGGAGGGTACACTTTCAAAAAATACGTGAAAGGATTTTCATTTGTTCTCTTTTGCTTCACTTATTAATGTTTCACAAAAACTTCTAATTTATGATAAGGATAAAAAATGATCTTATTTAAAGGTTCAATGTTCATTTTATTTGAACTTGGATGGATGAGTAAAAGCCTAATCTTTTTCAGCTAGAAACTAATGAATGAGTGAAAGCCTAACCTCTTTTCGAGTAGCTATGTAAACCCATGTCTTATTATTTGAGAAACAAACACTTTACTTATAGTAACAAAATATTTTTTTAATAAATTTAAAATATATAAAGGTTGTAAATGTTTATAATAATTTTTTTGAAGAAGGGTATAATATGGATAATTTTATTTAAATAAGGCCATTTCCATAATTACTAAATGATAAATTGTAGACTACGATATCGTAGTTATGATGTCATAGATGTGATGTAGTTAGGCTTAATCATGCTTATAAATACAAGCCCACCATTGTGTCAAATGATTCATTCAATCAATAGCATAGCGTAGGAGTTAATATTAGTCACTTGTTACCCATAATGTAAATCAAGTGGATTGTACAAAATTTTATTTAAGTGATCATGCACCTGAACACATTTTCATGGTAGTAATAAAATTGAGATCCATTTCCTTCATTATAGTACTTGGCTTACTTTTATAATTTATTTAATTGCAATTTACTTTAATTATTCTTTTAATTCCAAGTACTTAGATAATTATTTTACTTTCATTACACATAACTAAAATGCATGAGTACAACTAACTTTGAGCATAAAAGTTATCATAGCCTAAAAATTTTCATAGGTTTAATAAGTTAATTTAGTGCATATGATTAAATTTTTTAATGCTATCAAATGCATTTCAATAGAGTGACCACTACTTGAGTAATTGTAAGATGCTTGTTTCTCAAGTTATAAGACCTAGGTTCAAACTTAGGTGTAGCCACTTAAAAGAGATTAGGCTTTCACTCATCCAATACCCTCTTAGGAGTCCAACCTAGTAGGATGAGCATTAAACCTCTAGGTGATGATCTTTAAAATGCATTTCAATATGTTAATTCTACTTTTATTAACTAAATTATAAGATTATATTATTATAGTTACTACTATTGTTGTTATTATTGTCATCCTTGACCTACATAAGTGAATACAATTTGCTTGCTAGAGTATTTTGTTAAATTTTTATATTGTTTACTTTTACTACCATTGAAGTTCAATCATAAACCTTGTGTATATTTTGTGATTAAATGTTGAAATCCAATTGTGGTGCAAAGCTTACCTCAATAGACCCCAAAAGGACCTATTGCACAAACTTCCTAAGGAAAATTCAGCTTTGAAGCAAGAATAAGACAATAAATTTGAGAAAATTTTTCTTTTTATAACAAAACTCTCAAAATGCAAAAAATTACATCAAAGATGAGAAACCAAGATCAATTCACAACTCTCCCAAGGATCTTAGAGGCCACACATATCCTTTCTCAATCCTCAATTGCTCACAATGGAGCCAAAGCTCGAGATAAGACACTAATAATAGATTCTCTCAACCTCTCTCAAGTGCTCTCCCTTGCCTCTCACTCAATTCTTCTTGCACAAACTTTGAAATTTCTCTTGCACAAGCCCTCTCCTTGCACAATATCACAAAAGACTAGCGTTCTCTCTTAAACTAACCTTCTTCTTCAAACTAACTTGCTTCCTCTAATTAGCCTCATTAGCCTTAGGCCTTTGATGCCTTTTTATAGCTTCTTGGTGGGACCTTTCATATTCTATCCAATTTACCATTTAATTTGATGTCCATTAAAATCTATACGATATGTCTAAGATAAATAGAAGACGTCTTTCCTAAGTGAAAAAATGTTAGAGGAGACATCTTGGAATTGGAGGAGGTGTCTTGGAAGAGACATCTTGGCTACTAGGGAGACATCTTTGCTACTAGGGAGACATCTTATCTACGAGGACCAAAAATAAAGATGTTTATTTTGAGGTCTAGAACCTTTGGGTGCTTGCAAAGAAGTCCTCGTAGATCCATGAACCTCGTAAACTCATCAAAATTAGCCCAAAACACCTCCAAACATGCTCAAACACCCTGGAATTATCATCAAAAAGGTCAACATAAGAAGACACACATACATCCAAGGTACATTGAGAATTACACAAGTGCTGGGTGATGTTCTTATCAAATTGCACTTTGAATTTTTCCTTTCTATCAATTATCATGTCTTTACAAGTCTTTTTTACTATGCATATTTTGTTCCTTATGCACATTTATTTATTTTAAGCACATTTGGTTATGTATATTTTATTTTTTATTATGCACATGTAATTATATCATACTTTGTTCATAGATCATTTCAGACCCTAACACTACCTAGGCCATACCATCTATCACTTTTCATCATTAAATTGAATTATGAGTTCATTTTTAATTATAATTGGATATCACATAAATAAGTTTTATTAATGAAGTACCTTAGGATGGTGTTCTACCTAGAAGCTGATCTCACCTATGTATTTGAAACATTCAAAAACATTAGTTTTGATCCTTGGTGATGAGACGCGACCTGCATGTGCCGCGATATCGCGTCTTTCCCTACGATATCGCGTACGTGATATCGCGGTCC
>MNCI01011532.1:926616-941885 GCA_015680685.1 Gnetum montanum | reverse complement strand
CTGTCTTCCCATCTAGACTAGTTTTGCATATGTCACGTATGGTTTAGTCTAGATGAGGTGTATGATGTGTTCTAATTCTAACGCTACTCCTGATGGTAGTGGAAAAGAATATTAACTAATCTAAGTTAAGAGGAAAAGGGTAAGAAAATATAATCTAGCCTAAGTGCGACGAGCAACCGATTCCTTGATCAACCGTACACATCTTGGACCTCGTGCACGACTGCCACTAGGACTACCAAGCATAGGCCTAGGTACACCACTGGGATTACCAAGCGCAGACCCCAAATACGCCACCGGGTTACCAAGCGTAGATCCCCCTAGCTACACCACTAGGCTACCATGCAGTCACACTTAAATGCTCGTAATCAAGTCATACTCGTTCCGCTTCTAGGAGTTTAAGGGTGAGAAACTACTCGCGATGAGTAACCGATTTCTTAACTAGCCGTACACACTTGTAGATGCTCGTAGCTAAGTCATACTCACACCGCGCTATGAAAGCAATAAATAACATGAATTAAATAATAATAAATAAACTAAGTGAATGCTGCAATGATGAAGTAATCTCAATCTTTATTGCCGGTCATGTGCGTGTCCAAGTACGGCACACTCGAATAAAGACACCGTACAATTACATTCACCACACTGCGGGCAGACACGGGAAAAATTCTAACTCTGGAAGGATCAAACTGCCAGAGCTTCGCTACTCTAAAACAAGGATCCCCAAACAAGGGAGAGCCGCCTCTTATTTATAGACATGGCGGCGGACTGTGATATCACATACCCGATATCGTAGGGAAGGACGCGATATCGCGTCGGCTGCGATATCGCGTACGCGATATCACGGCGGACGCAAACCGTGTCTCATCAGCAGGTGTAATAAATAATAAATTAACCATAGATACAAACTAGTATAGTGGCATTCTTACCTATCTTCTCACACAAGAAATACCACAAGAGCTAGACATTAAAAAGAAACAACAGTTTCTTCACTGAGCCAAATATTTCATGGAAATCAACAGATACCTTTATAGGGTATGTTTCAATGGTGTGTTCTCGATGGAGATGAATTGCAAGTTCTCCAAGATGCTCATGAGGGCCCTTGTGGAGGTCATTACACTAGGGATGAACAATCAATAAAATCTTTCTTGTAGGATATTACTGGCCTACATTGTTCTGGGATGCTCATCATTTCATCCAATCTTGTGAGCTCTGCCAATGCAATGGGGGAATGACTGCTAGAATGGAGGATCCACAATAATGGATTCAACATTTAGAACCCTTCAACATATGGGAATTGATTTTATGATGCCTATCACACCAATGTCCAATGGAAAAGCCTACATTATTGTTTCTGTTGACTATTTTACAAAATGGATAGAAGCAACCGCTGTTACTAAATGTACATGATCTACCGCTGCATGAATTGTTCAATAACAAATCGTAAATAGGTTTGGCGTGCCTCGTGCACTTATTTCCAATAATGGTACACATTTTACAGGTGTGACCTTTCAAAAATTAATGCAACGCTTAGGAGTTGAGCATAAGCTAACTACACCATATCATCCTCAAGCAAATGGTCAAGCCAAAGTCACCAATAGGGAGATCACAAAATTATTGACACAAACCATTAGCAAATATAGGCGAGACTGGAGCACCAAATTGAATGATGCTCTTTGGGCATACCGCTCCACATGGAAACTCCCTATAGGCTATTCTCCCTATGAGTTAGTGTATGGTAAATTTCCAACACTCCCTATCCAAGTTGAGCTTTGTACGCTATCTACAGCATGTGACCTCAACCTTGACCTCAGTCTAGCATAGAAAGAATGGTTAATGAACCTTAACTTGCTAGATGAAAATAAATTAGCTACACTATCATCCAATGAATTGCACAAGGCCTTCAACAAGCAACGTCATGATCTAAGAATTAGGAAAGTTAGATGAACTTTGTGATAAACCTTGCAACATTCAGAATAGCTTAATTATTTATTTTAAATGTCATTTACTATTATTCGCTACTCTCATTAGTTAACTAATGTTATTTTATTGAATTGTTAATTATTAACGAATTAGCACACTCAGTACGACCACTTCGAGCATACGTAGAACACTTGGTAACCCAGTAACAACTAGCATTTGGTAATCCCAGCAGTGTTACACTGGTTTAGGATGTGTCTGGCAAGTGGGAACGAATGCTAGTGTTAAGACTAGTTAGAGCATAGTTGATTAGTGAAATTAAATTAGTTAACTCAATTATTTTATTTCTCCATTTCAAGCACTATGAACATAAAACATAAAAAGCATAAAAATCATATACCTCAAGTTTACTTAACCATACAATCATGCCTTACAAGCAAGCTTGGGAAGACAACGATCGCATAACCCATCCTTGTTCTGTATAAGCGCATAAACACTTAATCCTTGGAGATTGACCAGATCACGTGTAACACTCATATTCATATGGTTGGATGTAGGGGTACCTTGCCACTCATCACATTACTAAACATGTATCAAGCCCACATGTTGCGTTGCATGTGATTCTTCCTCTTATAAGTAGATTTTGGCCTTTGGTACATCTCATTTCTACTTCTCAAAGCTTTTTGGTGCATATGTTAGCACTGAATGAAAATTATATTTTAGGTGTTTTAGATGGGAAAAAAATCCAATAAGAAGAATTTGAAAAGTTTTACAATGCTACAAGGAAGTTTATTTTATTTTCTTTTTCATGTGGTTCTCTTATTTTGTAGCAAATTTTCTATTTTCCCTCTCTCTTTCCTAATTCATCATTATTGTTTTACACTTTTAATAATGATGTTGAGACTCTATTGAAGCTTTATCATTTGACCTTTTTTTATATAGAAATTAATATTGTAATTTTATCTATATCATTTCCTATCATTTGGTAGATTTCTAGAATATGTTGAAACTTCACCAACTTGCTTCTCATTATGATTATTTTGGATTAGCCCTTGATATAAATAGGATTTTGCAAGAATTTTCTAGAATTTTGGTTATTATGTAAATATTTTGAATTTTCAAAATATAATAGAATAATATATATGTCAATAAGTTTACTCAAGTGGTAGTGGAATTTGTGAATGTTTTAGATACCCTGATCTACATGTAGTAGTAAAGTGTCCCTTAGTAGGACTTACAACAAGGAAACAAGGGTTTAGATGGATTTTCTACCTTTGCTTTCAATTCCTAAGTTCATGTGAGGCTTAGGAACTATCCACAACCATGGAACTAAGTAGTTGAGTCTAGTGGTATGTAATGAGGCATAGTTAAGACCTATCCTTCTAATAATACATGTGCCTTAGACATTGAGGATGTTAGTAGTGAGGTTATTGTTAAGAGACTTGAAATGAGTGGCTTATCTGGGATCACAAAGGTAATTTGATAATAGTATTGAGGTTATTTTGAGGTTTGTCCATATATTCAATTGATGGTGATGGACCAATCATATGCATACCCTGTTGGATAGGTGGTGAGCGGTGAGGTATCCCTACGCTCAACCATACGAATATGAGCATCCACGCATGATCCGGTCAAATTCCAAGGACTAAGTGCTTATGTGCCTTTGTGAAACAAGAATGGGTTGATCAATCGTTGTCTTCCCAAGCTTACTTGTATGTCATGATTGTATGGTTAAATAAAATTGAGGCATATGATTTTTATACTTTTTATGTTTTTATCTCCTGCTGCTAATAAGGGAGGAGAGATATAACTAAGTAACTAATTTAATTTGACTACTTATTAACTAGGCTCTAATTGATCCTAACACCAGTATCTATTCTCACTTGCTGTACACATCCTGAACCAGTGCAACACTACTAGGATTACCAAACGCTAATCTTTACTGGGTTACTAAGTGTTACACGCATGCTCGAAGTGATCGTACTATGTGTGCTTACTTAGGAGAGTTGTAGGGTGAGAGAGAAAACATTAATTAACTAAGGAAAGCATTAAGTAACAATAATTAACATTAATTAATCTATTCTGAATGTTGCAAGGTTTATCACAAAGTTTTTTTTTATTACTATACACAAGGTGTGCTTAGGTACACAATGCTCGAATAAAGATCCGTTCACTTTATGACTCCTACTATGGGCACGCAGAAATAATTCTAACTCTAAGAGGGAGAAAAGGAAAAACTTTGGGTAAGGGACTAAGACTAACTACTACAAACCAAGTGCACCTGCCTTTTATTTATAGGCAATGAGGCAGGTTGCGATATTGCGTAAGCGATATCGCGTGGGAGGCCACGATATCGCATACGCGATATTGCGGGTGTAATATCGTGGCTCATCATACTCACACAACTGAATGAAAAATCGCCCTCAAGTTCCTTACAAAATATTGGGAACGCATGGGATTATTGACTAAATGAAAACTAACAATGATAGGGAATAACAAACTCAAAGTGCCCAGTGAATGGATCGATAAACATATTACAACATTGGTGTTCACGTGCTTTGTGGTGAACACTGTACATATATGACATCCAAACCTGCACTTGACAGCTTGAAGAGAAAAAGAGGAAGAAAAAAATAAGGCATGTTGTTGCCAATGCCGAGATTGTGCCCTCTGTTGTTTATCCATAACCACACGACCAAACCTGTTCCTAGCGTTAACGTTCCAGCTTGAGTCCATCCTGAGTGCTTCCTCCTATTCTAGTCCATAGTTCATGTCATCACCATCTGCACACACAACATAGTCACAAATGAGCAAGGATAAGTAAGCCACAATGCAATTGATACCTTGCATCGATATAAAGCACATTGGATGGGTTGTGGTTATGGCAAAAATTGGGTTAGAGGTTTATTACTGATAACTACCCAAGGTGTAGGGGTTAGGCAAGTAGTAGAATGGAGAAATTGAAAAATTTGTGCCAGGGCCCCCATGACTAAGAGCGAACCTTCGGTAGCAATAAGATGGAAAAATATAAGGAACAAGAAAGATGGGAAAAATAACAATAGCAACGCCAATAAAGTGGATGTCAAAGATGGGGATGAAATGAGAAATGGTTGATTGTAGAGAATGTTTAAGAAAAGAACTTAATGATTGCATCAAAAAGGAATGCTAGTGGGTCTTCCCCAAAGCAGGCTCATACCCTTTATGCCCTGACAAACCCAAAAACCAAAGAGTCCGTAGGCTCTAGGAATGTCATTTGGAAGCAAGGGTTAAAAACTTACCCACAAGAGTTTACCAAATAATAACAATGCGTCAACCAAAATATAGACTAATTATAAAATTGACAATGAGGTGTAAAATGGGAAGAAAGATGAAGAGTAGAAAATGGAATGGAATCCTAAGAGCAAGGTTGTGTAAAGTCCCTTGTGTATTTTATGGTTAAGGTGACTGAGTAGAACTCATTCCAAATCCAAACTCAAACCAACCACATTTAGTGACCTTGCATCAATACACTTGGCCAATCCATCCCATTAAAGTAATAAGAATGCTTCCATAAAGATTCACCACCATTCCAAGGAGAGCGAGATGGAGAAGCAGGAAGCAAGAAAGGGCCTTAGTTAGAGGGAACCTGCAGGCATGGGTAACATGTCTTTCTAGTGCCATAGCCAGTGCTTGTAGCCCATATTGCTTTATTATGTCTAAGGGATGCGCTTTGAATTCTCACTTTTCTCTCTTTTTTTTTGTGTGAGAACCACACCATGCAAAGACTTATTTTTATTCATTGAGCTTCCAGATATTTGATCGATGGTAGAATGGGAAAAAGCCCAATAAAAAGCATCCAAAGACCTAAGAGAATGGCTAGTACAAATGCATTGAATCCCCTTGAAGTCACACCCCTTTTAACAATTGAGTCCATCCTTTAGTTTGAAAAATACCAAGCCACCAATTTATTAAGAAGTTGATTAGAAAAAAGGGACTGTACAGTTCCAAGCCAAGGGAGACCACAAAGTTGAATGGATGAATGGATGACATGGACTCATTACCTTTTTTATCAAAAGAACCATATCATAATATTAGCATCCTAATTCAGAGGTAAAAATGAAACATTAGCAATCAATAGTATATAATTCAATCCACCATCAAGAGCACTTATTGCACGATGAATGAAAGTAAATCAACCAAACAAAGAAATAGTAAAAATGTGAACGATGGTGTAAAAAAAAAAGAAAAATTGAAGAAATGTGTAAAACAAAAAATGTGTAAAAAAAAATATAAAAAGAGCTAATGGCTTATAATGGTTAGCATTGGTGGCCATCTCCCCCATGATTGAGTTGGAAGGAGGAGATCCAAAATAGCAAGCAAGGTTGTCCACCAATAGAGGTAGTACGAGTACTGGCTAACCTAAGCTCATGGAAAGGTTTGGTTTGTTGGATGTTGACCAATAGTTTCTTATCTAGGCTCTTAGGTTTATATATCATCATGGCCCGTAAAGGAAAAGTTTCATGAATGACATAAGGTCCTTCCCATAGCATCTGAAATTTGGTACGTTGTGGCACATGTGTGGGATTCCAGTAGAGAACCTTATCTCCTGGTTAATATTTAACTTTCCTAATCCTTAGTTCATGATGTTGTTTATTGAAAGCCTTGTGCAATTCATTAAATGACAGCTAATCACTTCTCATCTAGTAGGTTAAGGGTCATCAACTGTTGTTTTTGTGCTAGATCGAGGTCAAGGTTGAGGTCACATGTTGTGGATACTGTACAAAGCTTAGTTTGAATGGGAAGCATTGGTAATTTACCATACACTAACTCATAGGGAGAGTAGCCTATAGGGAGTTTCCATGTGGAGCAGTATGCCCAAAGATCATCGTTCAGTTTAGTGCTCTAGTCTCTCCTAAACTTGCTAATGGTTCTTTCAATATATTCATAATCTCCCTATTGGTAACTTCAACTTGACCGTTCACTTGGGGGTGATATGGTGTAGTCAGTTTGTGCTCAACCCCTAAGCGTTGCATTAATTTTCCAAAAGTCACACCTGTGAAGTGTGTACCATTGTCTAAAATAAGTGCACGAGGCACACCAAACTTGTTTATGATTTGTTGTTGAACAAATCGTGTTGCTGTGAATGATGTACAATCCTTAACAATAGCTACTTCTGCCCATTTTGTAAAATTATCAATTGCAACAATAATATAATCTTTTCCATTGGACATTGGTGTAATCGGCCCCATAAAATCAATTCCCCAAATGTCGAAGGCTTCCAAAGGTTGGATCCATTGTTGTGGACCTTCCATTTTAGCAGTCATCCCCCCAACATGTTGACAACACTCACAAGAGTGGACAAAATGATTGGCATCCCAAAACAATGTAGGCCAATAATATCATGCAAGCAAGATCTTAATGGTTATTCATCTCCCAGCGTAATGACCCCCACAAGGACCCTCATGAGCATCTTGGAAAACTCATAGTTCTACATCAGCAATACACCATCAAATCAAGACATCAGGACATACTTTGTAAAGTTTCCCATTGATTTCCATAAAATACTTAGCTCGATAAAGAAACTAGTGTTTCTTTTTGGCATCAAACCCTTGTGGTGTTTGTTGTATAAGGAGATAGGTGAGAATGCTACTATACTAGTTTTTCTTCATGGTTAATTAATTATTCACTACACCTACAAAGAGGAATTCATCTAGAAAATAATCAAAAATTAGATACTCATCCTCGTTGTTGTCCCATCGCAACCAAGATAAATGATTAGCATCTATGTTCTCGGTGCCTTTATGATCGATCATCGTAAGATCAAACTCTTGTAAGATTACAAACCACTGTATGATATGAGGGATTACCATTGGCTCATTCATTAGGAACCTTATTGCACTATGATCCATGTGTATGAATACCTTATAGGCCAAGACATAGTACCTGAATTTTTTTAGTACAAACACTACAACCATTAATTCTTTTTCTATTGTAGTGTAGTTAAGTTGTGCACCAACGATACTTCTACTTGCACAGTAGATGTAATAAGGACATTTTTGATCATCTAACTATGTAGGTATAGCTCCTAAATCATAGTTGGATGCATCAGTCATTATGTGGAATGGTCTAGACCAGTTAGGAGCTTGTAGAATGGGTGTTTCTACGAGCTTTTGTTTTAAAGTTTGGAAAGCTAATTCGCATTCCTTGGTCCACTTGAAAGGTATGTCCTTTTTCATTAATTCAACCAATCGTTTTGCAACCTTTGAAAAGTTCTCAATAAACCTTCTGTAGTAGCCAGTGTCTCCAAGGAATGACCAGACATGTTTTATAGTTTCTAGTTAATAGGTAATTCCTTAGATAACTTTGATCTTTTTGGGGTCTACCTCTATCCATGTTCATGAAATTTTATGCCCTAGTACGATGCCTTATTGGAGCATCAAATGGCTTTTCTACTAGTTGATCCTTAAATTGGTTTCTACACATTGTTTTAATACTTGCTCCAATTGGTCCAAGGCTTAATCAAAGTTTGCTCTGTAGGTGGAGAAGTCATCCATGAAGACTTCCACACCATTTCCTATCTCTTACTGTAATATGCTTAGAACTAATCGTTGAAACATTGCAGGGGCATTGCACAAGCCAAACGACATTTGTTTGTATGTAAATGTTCCCCAAGGACTGGTGAACGTAGTCTTGGCTTGGTCTTCTAGGGCTGTTTTTATTTGGTTGTACCCACTATACCCATCTAGAAAACTATAGTAGCGATGCCCTGCAATGGTGTCTAAGACTTGGTCAACAAATGGCAATAGAAAGTGGTCTTTAAATGTTTCCATATTTAGTAGCCTAAAATATATGCACACCCTTCATTTTTCTCCCTTTCTAGGTACTATAACTAAGGGGCTAACCCATTCGCTATCAGTAATGGGGTATATGAACTCAAGTTTTAGAAGCTGTTCAATTTCTTCCTTAACTATTTGCTTTAGATTTGGGTTTAATAGCCTCTGCATTTGTCTTCGAGGCTGCATGGAGGGATCGGTGTAAATTCTATGTTGGCATATCCTAGGATCTATTCCAATTAGTTCAGAATATAACCAAGCGAATGCTTTCAACTATTTATTTATCACTTTCAGTAGTCTTTCTTTTTGTTGCGGAGCCAACTTCGCATTAATAATTATCAATTTTCCATTTTCAAGAAACATGTATTCCATACTAGTGGGTAATGGTTTTAGCTCAAGGGGCTCTTGCTTAAACTTATCAAGGATTTTCAACTTCCCCCAGTTGATATTTTCAAGGTCAAGACTTGGAAGTTGGTGATGGACTTGCTCTAATGTGTCTATGCTATCGACATAAGCACAAGTCAAACCCTTAGTTGGTTCTGTGCATTAGTTGAGCTGCTCTCTTGATCAACTATCAACCACTAGGTGCCTTCCTATCTTGTGGCTATTTCATACACACATCTTTGTATATCAGTCACTTGTGCACACTGGTTGCATGTAGGCAATGTTAAATGTTGCACAAACCATAAATTTTGCATGCAATTACACCTTGAGTCACTGTATGCGATGCATGAAACTTTCTTCTTCTCAATCTTTCCAAATGTATTTTTCTTTTACGGATTCCTAGGTGCATGTCAACTATGCTTAGCCATGCTCTTCCCATTATGATTGGGAAGTCCCCCTTACCATTGTTTACTTGAATCACTAGGAAGTTAGCTGGATACAACCACCCACAAAAAGTGGTGACAATGTCCTCCACTAGTCCCAAAGGGACAGTGATGGACTGGACAACCAACTCTAAACAAATGTTACTCTTTTTTAGCAGAGGTAGGTTCCAGGCTTTGTACATTTCTTGAGAAATAAAGTTGACACCAGAACCTGAATCCAAAAGAGCTTTGCACAGCTCATTTCCAATGATTTGTAGATATATCAGAGGACTCCTAGGATCAGAGAATTTCCTAAGAAGATGACCATCTTTTATCTAATCAATGACAACATGAGTTAACATGACCGTATGTGTTGAGTGTAGTTTTTGGGTTGAAGGGAGCTTCGAAGCTTCAAGTTATAGTGAGGCGGTTGGAGAATCATTCGTTTGTGGTTGCAAGGGCTTAGTTGGGTTGTTGGTTCTAAAAAATGTTTTTTCCTCATGTGGTTGTCAGAACCAACAGTAGGTTGAGTGTTAACAACCCTTGTGGCATTATGTTGTTGTGGTTGGCTAGGGATTTCACCCTGCATAGCTAGAGTAGGTGGTAATGGAGTTAAGGGTGAAAGAGGTGTAGTTAGATGAGAAGGATGGTATGTTTGTGGAACATCATCCCTAGGACAAGGAGTCCTATAATTTTCATGAGCTTGGTAGTGATGTTGAGAAGTAATGTAACTAGTAGAGTCATGTGGAGAAACTAGCTACTGCATGTAATATCCATATGGGTTAGATTGTCGATAAGGATACTATTTCCATGGTGGTGGCATTCCCCATGATTGTGGGTATTGCCACTATTGATATTGCTCGATTGGTTTTGGTGGAGTTCCACTTGGATAATACATTAAGGGTTGGTGGAATTGCCTTGGGTTATCTTGCGGATAAGGTAACCTTAGGGGTGTTTGCCTTTTGTTTAATCGTGGGTTGAGTGCATACACCCTAGACTCCTGCAGATGTGAGATTATAGGGCAACATCCCTTAGGATGGTCATATTGGCATATCTCACATCCACTATCATAATCTGTATTTGAATCCACAACCTCTTTGATGATAGCAACTTTGCCCTTACCCTTGTTACGTGCATGTTTAGTTTCTCTCTTTTTTCTTTTTTTGCGATCACTACCTTGCTCTCTAGACTCCTCTACTATTTTAAGAACGATTTGAAATTTATCATCTAGGGAGTTCCACATTTGGTCCACCTTTGCTGATACTTCCGATGCAAGTTTTTGAATGGGTAAAGTTTTCTTATTTACCATCTCTTCAAGTGGTGACTCTTCTTCATCCTCACAAAATCTTACTCCCCTCTTTTAGAGAGAAGGATCTCTATTATATTCCTCCACACTTTCTCTTCTCCTTAACTCACCTTATTCTTTAACAAATTGCTCCAATAATCTTTGAACTTGATGGGTCCTAAGCTCAGATAGCCTCCCTTGGGCATAAATCCCAAGGATTCTTCTTATTTCATGCCTAAGCCCATCTACGAGATGGCATACTTGATCCCTCTGCGAATAACCATGGCCAAGACAATGATGTAACAATGCATAATATTGGCCCATCATAGCATCCAAGGGTTCATGTCCTCCTTGTTTCCAGTCTTGGATTTTCTTTTATAGGTTGGACACTCGGGAGTACATTTGGTACTTATCGTTGAAAAATTCTAACATGGTACTCCACCTACGAATGGATTCCGATTCTAAGAACTGGTACTAGCTTTCTACTTCTTTGACTAGTGTCCGTGGGAATAACTTAAATTTTTGCCATTCGCTTTCTATGTTTTGTAAGGCACATGCATCATGAAATGCTTGTGGATGATTTTGAGGATTAGTGTTGTACCCCCCTTCAAATCTTGGGATATTGTTCATGTGTAAACTCTTGATCTTACTATCCTTTTGGTGCCTTGTTGGGATCTTAACAGCCTCAATTATGTCTAACATACTTTGAGTGGTGAGTAGGAGTTCATTGTGATCATCTCATCTATGGTGTCTATGATGCCTATGTTGTTCCCTACTCTCCCTTCTCTCATGGTGTGTTTCTCTAAAGTGTCCTCATCCCATTTCTCAACTATTTTGTCTATGACTCTCATTTTTCTTACCCTTATCCTCATGGCTTTCTTCTTTGTGACTACGTCTAGATCTTGAAGGAGAGGATGAAGGAGATGATAAAGGTGAATAAGAAGGAGGACCGTCACCATGTCGGTGCCTACTTCCTTCTCTTCAGTGGTCATGGCCTCGATTACGGTTACGATTAGAACATCCATCTTTATCATGTGTTCATGTTCCTTTTTTAGACCCCTTGTGTCTTTCAGTACTAGAATCCAGGTTATGGATAGTTGAGTAAAGATTCTGATACACAACCCATTGACCGAAGTCAATGGGAGGAACATCATTGTGTGGTTGACTACCTGAGGTAGGTTCACCACCCTCATTTACACTTAGGATATGTGGGAAATTTTGCGCCAACTTTCCCTTCATGGATTCATGACGTCTCTCTTATTGTAAATCCCTTTGATGGTTTGCCTTCATGGGTAGATACTCTCTTGAGTCATAGTCATGCACAACATACTCTACTTATAAGTGCTGCATATCAATTCATGTGAGATCATGAAGAAGCAAGCCCGGGACAGAGCGATTAGGAGGTAACACTATGTTACCTTCTAAATCTCACCAACGCAGTTGTTCATCCTGGTGGAGGATAAAGGTAAAGTTCGTTACATATTCATCAGGATGAACATATGCCACACGAAATTGTTGAGGGACTAGCAGATTATCGTGTGTACTACGCCTCTGATTGTTCCCTGTATCAGACCTAGGCAGTGAAACACTTTCATATGAATAAGGAGACATGATTATCTATTCAGTGTGCAATGTATTATTATTTATTATTTTTCTTTAACCAACTCCAAGAGTTCATTCCAACAATGTGAAAGATTTCCTATGTTCTAGTTACCGCACAAACAACAAAGTCCCCAGCAACAGTGCCAATGATGAGCGGTGAGGTATCCCTACGCTCAACCATACGAATACGATCATCCACTCACGATTTGGTTGAATTCCAAGGACTAAGTGCTTATGCACCTTTGTGGAACAAGAATGGGTTGATCAATCATTGTCTTCCCAAGCTTACTTGTATGTCACGATTATATGATTAAGTAAACTTGAGGCATATGATTTTTATACTTTTTATGTTTTTATGTCCTACTACTAATAAGGGAGGAGAGGGATAAATAGGTAACTAATTTAATTTAACTACTTATTAACTAGGCTCTAACTGATCCTAACACTAGTATCCGTTCTCACTTGCCGTACACATCTTGAACCAATGCAACACTACTGGGATTACCAAACGCTAATCGTTACTGGGTTACCAAGTGTTACATGCATGCTCGAAGTGATCGTACTATGTGTGCTTACTTAGGAGAGTTGTAGGGTGAGAGAGAGAACATTAATTAACTAAGAAAAGCATTAAGTAATAGTAATTAACATTAATTAATCTATTCTGAATGCTGCAAGGTTTATCACAAAGTTCATCTTTATTGTTGTACACAAGGTGTGCTCAGGTACACAATGCTTGAATAAAGATCCATTCACTTTATGACTCCTACTACAGGCACGCGTAAATAATTCTAACTCTAAGAGGGAGAAAAGGCAAGAGTTTGAGTAAGGGAATAAGACTAACTACTGCAAACCAAGTGCACTCGCCTCTTATTTATAGGCAATGAGGTAGGCTGCGATATCGTGGCTCATCAATAGGTAAGTGATGTAATGACATTTATTGTAGGTTGATCATATTCCATAGATTTCCTAGTGACATTTGTTATCATGGGGAGAGCTTGGTTAAGGACTGTTGATGCCAAGTTGGTCTTCCAAGATATCCACCTCAAAATCAGTAGAAAAGATGAAACAAGAAAGATGAATTACAAGAAAATGCATTGTGCTCCTTCTTGGTCCTGTTGCACCATGCGCATGTACCATTTAAGTGAGCAGACAAGATAATTGATGGGTAATACTTGGTGATTTATACTAAATACCTTTCACCTTTGAGCATGCAAAACACTCAATTTAATACTCAAAGGTTTACCAGCTGATAGAAATGGATTAATCATGGAAAAGAAATCCTCCATGTCATGTGACCAATTTATTTTCCTGCTATTTTCATTTGTGCATTTAATAAAATTGGTGTGTTTATTTTGTGTGAATTTTTCTATTTTTTGATCTTCAAGGATAAACATTTATGATATTTTCTTTCCTTTTGGAGTGTTTTTGTTTGTGTGTGTGAGAAAACCAATTAATGTGCTTTATGATTGTTTACCCAATAAGCCAATAGTGGATGGACAAGTTACAGATGTGATGATGATGTGAGAGTGCCAAATAAGTCCAAAGTGGAATGTCTACAATAAATTCATCCACCCACTTTTCTTCTATTTATCAATAATGAACCAAGCTCAAATTTAGCAAGGAGCAGGGACTCACAATATGATTTGTTAAAGCTAATGCTATTGGAATAGTGGGTAGGTGGTAGGTCCACATCTTAGGGTGTGAGCTCCAAAATCCTAGAAGAGTTCTTGGTCATTAGTAAGACAAGGATGCAATCAAGTCTTTCTATGACCATTGGTGATGTCTAATCAGTGTGATTGGATCAAGGTGCATGTGTCACCTTCAAAGAGGTTCATGATCTTATGGACCTATGCATGCCATCTAGTGAGGGATGAATTCTCATGTTCATGCAAGTCAAAGACTCTAGATGGTGATCTAGCACTCCAATCATTTCCATAACTTCCATATTGCATCAAAAATCCTCTTTCTCTAAAAGAAATAAAACAAAACAAAATATGAAAAAAAATGATGATGAAAAATAAAAAATTGATGAAAAAAAGAAAAAAATAAGGACAAAAAGATAGATAAGAAAATAAAGAAAAATAATATATATATATTAATAAAATAAAAATGATAATACAAAGAAGTGATGGAAAGAGAAATGTAATTTTAAGCTTATCGATCCATGTAAGTTGGTATTTTTATCATCATAAATCAATTTTATAATTACTCACGATCATGAAGGCCTAAAAGTCTCTCTTGTATTGAACTTTGGTAATGTTAATTGCTNACGATCATGAAGGCCTAAAAGTCTCTCTTGTATTGAACTTTGGTAATCTTAATTGCTACTTCCACCAAAAATCCTAAATAATTTGTTCTAAGGATTAACAATCATCATCCTTGACCCAAGCCTTTACCTTGTTTGAACTTAGAAATTTCTTCCTTTGTTTGGTCATGGTATTGTGAATCTTATTGAGATGTGGAATTGGTTAACATAGCCAAAGGGACTAATGAGAGGATTCTATTAGACCAATATTAAGGGAGCATAATGTGCATACATGTAAAGATGGAGGAAAAAAATCACAATCTTAGCTTCTAGATGAGTGGTGATGCATTGCCTTGATTCAATTTCATCAATGGTTAGACTACAAAACAATCAATGCTGACACTGGAAGTTGTAGGTGTGATCTTATGCTTGGAAGGAAGACTTAAAGGATAACTCCAATGTGGTGGATGAGTAGTAATGAAATGATGTAGTAGCAAATCTCTCGTGGGAAGTAGGATGTGCTCACATGCTACATGAGCTAATTGTTTGATTTGCTAGGGATCTAGTGATGTTGCAAACACACACACACACACACACACACA
>MNCI01011532.1:908777-920516 GCA_015680685.1 Gnetum montanum | reverse complement strand
TAGGCATTTAGTCTGCAAAGTTCGACCGGATCGCGCATGCTACGCTCATTTCATATGGTTGAGTGTAGGGGTACCTCGCCACTCGTCATTGGCACCGTTGCCAGGGACCAAGTGTTTGTATCCTGAATAGAACATAACGGATATCACTCACATCGTTGGGATCCAAAACGAACCTTCGGGTTAATCAAAAGAAAAAAATTATATAATAAGAATTAGCACACCGATAAGACACTATGTCTTCTTCTTCTTCTCATAAGAGCAACTCACCACCTAAGGACCATACACGAGACAGTCGGCAACATAAAACACATAGCCAAAATCATCCAAGTCCTAAACAGTATAAAATAGTCTATACTCATCCCGATGAGTATATTCCAAACTTTACCTTTATCCTCCACCAAGATGAATAGCTGCGATGGAGAGATTTGCAAGGTAACATCGTGTTACCCTCAGATCGATCAGTCTCTAACATGCTCTTCCGTGCTTTGGCACAAATAGGCATGAAAGAATTATATGCTAAATACGTTGTGGAAGACTTTGATATGAGGGACTATCATCCCACAGACACACAACGTATGAGGGACTTAAGGTAGAAGAGTCAACATACACTTCTGAAGGGCAAAGGTCTGCATGTCCTTAGAGGAATAGGAGATGAGGAACCCCTTATAACGAGTTCTTTAGCAAATGATGTTCCCTCTCCTAACGATGGTGAGAAGGTTGGGTATCAGAACCTACGATCAATGATACATAACCATGGTTCTAATGCCTATGAACACCAACTATTCACAGAGGGAATAACCACTCATGCTAAGGATGAGCACTTAGATCGTTATAATGATTAGGGCCAAAACAGCCAAAGAGAAGGTAAGAAACATCGTCATGGCGATGGTTCCCATTCTTCTTCCCCTTCTTTACATCACTCACCCTCTCCTTCCACATCTGGGCATAGCCACCATGAACATAAAGGTGAGGATAAAGGTAAGAAGGACGAAAGACCTCAACGGGAAAGTCGAGAAAGAGGACAAGGGCAAGGACGTAGGGAGAGTAGGGAACGACGAAGACATCATAAGCGTCATGAAAGAGATGATCATGATAAGCCCCTACTCGAAACCCGAAGTATGCTTGACATAACGGAGGCAGTTAGGATTCCCACAAGGCATTTAAAAGATAGTCGGATCAAATGTTTAGACATGAACAATATCCCATGATTTGAAGGGGGATACAACGTAGATCTACAAAATCATTTACAGGCATTCCACGATGCCTGTACCTTGCAAAATATAGAAAATGAGTGGCAAAACTTAAGTTTTTCCCAAGAACACTCACCAAGGAAGCAGAGAGCTGGTACCGGTCCT
Source organism: Gnetum montanum (assembly GCA_015680685.1). Taxonomy (NCBI): domain Eukaryota; kingdom Viridiplantae; phylum Streptophyta; class Gnetopsida; order Gnetales; family Gnetaceae; genus Gnetum; species Gnetum montanum. The sequence continues at coordinate 919,161 of MNCI01011532.1, read as the reverse complement.
TAGAACCAAAAACCATCAGGAGATGGAGTATGATGCTAGAACTCTTCAACGATAAGTATCAAACGTACTCCAAAGTGTCCAATTTGCGTAAGAAGATCGAAGGCTAGAAGCAAGGTACTTATGAACCCTTGGATGCTGCCATGGATTGCTACTACACATTGTTACATCGTTTCTTGGGCCATGGGTACACTCAGAGGGATCAACTTCACTACATCGTGGATGGCTAAGGCATGAAACGAGAAGAACCCTTGGGACTTATGCCCAAGGGAGACTATTACAACTTAGAGCCCATGAAGTACATCGATTGTTGGAGCAAGTAGCAAAAGAAGAAGGTGAGCTACGCAAGAGGGAAAGTGCAGAAGAATACAACCGTGATCCCTCCCTTCGAAAGAAGGGAGTGAAATTTTGTGATGAAGAGGATGAGTCACCAATCGAAGAGTTGGTGAATAGAAATATCTCGCCGCTTCAAAATCTCACAACAGAAATAGCGACTAAGGTAGATGACGTATGGAGTTCCTTAGACTCTAAAATTAAAACTATCTTAAAAATTGTAGAAGAGTCTAAGGTAGAATAAAGTAGTGACAAAGGTAAGACAAAGTGGAGATATTTAGGCCCTGCACACAACAAGGGTAAGGGGAAAATCACTAACTCAGATGGGGTTGTGGAATCAGACACAGACGATGACGGTGGATGTGAGATCTGCCACTATGACCATCCTAAGGGATGTTGCCCCATCATCTCACATCTACAGGAGTCTGGGATGTATGCACTTAATCCAAGACTTAATCAATGACAAACACCCCGTAGGTTACCTTATCCCCAAGGTAACCCAAGGCAGTTCCACCAACCCTTACCGTATTATCCAACTGGAACTCCCCCACAACCCATCGGACAACATCAGTAGTGGCAATACCCATAGTCATGAAGGATTCCATCATCGAAACATTAGTACCCTTACCAGTAGCCTGACCCTTATGGATATTATGTGCAGCAGCCGATTTCTCCAAGTGACTCTATGAATCACACAACTCCCCACCATCACTACCAAGTTCAGGAGTACTTCAGAAGGACTCCTTCTCCTCCAAGAGACACTCCATACCCACATCGTCCTCCAAATCCATCCGCACCTCTTCCACAAGTAGTTCCCATAACACCTCCTGCTCCAACAATGCAAGGGGAACTTCCTCCTCAACCGCAACAATGTCACACTACAAGAGCTATAATATTCAACCCGCTGCTGGTTCTAACAATTGTAAAAAGAGAAGACCCTTCTTTAGAACCAAAAGCCCACACAAACTCTCGCAACAACAAGTGGTTGAGCCCATGTACACTCCTCCACAATCTAACAATTCGGAGCACCCTTCAGTCCAACAGAGCTTAGCACATATGGTTATGTTAACACATACCGTAACCAACCGGATCAAGGTAGGCCACCTTCCCAGGAAACTAACTGACCCTGAGAGTCCCTTAATCTACCTTCAAGTTGCTAGAAATGAACCACATAGGGCTCTTCTTAACTTAGGTTTTGGAGTCAATTTAATATCACGAGAAATGTATCAAGCCTAGAACCTACCCCAACTTAAGAAGAGCAACATTCAACTAGAGCTGGCAGACCAGTCGATCACCATTCCCTTGGGATTGGTGGAGGACATCATTACCACTGTGTGTGGTTGGTCTTACCCAACTGATTTCCTAGTGATTGATGTCAACAACAACAAAGGGGACTTCTCAATTATAATGGGCAGGGCATGGCTTAGTACGGTAGACGCATGCCTTAGGATCTACAATCTTTCCTTGGAAATCTCTAAGATAAATATTTATGGAAAGATTGAGAAGAGAAAAGTTCCATGCATCACATACAATGATTCATCGGGTGATGACATGGAGGAAATGCCTCCATGCAATAGGTGTGCCCTTGAAACTTTGAAACAAAGATGCCTGTATGTAGCAACCATACAACCAGTAGTAGACACCCCGTGGTTGACAGCTACTCAAAGGAGAAACCAAATATGTATGGAACGAACTGAGGAAACCCATGCCCATAACAAAAGCATATATACATTGGAATATGAGCGTCGCCAACTTCCACCCCTTAATCTAAGATCATCAATTGGGAGAAGCTGGGCACTTCTTAGAAATTCAAACAGGTGCTCATTATTTTGGATCTCTCCCTTTCCACTCAGTCATGGGGGAGATGGCCACCTATGCTAACCATATGGAGCCCTCGATTCTTTTAAGTTTTTGTTTTACAATGTTCTTGTTTTACACATNAAGGTTTGCAAAGGGTGTGACTTCAAGGGAACTTGATGCATTTGTGTTGGCCGTTCTCTTGGGTTCTTGGATGTTTTTCTTTTCGAGTTTTCTCACCATTCCGATGTTACCCAATTATCGAAAGCTGAGCTAATAAAAATAATCAAGTCTTTGCATGGTATGGTTCTCATGCATAAAAACACAAAACCAAAAAAAAACAACTAAGTGAGAATTCAAAGCACACCCCTTAGATAGAATAAAATTGGGCTACAAGCACTGATTATGGAACCAAAAGTGTTCCCTCTAACTAAGACCCTTCTCGCTTCCCATTCTCTCCTTTGTTTAGTCGGAATGATGATGGCTCTTTGGAGATGCATTCTTGTTATCCAAGTGGATGGTTTAGCCGAATGCATTGATGCAAAGTCACTGGATGTGGTTGGTTTGAGGCTGAACTTGGAATGGGATTTGTTAAGTCACATTAATCATGAAACACACAAGGGGCTATACACCACCTTGTTCTTGGGATTGCATTCCATCCTCTTCCCTCCAGCCTTCTCTCCATTGTTCACCTCACTGCTGGTTGTATCATTACTGTATATTTTGGTAGATGCATTGNTTTTTATGCATGAGAACCATACCATGCAAAGACTTGATTATTTTTATTAGCTCAGCTTTCGATAATTGGGTAACATCGGAATGGTGAGAAAACTCGNGTGGGTTTGTTAGGGCATTAAGGGCATGAACCTGCTTTGGGGAGGAACNATCAAGTTCCCTTGAAGTCACACCCTTTGCAAACCTTGAGTCCTTATNGCAATTAATTTTATTTTGTTCATTTCCATCTTGACATCCATTTCATCGATTCCATAATTGTTGTCCCTTTTTATCTATATTTCTTACTCCTTTTCTTTCTCCATTCTAACGCTACCAGAGGTTCGCGATTAGTCATGGGGGTATGGGGCCTGATTGTTTTGATTTTCTCTTAGCCCCAAATTTTTTCAATTCTTTCCTAACCCCTACACCTTTGGTAGTCATTATTAATATATCCCCAGATCCGTATCAGCCATACCACAACTCAGTGAATGGACTTACACCGAAGCAAGGTATTAATTACATGATGATTCATTTACCCTTACTAATATATGATTGTGTTGTGTGTGCAGATGGCGATCATACAACAACGGATTGGATCTGGAGCAAACACTTGGAATGGAACCGTGCTGGAAGTAGCTATACAAGGAGCAAGACCGATGGCATGCTTACCGATGGACAATGGAAGGCACAATCCTAGTGTTGGTAGCAGCAATACTTCTTTCTCAGCTGCCAACTAAGGCCTGATGTCATTGTAATAAGGTGTTCACCCTTGTTGTCATGAACACTAGTTTTGTCAAGTCTTGTAATGATGATTCGTTCACATGTCATCCCATTAGTTCCATTCCCCTCAATAATTCCATACATTCCTAATATTATTGTAAGGAACTCAAGGATGAGTTTTCATTCAGTCATGGGGGTATGATGAGACGCGATTCGCATGAGCCGCGATATCGCAGCCGCTGCAATATTTCACCCCCTGCGATATTGCGACCGCTGCGATATCGCACCCCCTACGATATTGCGTACACAATATCATGGTCCGTCGCCATATCTATAAATAAGAGGTGGATCTCCCTTGTTTTCCCATCCTGAGTTAGAAGTAGGGAAACTCTGGCAGTTTGATCACTCCAGAGATAGAATATTTTCCATGTGCCCATAGTAGGAGTCCTACAATGAACGGATCTTTATTCGAGCAACATTGTACCTGAACACAAGTTGTGTACTGCAATAAAGACGAACTTCCTGGATAAACCCTACAGTGCATGGAATAGGATTTTATTTATTATTTTCTCTCTCACCCTTAAACTCTTAGAATGCGGTATGAGTACGACTTGATTACGAGCATCTAAGGATGTATGCGGATAGTCAAGGAATTGGCTGCTCATCGCATGCGGTATGAGTATGACTTGATTACGAGCATCTAGTGTGACTACTTGGTCACCCAGTGGCGTATCCAGGATCTACGCTTGGTAATCCCAGTGGTAGTCTCAGATGTGTACGATTAGTTAAGGAATCAGCTACTCATCGCACTTAGGCTAGATTAGATTCTCCCAATCCTTTCCTCCTAGTTAAGTACCTCTGTACGAACACTTCGAGCATGTGCATTACGCGTGGTGATCCCAGTGACGATTAGCGTTTGGTAGCCGCGATTGCATTGGTTCAGGGTGTGTACGGTAAGTGGGAACGGATGCTGACGCTAGGTTAATTTAGACTTAGTCATTAGTTAGCGTTAGTTAGTTTCTCAACCTTTCACCTCGATAGCATAGGAGAAAAACATAAAAAGATATAAAAATCATATACCTCGGACTTACTTAACCATACACCCTGAAAACTACAAGTAATTCTGGGAACACAACAAATGATTAACCCCAAGTGTTCCATGGGGCGTGTAGGCACTTAGTCTGCGGAGTTCGACCGGATTGTGCATGCTACGCTCGTTTCGTATGGTTGAGTGTAGGGGTACCTCACCACTCATCAGACCCTAACACCACACAAGCCATACCATCTATCACTTTTTGTCATTAAATTAAATTATGAGTTCACTTTTAATTATAATTAGATATCACATAAATAAGCTTTGTTAATGAAGTACTTTAGGATGGTGTTCTACCTAGAAGCTAACCTTACCTATGTATTTGAAACATTCAAAAACATTGGTTTTGATCCTTGGTTCACTAAAATTGGAATTACTATTCTTGTCATATCACAATTTTAGTTTCAAAGAAATTTTATAAAAGTTTCAACATTTGAATTGAGAAACTATGATGAGTGATGCTTAGATATGATTTCAATATTTAGATGAGTAGTACACTTGATAAGGATTACGTAGGTTCAAATGGAATTTGATTTGAAGTTTGTATTTTCCCATTGTAAGTGTTTGAACACTAAGAATATTAGTTTGAAGGGAAAATTAGGAATGAACTTACAAAAATAATTATGAAAAAAAATGATTAAAAATCAAGTTTAAAAGTCAAAGGTAGTTAAAAAGTAAGTTGGTTTTAAAAAGGAAACACATGCGCATGAGGCAAAAATCAATTTATGTAAAAGTTATATAAACATAAAAATTACTACAACATAAAACATATAAAGCATATGAATCATATTTATTTCACTGCCTTTATCTTTTCCCATTACCTCACTTATATGATTAGGATTTTCTCTATTCTTAGGAATAAAAACTAGTTTTCATTGTGTTTCTTCATATGGAAATAATTTTTTATTCTATTTTCTTTAAACGGAAGCCATTTTTAGCCCTATTTCTTTCATTCTAAGCTAAGTTCTTCCATTGCTAAACATGTATCAAGCCCACATGTTGCGTTGCATGTGATTCTTCTACTTATAAATAGATTGTGGCCTTTGGTACATCTCATTTCTACTTGTCGAAGATTTTTGGTGCATTTGTTAGTGCAAAATGAAAATATATTTTGGGTGTTTTGGATGGGAAAAAAATCCAATAAGAAGAATTTGAAAAGTTTTACAATGCTACAAGGAAGTTTATTTTTCTTTTTTTTCATATGGTTGTCTTATTTTTAGCAGATTTTCTACTTTTCCTCTCTCCTTCTTGATTCACCATTATTCTTTTACAATTTTAATAATGATGTCAAGACTCTATTGAAGTTTTGTCATTTGAACTTGTTTTTATATAGAAATTAATATTGTAATTTCATCTATATCATTTTCTATCTTTTGGTAAATTTTTGGAATACGTTGAAACTTCACCAACTTGCTTCTCATTATGATTATTTTGGATTAGCCTTTGATATAAATAGGATTTGGTAAGAATTTTCTAGAATTTTGGTTATTATGTAAATCTTTTGAATTTTTGGAATATAATGGAATAATATATATGTAAATATGTTTACTGAATTGGTGGTGAAAATCATCAATGATTTAGATGCCCCAATCTACATGCAGTAGTAGAGTGTTCCTTAGTAGAAATTACCCTGTAGAAACAAGGGTTTAGATGGATTTTCGACCTTAAATTTCAATTCCTAAGTTCAGGTGAGGCTTAGGAACTATCCAAGACCATGGCACTGAGTAGTTGAGTCTAGTGGTGTGCAATGAGACATAGTTAAGAATCTATCCTTCGAATAATACATGTGCCTCGAACATTTAGGATGTTAGTAGTGAGGCTATTGTTAAGACTTGGTAATGAGTGGCTCATTTGGGATCACAAATGTAATTTGATAATTTTATTGAGGTTATTTTGAGGTTTTTCAGTATATTCAATTGGAGGTGGTGAACCAATCATATGCATACCTTGTGAAATAGGTAAGTGACGTAATGAAATTTATCGTAGGCTAGTCATATCCTGTAGATTTCATGGTGATATTTGTTATCATGGGGAGAGCCTAGGTAAAGACTATTGATGCCAAGTTGGTCTTCCAATATATCCACCTCAAAATTAGTAGAAAAGATGAAACAAGAAAGATGAATTACAAGAAAATACATTGTGCTCCTTCCTAGTCCCTTTCCACCATGTGCATGTATCATTCAAGTGAGCTAGAAAAAGTAATTAATGGGAAATACTTGGTGCATTATACTAAATACTTTCACCTTTGAGCATGCAAAATGCTCAATTTAATACTCAAATGTTTACTAGGTGATAGAAATGGATCAATCATGGGAAAGGAATCCTTCATGCCAGGTTACCAATTTATTTTCCTACTATTTTCATTTGTGCATTTAATAACATTCGTGTGTTCAGTTAGTGTGAATTTTTCTATTTTTTAAGCTTCAAGGATAAACATTTATGATATTCTATTTCCTTTTAGAGTGTTTTTGTTTGTGTGTTTGAGAAAACCAATTAATGTGCTTTATGATTGTGCACCCAATAAGCCAATAGTGGATGGATGAGTTATAGATGCAATGATGATGTGAAAGTGCATATAACTCTAAAGTGGAATTTTAATTGATGGAATGTCTATACAAAAAATTCACCCACCTACTTTTCTTCTATTCATCAATAATTAACTAGGCTCAAATTTAGCAAGGAGTTGGGACTCACATTGTGACTTGTTAAAGCTAACTCTATTGGAATAGGTGGGTGGTAGGTCCACATCTTAGGGTGTGAGCTCCAAAATCCTAGAAGAGTTCTTAGTCACTAGCAAGAAAATGGTGCAATCGAGGGTTTTTGTGACCATTGGTGATGTCTAATTAGTGTGATTAGACCAAGGCGCATGTGTTACCTTCTTTGACCACCTTGTTCACAAGATGTTCATGATCTTGTGGAACTATGCATGCCATGCAATAAGGGATGAATTCTCATGTTCATGCAAGTTGAAGACTCTAGATGGTGATTTGGCACTCCAATCATTCCCATAACTTCCGTACTCCATCAAAAACCCTCTTCCTAAGAAAGAAATAAAATAAAAGAGAATATGGAAAAATGATGATGAAAAATAAAAAATGATGAAAAAAGAGAAAAATATAACGGAAAAAAGAGAGAGAAGAAAATAAAGAAAAGAGAAAATATATATATATTAGTAAAATATGAATGAAAATATGAAGAAGTGATGGAAAGAGAAATGTAATTTTAAGCTTATTGGTCCATGTAAATTGGTATTTTTACCATCATAAATCAATTTTATAATTGCTCACATCAAAACCAAAATAAGTGATTGAAGAGAAACCTATGCAAGAATTTCTCCTATTCAATCCATTGTCCAAATCACTTAACTTTCCAAAATGTTGTAGTCCATGACAATCTCTTGCTAATCCCTACCCATGATCATGAAGATCTAGAAGTCTCTCTTGTATTGAACTTTGGTAATGTCAATTGTAAATCATCATACTTGACCCAAGCCTTTACCTTGTTTGAACTTAGAAATTTCTTCCTTTGTTTGGTCATGGTATTGTGAATCCTATAGAGATGTGGAATTGGTTAACATAGCCAAAGGGACTAATGAGAGGATTCTAGTAGAGAAAAATTTAGGGAGCTTAATGTGCATACATGTAAAGATGGAGGAAAACCAAATCACAATATTAGCTTCTAGATGATTGGTGATGCATTTTCGTGATTCAGTTTGATCAATGATTAGACTACAAAATAATCAAGGCTAGGTGACACTAGAAGTTGTAGGTGTGATCTTATTCTTGAAAGGAAGACTTAAAGATTAACTCTTATGTGGTAGATGAGTAGTGATGAAATAATGTAGTAGCAAATCTCTCCTAGGATGTAGGATGTGCTCATGTGTTTCATGTGATAATTGTTTGGTTTGCTAAGGATCGAATGATGTTGCTATAACACACACACACACACTCTCTCTCTCTCTCTCTCTCTCTCTCTCTCTCTCTCTCTCTCTCTCTCTCAATATCAAATCCATTATTCATTCTCCATCTCTTNATTATTCATTCTCCATCTCTTCCATTCCATTCTTTTTCATAGTTGTGTATGGCAAGAAGTTGATTTGGCAAAGTGGAGGATGAGATCTAGTCATCCAAGGGGATAGACTCATATTTGATACTAACATCTAACTGGTTGATGGGAATCCATGGGTATCTCACCAACAAGTTTCACAAGGGCAAGAAAGATAAGTATCTACTATGGGAAGAACCCACTTATGAATTCTTGGTAAATTAACATTACAAGAAACTAAGCTAACACTTATCTCCTATAAATGTTGAGGATTTCATGGCATAAGATACTTTATTGGTCATTCACTTGTATGAGTGTCAAATCTTCATGCTTCAATATTTGATCAACATGAGTAGAAATATGTTGGTAAATTGACAACACTAATGAATTACATGTAGATACTTATGTAATTAAAAATTTTCTAAATTTAAAATTTTCATCTACCAAAAGTGGATCATGGCTTGTGTTTTAATATCATGATCTAACTACTAGTTGTGTTATTTAAATTAGAAATATCATAGGTCATGGTACATTAGAATGAGCTATGATTAGATATCTTGAGTGAACCATGAGTTGTAATGAGTGAGAAATAATGAATTAATTTGATTTTAGGAGATTATGATCCCTCCATGAGTTATCCCTCCCAGGGATCTTAGAGACGACAAATATCCCTTTTCAATCCTTAGTTGATCACAACGGAGCCCAATCTCAAGACAATACAATTATAAGAGACTCTCTCAACCTCTCTCAAGTGCTCTCCCTTGCCTCTCATTCAATTTTCCTTGCACAAGCTCTCAAGAGACTAGCCTTCTCTCTTATGTGTAGCCTCCTTCCTTGAGACTAACCTTCTACTAATCAACCTTATTCCTTGAGACTAAGATTCTCCCTTCTAGTTGGCCTAATTTAGATATTGGGCTATCTCTTCTTATCTATTCACCTTGGTAGACAAGGTGGATGGCTATGCTCATTGTTAAGGATGCAAGTGGTTGGAAGTAGTTAGGATCACATGGATGTAGTAGTTGGAAGTATTTAGGGCCACATGAGTGTAGGAGTTGAGAGTAGTTAGGACCACATAGGCATAGTAGTTGGGATTGATAATTTCCCAAAAACCACCCCCTCAAAGTCAACATCCAAACAACCATAAACTCAAGGTCAACATTCCAACAACCACTTCCTCAAGGTTAACATCCCAACAACCATCCCCTCAAAGTTAACATCCCAACAACCATCCCTCAAAAGTTAATAACTACCTCACTCGACCTTAACCCCTTTATGTATGCACTATTTAATTTCATAACACACATCACATACTAATTGAAAAAGACTTATTGCTACTATCATTTGGGCTAGTATCATAAATAGAAAAAAAAATTAGTTTTCTTATTTAATTCATTCCATTTCCATAAAGATCCTTCATTAAATATTACATCCATACTTATAATAATATGAGTAGTAGAAGGAATATAAAATTTTTATCCTTTGAAAATTCAACATACCCAATAAAAATATATACTTCAAATTTTTCATTCAATTTTTGTTTGCTTCCATTAGGTACATGTACATATGCAGGATAGCTAAAAATCCTCAAATGTCCACTCCAAGTGTATCCTAAAATTAAGCTTACTTTGGTGTCTTATTCCAAATCTACTTTGTAGGACTCATTTTAATCAAATAAACTATAGTAGC
>MNCI01011532.1:846808-908428 GCA_015680685.1 Gnetum montanum | reverse complement strand
GAAACACCAATTTCAAACCTTTGCTATCCAACTATTCAATACTAAGAAGATTATGATTCAACTTAAGCACATATAAAATATCAAATATACTAATTTCTTTACCAATGTAATATTAGAGTGTTATCTATATTACCTTTACCCTTTACCTCAATATTTGAAGCATCACAAAAATCACATTTGTTGTGAAAGATTTCATTAATCTTAGAAAAATAAGCACATAAATCATATGATTTTTTCATTCACTATCTCAAATCCATGGATCAATTTCTTTTTCAACTAAATTACATTCAAAACTCGATTCATCCACTTGATGAGAAAAAAATAAACATTTTTCTTTACCTTTTTCTTCTTTAGTATAATTTGATTTAGAATTGCCCATGTCACCTCTTTTTTCTAGCATTTTGATTCATAGTTCCTAAATTGATGAGAGTACTTGCATTTAACATTGCTTTTAAAACTATTCCCTATATGTACTCTTCTACCTTTGCCTCTCCCATGTAGAAAACCTCTATCTTCTTCCTCTTGATGACAATTCATCTCTTTTCTATGATGATGCCCCTTCTTCAATTTTAGTACTTATTTGTAGTGCTTAAGAAACTGATTCTTCTCATAATTTTAACTTGTCTTCATAAGCTTGCAAATATTCACTAAGTTGTACAACTTCTAATTTTGTCAAATTCTAAAGTTCTTCAATTGTAGTACAAATTGCATCAAACTTTAGATAAATAGTATAAATAATTTTTTAAAATTTTTTGAACAATTAATTTTTCTGAAATCATTTCACCTTGAGAATGTAACTAATTAACAATATCTTGACCCCTAAGAGCATACTGAGTATTTCATCATAAGGTGATGAGTCGTCATTGGTTGGCTGCATCTACGCATCTCACCTTGCGTCAATGAGGCCTTGTCGACACAATGTCTATCCATCAGCTATAAATACACGCCTATCAACCGCATTTATGGGGAGTCCAAATTTCAATAGTAGCGAAGCTCTTGCATTTTTTTCATTCAAAAGTTAGAATTTTTTCCCCTGAGTGTCCACAATAGGAGTCATTGAGTGTACGGATCTTTATTCGAGCATTATTATACCTGAGCACGATCATGTGTGTGGTAATAAAGACAAGCTTTCTGATAAACCTTGCACCACTTTGGATATATTAGCTATTTTATTTATGCATTTAATGTTTTCAATTATTTATTAAATGCGTTCAATAAGTTATCAAATATTTTCTAGTTATTACATTAATGAGAAAATTAAGCAAGATAGATTACACACATAAGTACGACTGCTTCGAGCATAACACGTATTTGCTTGGTAATCCTAGTAGCATTATCACTTGGTACACCCAGTAGCATAGCGTTTGGTTGCCTAGTAGTGGATACGTGGGTTTAAGATGTGTACAAAAAGTGGGAACAAATACTTATATTAGGGTTAGTTAAATGATTAGTTAATTAGTAATTTAGATTAGTTAATTAAACTCCTTTTATCTACATTTCAAGCACCAAAATATAAAATATAAAATGATAAAAATTAGATGCCTTAGTTACACTTAACCATACCAACGTACATCACAAGTGTAATTAGCAGGACAACGATTCACCTTAAGGCTAGATTCACTTCCTAAAGGGCTAGTGCACTGGAAATGATACAATCTACTGAATCCAACTGGATTGCATGTGAATGCTTTATGATTTGTATGGTTGGGTGTATGGGTACCTTTCTACTCATCATTGGTGCCATTGCTAGGGACTTTGTTTGTGGAACATCCACTATTTAGGTCTAAGTGGATACCACTAATATCGTTGTATGAACCTAAAAGTCAATAACATTCCCACTAAACATAAATTATAAAAGCACACTAACAATTTCATTTTGTTTTACAAAATGTCTTCTTGTTCTCGTAAGCCTAAAGATACTAAACCACAGGGTCCATAGAAATGCAAGGTGGTATACACTCATATAGATGAGTTTGTGCCAAATTTCACCTTCATCCTACATCAGGATGAACAGATGTGATGGTGTGATATGGAGGGAAATGTCATTTTGTCCCCTGATAGATATATGCCTGGAATGTTGTTTAAAACCCTTAAGAAGTTGGGCATAGCAGATCTCCATGAAGAGTACGTTGTGGATGGATATGATACTCAGAACTATTATCCCACTAAAACACAATGTAAGTGAGATAAACGTCAAGAGAGACTCCATGAAGCCACAAAGGGGAAACATTACACTAACCCCTTATTCCTACTAGATTAAGAGGACAATGAAGATCCTCCCTTGAAAGGTTTTCAACATGAGGGTTCTCCACCCCTTGTTACTAATGGTAAGGTTGTGAACTTTACCTTGCGATCAGCTATTCATAAACAAGGTTCAAGAAAGAGTGACAACCAAGGTAGGAACTTAGGTGAACATCGTAATAACAATGGATCTAGTGATGGTGATCATAAAAATCATAAGAGTGGTGGCAGACACCGTAGTGGCAATGGTGGTCCACCTTCCTCTTCATCCAATACCAAACATTCCTCTTCATCTAATGATTCTCATGGAAGCCACCATCAAAACAACTATGATGAAGGTGATCAACAAAATAACATTAATTGTGAAGGTCGCCAAAATCAAAGGGGTGGCCAAAACTATCATCAACGTAGTAATGATGATAAACCTTTACTGGTAACTTGAAGTATGCTTAACATTGTGGAGGCAGTAAGAATTCCAACTAGGCATATGAAGGATAGTTGCCTAGATATGAACAATATCCCAAGATTTGAGGGGAGATACAATTCTGATCCACAAATACATCTATAAGCTTTTCAAGATGCTTGTACCTTACAATACATCAAAAATGAGTGGCAAAAACTCAAGCTTTTCCCAAGGACACTATTAAGGAATTTGAAAGTTGGTACTTGTCCTTAGAATTAGAATCTATCCAAAGATGGAGTACCATGTTAGAGTTGTTCAATGACAAATACCAAACGTACTATAATCCAAGGTTCTAAACAAGAAGCACATGAACCCTTAGATGCCACCATGGACTGATACTATGCACTCCTACACAAATTCCATGGCCATGGTTATTCTCAAAGAAAACAACTTCCCCACATCATATATGGGCTCAAGGTAGAAACAAGAAGAACCCTTGGGGTGTATGCCCAAGGGAGGTTGTCTGAAATGAGAGCTCATTAGATCCAAAGGCTAATCGAGTAGTGATGAGTGGTGAGATAACCCTACACTCAACCATACAAATACAAGCATTTTCACACGTGATTCGGTCGAACTCTACATATGAACTAGTTGTGGCACCTAGATCGTTAACCTTAGGTCACAGTTCACTGTCTTTCCACCTGGACTAGTATTATATTTGTCACATATGGTTTAGTCCGGAGTGAGGTGTATGATGTGTTCTAACCTAATGCTACTCTTGAAGGCAGTGGAAAGTAATATTAACTAAGCTAGGCTAGGAGAGAAAGGGTAACAAAATCTAATCTAGCCTAAGTGCGATGAGCAGCCATTCCTTGATTATCCATACACATCTTGGACTTCGTGCATGACTACCACTGGGATTACCAAGCGCAAATCCTAGGTATGCCACTAGGTTACCAAGTAGTCACACTTAAATGCTCATAATTAAGTCATACTCATTCTACATTACTAGGAGTTTAAGGATGAGAGAAACTAATTAAGAAAGCAATAAATAACATTTAAATAAATAAATAAACAAAGTGAATGCTGCAATGATGAAGTAATCTCGATCTTTATTTCCAGTCATGTGCGTGTCCAAGTACGTCACACTCGAATAAAGGATGTCTTACAATTACATTCACCATACTACGGGCAGACACTAGAAAATAATCTATCTTTGGAGGGATCAAACTACCGAGTTTAGCTACAATCTAACTCCTAATGATTTGAACAAGGGAGAGCCCCTTCTTATTTATAGAAATTGCGATGGACTGTGATATCGCACGTGAAGACACGATATCATGTACACGATATCGTAGGGGATGCGATATCATGGGGGATGCGATATCGCAATAGACGCCATATCACGTATGTGATATCGTGGCCCATGCAATATCGCATCCCATTATACCCCCACGACTGAATAAAAACTCGTCCTTGAGTTACAGTGATTACATAGTGGATAGTTATGGGATTATTAGATGGGGAAAAAATAAAATGATGCCGCAGTGTGGGAAGACACAACATAGAAAAAAATGCTACAACTACAAAAATTTGGAACTCATGTAGTTCCTGGTGGCGGTGGCTCCTCCATGGGCACTTTCCCTTTGTCATGTGCTCCAGGCTTTGAAGCTTGATGGCGTTGAAGTATGGCCTAGAGCTTCTCCTCTTTCGTCCGAGGGTCTTGTGCCATCCACGCTAGTGTTCCAATGTTTGACGGAGTCGGCACTTCCCATGGACAAGGTAGTTCTGGGAACATTTGTTTGGCTTTGACATACCATGCCACGAACACCTATCATTCCTCCTCATAGGATCTGGCTTTATCCTTGTATTTGTGAAGATCCATTATCCATTGAGCCAAGTTGATTACGACATCCTTCTATCCCTGGTAGCTAGCTTTTACCACCTTAGGTTCAGAATTTGCAACATCTAGATTTTCCAACAGCTTCTTGTGTTCTGCAAATTCTGCTTCATATTTGATGTGGGTGGAAGCTACCTGCTACTCAAGCTCTATTCTTGGGTGCCCTGTTGTTAACATGGAAAGGTTGGCATATTTGAGGTTTGGCAACTCCATGTACTCCATCAAGTCCTGAATCTACAGGTCCCGATTCTTAACTTCCGCTTGGTGGACGAAAGTGTAGGTGTCCAATATGGCCCCCCAATCAGTGTGTTGAGCACTGATAGTATTTATTTGAGCCTTGGCCATATGGATCTCCTTTTCCATGATTTTTCTATACATCCCCACCTAATCCCAAAAGTGCTCCTTCAGCTTCTCATGTCATTTAGCCTCATTCTTCCATGTGCTTATCTCAATTGTTGATTTTTGATGAATAGCATGTACCTCCGCCATTGAGAGGGTTCAATTTTCTTTGGCTAAATGACTTACGTCTTGATTGACCCGAATGAATTGTTCTTGTAACTGATGAAAGTGTTGATCAGGAACATTCTTTTGCTTCTGTGCAGAGGTCAACCGAAGGTTGTTAGCAACCAACTACTTGTTTTCTTCTTCTAAGGCCTTGAGTGCCTTAAGATATGCATGAGTTTGCGCTTCTATTGCGGAGGCATCCCAAACAGCCTTCTCCTTTTCATCCACCACCCTTTTATTCTCTACGATCAACTTTGTTAGTTGCTCTATTTTAAAATTTTCTAGCTAGTCTACGGGAACAAATTGTAGAAGGTTCCACTATGCTGCTTATAAGGCCACAAGCTATTCTTGTAATTTCTGCACTTCAGCTTCAGCATGGTCGGCCCTTACTTCAGATATGACTAGCTTTCCCTTCATGAAAATGAAATCTAATTGAATTGCTGTGACCTCCTAAGGGATGTCAAATAGGGACATCATTACTTGCCCTGTTTGAAGCAATCAGTCAAGCAAATCCTCATGTTCCACAGGAGTCATTGAGGTTTTGGCCAGAGTTTGAGCATCCCATGGTCCTGAAAGATATGTCGGTGGCACAATAGGTACATTGAACGATTCTTTAATGTGGTTTGCGACCACTTTTGCAACTCCCGTGGCATTCTGGTGTTGCATGATCATCACTGTGGCCCCTTCACCAGTCTCTAACTACACCTAGAAAGATGCCACGTTTCTTGAGATTTGTTGTGACCATCTACTTTCCCCTTCTCTTGTTTGAATGGATACTTCACCCCTTGTGCGATCTAATGAAACTGTAGGTTGATTAGCATCATCGATGACGTAGAAGAGGTTTGCATCATCATGACTTCCCCAAATGACTGTCTCAGTGATGGCCCTAGGATGGCTCATCGACGATTTGTAGTCTTGTGGTAGCGGTGGTTGATCCTAGCCTATGTTAGGCCCTACTTCTTATTTTTGGCTGGGACCCATGGCTGGAGGTTGACTGGGTCTAGCCATTTGTTCTTCTTCTTGTTCAAGTCCCAACTCTTTGCTAGTGCTTTTCCTTGAAGCTGGCACTTTCAGAAATTCAGCATATGAAGCAGTTTGGGATTTTCAAAGGATGTCATTGGTGTATCCCCAAATACCCACACGTTGGCATAGCTTTCTGATAAGACAAGGGAAAGGTAGCACCATCTTCCCTATCTTCCGCTCTTCGAACCGCCTCAGGATCTCCGTCAAATATAGATGGGGTAGGTTAGTGTTAACCTGTCCCATCAACACTGCACATCCTCTAGCCACATACATGGATATTCTTTTCAAGCCTTTTGTGAGGAAGAGGTGATATGTTCCAATTTTGAAGTAAACCCTCTCTTCCGTCGTCAGCTCACCAAATTCTTTGTCTCTGCCATAAGCCTTCTCCAACTAATCCTTCTGCACATCGGGGTTTGAACGGGTGGATAACCAAGCAACTTGGGGCCCTATATTCGGAAGATTTAACACTTTTGAAATAGCCTACGCAGAGAAGTCAACTATCACACCATAAATATTAATAGTGGTGCCTTGCTCCCTATTGTGCCAAAACTAGTATGTCTCTCCTAGGTACCAGGCATCGCTTTCAAAGAGGATGGCCATAAGGGAGACCCTTTGAGGTGATCCCTAACAGCCTCAGGAGCAAACTCTACAAAGGATTTGAAGTTCAACTCCATAATCACTGCAGCGAATGTGGACTTCTCATGGATAGCCTGAACACATTCTGGGGGCAACGTGAGTTGTTGTCCCAGTTTAGGCGCTACAACAACTCCTTCTTCTACCTGCTCGGACCATCTGGTAGGAGGTTCATCTTGATGGATGCTAAATGAGTGCTCCTCCTATTCTACATGTTGTCCGATAGGACCTTATCTTCCACCTCTCCAAGCTCGTTTCTTTCCACCTTGAATAGGACCCTCCTATTGTGCATGTTTCAGGGCCATCTGCAATCACACGGGTCAAGTGTTAGTAAGGTTGTTTTTGAAGTTAAGTTATACCTTATTGGCTTGCCTTAGTTAAAGATCTTATGTTATAACATGTGATTGTGCCTGAAAGTTTGTAATAATGAGTCCTGTGACTTAGGTGGTTTCCATTTTTAATCTCCTAGTATACCTAAGGGTTAAATGATTTTTAGGCATAATTATTCTAAGTGTTAAAGTTAATTACCCTAGTTGATGTTCTTTGGGCGATGATAAATTTCAAAAAATTTAGGCACTTTTCCACAAGTGTCACTCCCCCACGACTAAGCTGAACACTCTAGGTTCAAGCAGGTTCAAACGAAATTAAAATCGTAGTACCAGCGAGCGAGATGGGAGTAGAAAAGCAAGGGTCACTTAATCGCAAGTCGCAAAGAAAAATTTCAAAAACTCCCCCGCGTGTGAATGGAAAAATGATGCTAAGTGTTGCAGTGGAGGTACCTATTTATAAGTGGATGGGATGCGATATCTCATCCCTGGTGATGTGAGACACCATGAAAATACTGATTTTTTAAAATGATTTTCTTGAAATTAACGTTTGAAATTGAGGACATTGACTATGGTCAAGATGTTCTAGGGAAATTTCATTAATTAAAAAGGCATAATTAATGATAATGGTGTGGATTTGATCAATAAAACCTTGGGTGGTAAGAAAAAGGATATATAATGGTACATTGGAACGTTGAAATTTAGAGGGATAATAGTAGGGAAAGAAAATCAATTGAAAAATTAAGGTGAAGGTAAGAAATTGTGTGTGTAAGCTATGTCCTAAGCGAAGATTACAGAAAATTACACAAGTGGGTCCTCCCCAAAGCAGTTTCAACCTATAATGCCCTTATGTAACCACACTTAAAGTGTCCGTGGGCACTAGAAGGGTTAAATGTAATCTGCACTAACTCCACAAAAAACACACATGTAAATAGCACCGGAATGAGATGAAAATTCTATGTTACACGGAACACAAGCTACAATTACACAAACAGTGAGATGAGGTGAAATATAGAAAGGGATCATAAAGATTGGGATATGAGGTAACTGACCCAGGGCACAGTGAATCCTACATGTAAAGCATGATTAAGATGTCATTAACCCATTATTCCAAGATTAGGATCAAGTCCATCCTTCTAATCAGTGACATCGCATTGTTTCATCCCTTGATGAGCAACTATGAGAGTACCATAACAACAAGGTGTATGATCACTTGGCATTTTTGTTCAAGGCAGGAGTGATTTTTGTTGTGGCACTTCCTTTTTCTTTTTCTTTTTCTTTTCTCTTTTTTTTTCACTTTACTGAATCCAGAGAAGCCACCAACCTTCAGGCATGGGTGCTTGTCTTTCCAGTGGGACCCCCTAGAACAGCATTTGATTTTGAATGCCCTTTTGATTACTCTTACTCCCATTTTTCGTTAGATCTACAATAATCTTAGTACAACCACATTGCATGACAACTCCCATAGACGTCACCAAAGAGAATCCGCAAGTCCCCTTGATGTCACACCCTAATCATTCCCTCTTGGTCCATCCTTCTTCATTCTGGGTACAATGAACACAAAATTAATTTTAAGTTTTAAAAATTTCAAGAATATCATTGTACCCTCGAAAAGAACCTCTTTATTTGTAGAATGGATGAGTGGGTGTAATGGGCTCACTGTCCCAAAATAATTGATCACTCATGACTTAATAACATAAAACACACCTCAACCAACAATCCACATGAGTGTTTTATTCATAGATGAGATTACTTACAAAAACGTAAAAAGACAAAAACACAAAAAGATAAAAAGATAAAACAAAAAGATGAAAAATGAAAAACTGGAAAATAAAAATTTAAAAAATTAAAGGAAATAAAAAATATTTATTAATCCTGCTTGTTATTAGAATGGGGGATATTCCCCATAACTAATCGGTTGAGGATGGCAAGGATTAATAAATGGAAGATGAGGATCCTTGCATGTTGGAAATATTCTGGCTTGGTCATATTTACCCCATCGGGGTTCACACACTTGATTATAATGAGCATAGTAGGGCACTTTATACAATGTAGTTCCCAGATAATGAGTTGACCCAATATGATATTTGGGACCGTTAGATGGTATGCAAGGATTGGGATGATGCCTCCCATGGTTGTGTTCATTGGGTCGTATGGTTGTTGGAGTGTTTGATGGTGACCTTGATCAAGTTACATGAGGCGTTGGGTTCGAAGATAAGGGTGTACCACAATGTGGAACTTGTGCTACGTTGGAAGATGGAAGATGCAGTGGCCTCAGAATTATATTGTCCCTTCTTATGGCCATGTTTAAAGAAGGGGCGCTTTGGATGTTGAAGAGGTTTCTCACTGCTATTGGTAGTATTAGCACAAGTAACGTTCATGGGTTGTTGCTGTGGTGCAAGAACCTTAGGAACAGTTGGTGGCACTGTGGAAGGAGGGAAAGGATAAGAATGTTAAAAGTTAGGAGGAGTATAATGTGCACAAGGTGGTGGTTTTGTTGGAGATATGGGCTGATAGTATTGTGGAGAATAGTATTGTGGTGAGATAAAGTGCGGTGGCCCAGTTGGAGAAAAAGGATGTTGAACTTGATAAGTGTTTGGGTTCACATAATATGAAGGGTGCCTCTAGTCTAATGGTGGTCTCCCCCACGACTGGGATTGTTGCCACTATGATTGAACACAATATCTCTGTACGAACTCTGGATGTAGCATGTTTCCACAATGCTCATGTAGATGTAACAATATCAGGCATTGGCCCTTGGGGTGATTGTACAGGCATATGTTGCATTCATATGTATGATTGGCAATTGAGCACTTATTCCCTTCATTATTCTTTTCCGATTGTCTATTGTTTTGTCTTGCTTCTTGGGTTGTCAAAACTCTATCTCCAATGGTGTTGATATATTCTCCACACTTTTGATACATCCATTCCAACATCTTATTGATCTTTGCCTCGGCTTCTTCTAACGATTGTTGTATTGGCAAAGATGATGTTTCCACCTTGAGATTGGTTGATTTCTCCTTGTTATGATCATGGACCTTTGTTAAGTTGATATTTTGGTCCCATTGATGTTTTTCAACACTCTCCCATCAAGCCATTTATCCTTCTTCTTTTGCTACCCGCTTAATAAGATCTTGGATTTGATGGGTTCGTAGTTCGTATAGTTGACCTTGGGCATATATTCCTAAGGTCTCTCTTGTTTCATTATGTAGCCCATCAATAATATGGTACATTAGCCTTTCCTTGGAAAACCCATGGCCTGGACAATTATTTAATAGTGCATAGTATCTTTCTAAGGCCATGTCCAAGGGTTCATGTTGTGCTTGTTTCCATCCTTGGATTTGTTTCCTCAAGGCTAACACTCTTGCGTAGGTTTGATATTTTTCATTAAAGACTTCTACCATTATTGACCAACGTCGTATTGAATTTGGTTTTAATGATCTATATCATACTTTTTCTTGGTTAACAAGTGTCATAGGAAAGATCTTAAGTTTTTTCCACCTATTATCAATGTTATTCCATGTGCAGGCATCGTAGAAGGCTTGTAAATGTTGATGCAAATCTAAGTCATAACCTCCTAAAAATTTGGGAAAGTTGTTTAAATCAAGCCTGGGTAGACGGCTCTCTTTACGATGCCTATGTGAGATTTGAACAGCCTCTTGTATTTGTGTTAGGCTTGTAGTGGCTAGTGGGGGCTCATCATCATTAGGTAAGTTATATCTTCGTGTGTTGCAATGACGTTGTTTTTGTTCATTTTTATAAGAAACCCCCACTTCAGGTTGTATACTCCAATCTTCATCGTCATATAGTTCATTGGTTCTTCAATGAACTTCCTCACTAAGTATGGCATTATTGTAATCTTGCAGGAGAGGCATGGTTGTGAACTTGTGTGTGAAATTTGTATGTGACTTTTAATAATTATTTCTTCTTCTTAAGAGATATATCGTTAAGTCCTATATATCGACCTTGTATGATATAACTAATCTAGATAACTAGCACCATCCCTGGAAATAGCGCTAATGATGAGTGGCATGATAACCCTACACTCAACCATACGAATACAAGCGTTTTCACGCATGATCCGGTCGAACTCCGTAGACAGACTAGCTGTGGCACCTAGATCGTTAACCTTAGGTCACAGTTTGTTGTCTTCCCACCTAGACTAGTATTATATTTATCACATATGGTTTAGTCCAGAGTGAGATGTATGATGTGTTCTAACCTAATGCTACTCCTGAAGGTAGTGGAAAGTAATATTAACTAAGCTAGGCTAGGAGAGAAAGGGTAAGAAAATCTAATCTAGCCTAAGTGTGATGAGTAGCCATTCCTTGATTATCCATACACATCTTATACTTCGTGCATGACTACCACTGAGATTACCAAGCACAGATCCGAGGTATGCTACTGGGTTACCAAGTAGGCACACTTAAATGCTCGTAATCAAGTCATACTCATTCCACGTTACTAGGAGTTTAAGGGTGAGAGAAATTAATTAAGAAAGCAGTAAAGAACATTTAAATAAATAAATAAACAAAACGAATGCTACAATGATGATGTAATCTCAATCTTTATTTCTGGTCATGTGTGTGTCCAAGTACATCACACTCGAATAAAGGATGCCGTACAATTACATTCACCACATGGCAGGCAGACACTAGAAAATAATCTATCTCTGGAGGGATCAAACTACCAGAGTTTAGCTACAATCTAACTCCTAATGATTTGAACAAGGGAGAGCCACTTCTTATTTATAGACATTGCGGTGGACTGCGATATCGCTTGCGTGATATCTCAGGGGAAGATGAAATATCACGTACACGATATCGCGGGGGATGCAATATCGCATCCCATCAAGTAGGTAGCAAAAGAAGAAGGTGAGCTACGAAAAAGGGAGAGTGCTAAAGAGTATAATAGGGAACCATCCATTAGGAAATAAGAGGTCTTATTTTGTAACGAGGAGGAGTCACCACTTGATGAACTAGTGAATAGAAAGACCTTGTTTTAGCCAAGGTTGACAAGTTATGGGACTCTTTGGATGGAAATTTTCAAAATTCTTTGAAGATTATTGAAGAATCCAAAGACAAAAAGGGTGATCATAATCATAGACAGTGAAAAGAAGCCAAACGTGCCTACCAAAGAGGTAAGAGCAAAGTTGTTGTAGTAGACGAAGTTGTGGAATCTGACCCTAATGATGAAACTAAATGTGACATCTGTCAATATGAACATCCAAAGGGATGCTACCCTATGGTGTCACACTTACAAGAGTTTGGAGTGTATGCATTAAACCCTCACTTAGCACATAGATAAGCTCCAAGATAATTGCCATACCGTCAAGGCAGTTTAAGGTAGTTCAACCAACAGCAATAAGCTTACTACCCTAGTGGATCTCCTCCACAACCTTATGAATAATACCAATAGTGGTACCAACCACAATCATGGGGAATGCCACCACCAAGGCAGCAATACCTATATAGGTAACCAGATCTACATGGGTACTATGTTCAGTAACCCATCTCCCCTATTGGTTCGACAAGTCATTCATCATTCTAGCATCACTATTTCCCTTCAAAGGACCACCAAACACATTCACCATCTACTCAAGGAGAAAACCCATATCTATATCCTTATCATCCTCCACATCCCTCTACACCTACACATCCACCTTCAATCCTATTACCTCCTACTTCATCTATGCAAGGTGAGATTCCTCCACAACTCACAACCAATTTTTCAACCAAGTGGTCTAGATAATCAATCAAGGAAACAACCTTTATTCTAGCCTAGTAGTCCTCTCTAGCCCTCACAACCTACTCTAGTTGATTTCCCTACATCTCTAGTACCCTCATCCTCTACATCAAATACCTTCGAGCACCGTTCAAACCAAGTGCTACCTAGGATCCACACTATAATGATAACTCATGTTATTTCTAATTGGATTAAGGCTAGCAGCCTTCTTACAAAAAGATTTGATCCAGGAAGTCCACTCATCTTTCTATAGATTGCTAGACGAGAGACATGCAAGGCTCTTCTTAACTCTGGTTCCAAAGTTAACCTCATCTCCCAGGATATGTACAAGGCCTGGAACCTACCAACTCTTAAGAAGAGCAATATCTATCTAGAATTAGCAGATTAGTCGATTATGGTCCCTTTGTAATTAGTAGAGGACATTGTGACCATAGTTTATGGGTGGTCCTATCCTATTGATTTTCTGGTAATCAAGGTGGACAACTGCAAAAGTAACTTTCCCATCATCATGGGAAGGGCTTGGTTAAGCACAGTTGATGCACGAATGGGTATAAGGGATGTATCTCTCAAAATATCTAAGGAAAATGAGTTAGGAAAAATTGAGAAGAAGCATATTCCATGCATCACGTACAATGATAACAAGTGCAATTGCATGCAAAAGATTTGGTCAATCAAAAGCACATACATTAAGGCATGCAATTAGTGTGCACAAGAAATTAATATTCAATGGTGTCTATACGTAGCAGCCACAAAGCAGGAGGGCATCCAATGGCTGATAGTTGATTCAGATAGTAGCACAATATGCATGGAGCCAACTAAGAGTCTAACTTGTGCATAGGTTGAAGGCATGGATAAAATTAAACAAGTCCATTCCCAACTCTCTAATGAGGATGATGATAACTATTGGGGAGAGTTGCAAATCCCTGATTACTTCAAGCAAGAGCCCTTAGAACTAAAAAATTTACCAGTTGGGATGGAGTATGCATTTCTAAAGAATGGTAAATCGATCATCATTAATGCCAAAATTGCACCTAAATAGAAAGAAAATTTGTCACTTGGTCATATCTATAGCTAATAGGAATCGATCCAAGGATATGCTAGCACCACATCTACACTAACCCAGCCATGAAGCATAAAAGGCAGCTGCAGAGATGGCTAAACCCCAAATTGAAGGAAATTGTTGAGGAGATATAGCAATTCCTCAAGGTAGGGTTTATCTATCCAATTGAGGATAGTGAGTGGGTTAGCCCATGCGTAATTGTACCAAAGAAAGATGGTAAATGGTGGGTTTGCATTGAATTTAGATTGTTAAATATGGCAACATTCAAGGATCACTTTCCTTTGCCATTTGTGGATCAAGTATTAGACACCATATTTGAGCATTGTTATTATAGTTTCTTGGACAATTATAGTGGCTATAACGAAATCCAAATTGCACTAGAAGACTAGGCTAAGACAACATTCACGAGTCCCTGCAAGAATTTTGCATACTATAAGATGCCATTTGGCATATGCAATGCCCCTACAACATTTCAACACTTGGTCCTTAGTATCTTTCAAGAACAGATCAGTAGTGGTGTTTAAGTCTTCATGGATGACTTCTCCACTTATGGAGCTACCTTTGAGCAAGCCTTGGACTGACTTGAGCAAGCACTAAAGAGATGTGTTGAGATAAAGCTATGGTTCAATTGGCAAAAGAGCCATCTCATGGTCTAAGAAGGCATTTTTCTAGGGCACTAAATTTCACATAAAGGGATTGAGGTAGACCCAAAAAAGATAAGGGTCATCCAAGGAATAACACACCAACCAAAGACCATTAAAGATGTTCAGTCATTCCTTAGACACACTAGTTACTACCAATGCTTTATTGAGAATTTCTCTAAGATTACAAAGCTGTTGGTAGAACTTACAAAGAAAGATGCACCTTTCATTTTGACCAAGGAATGTGAAAATGCATTCCAACGATTAAAAGAAAAACTCATTGAAACACTAATCCTACAAGCACCAAATTAGTCCAAACCATTCCATAGCATGACAGACACATCTAACTATGATTTGGGAGCAATGCTCACGCAGATGGATGATAAGAAATGTTCATATTATATCCATTGTGTGAGTCGAAGTATTATGGAAGCATAATTAAACTACACCACCACAGAGAATGAATTAATGGTAGTGGTTTATGTGTTAGAAAAGTTTAGACATTATGTGCTAGGTTACAAAGTTTTTGTACATACGAACCATAGTGCAATTTGCTTCGTTATGAATAAACTGATGGAGAGTCCTCGTGTTATATGGTGGCTTGTGATCTTGCAAGAATTTGATCTTACTATGGTAGATCAAAAAGGGACTAAGAATGTGGTCGCTAACCATCTTTCTCACTTAATATGGAATAACAAAGAGGAGAAGATACTGCTTTCTAATTAGTTTCTAGAAAAACTTCTCTTTACTGGAGCAATAAATGAACAAATGCCTAAAAAAGTAATATGGTATATTGGCATTCTCACATATCTTCTCACTTAAGAGATGCCACAAGACTTAGATTTTAGGAAAAATCAACAATTTCTTTATTAGGTCAAATACTTTATGGAAATCAATGGACACCTTTACAAGGTGTGTACTGATGGCTTAATCTATTGGTGTGTCCTTGATGAAGATCAACTACATGTTCTCTAGGATGCTCATGAAGGACCTTGTAGAGGCCACTATGCAGGGAGACGCATGGCCATAAAAATCCTGATGGCAAGATACTATTGGCCCACGATCTTTACGGATGTCCACCAATTTGTCAAGTCTTGTAAACGTTGTCAACATGATGGGGGGATGACCACTCATATGGAAGGTCCTCAATAGTGGGTTCAACCACTAGAACCTTTCAACATATGGGGAGTTGACTTCATGGGTCCCATCACATCCATGTTTAATAGGAAAGCATATATTATAGTAGCAGTTGACTATTGCACAAAATGGGCTGAAGCAGCAGCCGTTACAAATTGCACATCATCCACTACCACTAAATTTATACAAAAACATATTGTAAATAAGTTTTGGATGCTGCATTCACAAATTTTTGATAATGGGACCCATTTCATAGGTACCACATTTAGAAAATTAATGCAATGCTTGGGGGTAGAACATAAACTAACAACACCTTACCACCCCTAAGCCAATTTTCAAGTAGAGGTAACCAACCAGGAGATTACAAAAATATTAGCATGAACCATTAGCAAATATAGGAATGATTGGAGCACAAAACTTAATGATGCTTTCTGGGCTTATTGATCAACTTGGAAACTTCTTATTGGATATTCTCCCTATGAGTTAGTGTATGGGAAAATTCCAATGCTCCTAGTTCAATCTGAGCTCTGTACACTCTCAACAGCCTATGATTTAAATCTTGACCTAAGTTTAGCACAAAAGGAAAGATTGATCAATTTGAACATGCTGGAAAAAAATCATTTAGTGGCCCTATATTTGAATGAGGTTAACAAGGAATTTAGCAAGCAACACCATGACCTTAGAATTAGGAAAGTAAGGTTTTAACTAGGAGATAAGGTCCTCTATTGGAACCCCACACATGTGCCTCAAAAGGAAAATTTTCAGACATTGTGGGAGGGACCTTATATAATTGATCAAACCTTTCCCTTTGAGGCCATGATAATTTACAAACATGACAACCCAAATAAAAAGTAGTTCATTAATATCCAACAAATTAAACCTTTCCTAGAATCAAGATGGGATAGTGTAAATACCACCTCAATTGATGGACATCCATGTTTCTATTTTCTGGATCTCCTCCTTCCAACTCAGTCGTGGGGAAGATGGCCATCTATGTTGACCATTACCATGGCCTCTTAGTTTTTCTCTCTTTGCTTTTATTTTTTGTTTTTCACATTTTTTATTTTACAATTTTTTTATTTGTGGATTTTTCTAATTTTACATCATCTTTAGTACCTATAAATCTTCTTGATTATTTTTACACTTTCTTATATATTTTACTTTGTTTTGCTTTCTTTTGTTTTGTTTAAGTGCAATATTTTCTCATTTTTGCTAATAATTCACTTTATTGTCACAAGACACAATGCCACTATTGTTGTTTACTAATGATGGTTTGTGCTTAATGTGTGATTGTCAATGTTTGGTTTCTATTTTTGAATTCTGATAACTTTGAAATAGTTTATTTTTCATGGAACAGGCAGTGAGTCCACGTCATCTACCCATCCAATAAACTCTATGGTTTTCCTTGTTCTAGGAATTTAAGGTCCCTTTTTCATTAAAGAAACTTTTAATCAATCAGTGACCTTGGTAGTTCTGAAATTAGGAAGGATAAGGGTATGAATTTAAGCAGACTCAATACTCTTTATACTCTCCTTCTTGCTTGAGTGCTTGAGTGTTTTTTCATGGACTTCTTATCGTTCCATACCATCCAATGATAGGAAGACAAATAACTTCATTGCATGGTGTGGTTCCCATCATTAAAAAAACAACAAAAATCATTGGAATTTAAAGCACATCCCTTCAACACGAATAATTCCTCACATGATGTGGTTCTTATTTCAAAAATGAAACAAAAAAAATAAACAATGGGAATTCAAAGCACATCCCTTGGACAAATAGAAGGGCTACAAGCACTGGTTATGAGACTCGAAAGGCATACACTTATGCCTGAAGGTCCGTTATAACTAAGGCCCTCTCTCTCTCACTTCCTACTTCTCTCTCCTCTTTGTGGAATGGTGGTTATCTTAAAGGGATACTCTTGTATCTCAAATGGATGGATCGGTCTTAGAGTAGCACTGTGAAGTCACTGAAATCATATGGCTTTGTTCTGGACTAAGGATGGAACTTCTCAAGTCATTTTAAGCACAAATCCATAAGAAACTTCTTATGACCTTAATTTGGAACTCCATTCCACCTTCTCTATCATCCATCCATGCTACCATAACTCACCTTGCTGTCGAGTTCTATGTTATGCTCTATGTCTTAGTTTGATGTATTAGGATTCTTGAGTGGATCCTTTTCGGTTGGTCCTTAACTTGTCATGATCATTAAATCGACTATGGGACCCACAGACTCCTTAGTTGAGGTTATGCAAGGGAAAAAAGGGCATGAGCCTGCTATGGGAAGGACCCACTTGCATAGATTTTGGCTTTATTAGTTAAGGTTCCTTACCTTTGACATCACTACAATCTTATGTTTTGTATTTTCCATTATGTAAACTACTTAGTACTCCTTAATCTTTTATTACATTCATCCATTAAATTAATTTTCCTCCATGTTTTCAAATTTATGAATCTCAATGCCCTCTTCTCATGATTTCATGCTATTATTAGCCTTTTAAGCTTTCATTTGACCCCACTCTCATCAAAAAACTCCTTGTTTATTGAAAGTTTGACCAAAGTCAATGGCAGTCTATAGTGGTCAATAGTTGCGTCGACAAGGCCTCATTGATGCAACTAATCGCATTGACGAGGCCTCATCGACGTAGTGCAGAAATACTATACATACTGTCAAACACTTTGAAATTTTTTGGAATTTGCTCATAACACATAGGGAACTTTTGCAATTTTTCAGAGCCCAAAACCTTCTAGAGTTCATAAATTTCAAACCATTTGTCCAGTTCACTCCATTTTTAAATCTTGGACTTATCAAAGGTAAGATCTTTATCATGGGGCCACAAACCTTAAGGTTTCCAATGTAGTTTTTGAAAATTTTTTCTAACTCCCCCAAGGGTTAGTAACCTTAACCATACATAAACATAAACTTTTTCCAAGTTAACCCTTCCAACAATCTCCAGGATGATTTATAAATGATAAGGCATAAATAGAAATAACAATTGAGTTAATTAAATTAACTATAATCACAACTTAGCCAAGTGTAACTACCTTCAAGAGTTAAGGTATCCCAATTATTTTAAGGTTACACAATGATTGCTAATCCATTGTTCTATTGTGATTATAGATGACACCCAAACAAAAATGTCCACAGGAAGGATAGCCCTCACAACCATAGGAGAAGAAACCTAGAGCTGAAAGGGGCTAGCAGAAATAAGGCCAAGAACAACAAGAGGCAACCCATGTAATGGGACTTCTTCATGAGGAGCTCGAAGTGGAATCTATTTGATAGATTCCAAAAGAAGAAGTGCATATAGAACAATCCCAACAAGGAGAGGCACCTGGACCTGTGCTAAGGATTGAGGTCACTCTAACTAAAGCCTACCTAGACATCATCAAGTCCTAAGAGATTCAAAAATTAGTTCTTCAAGAGATAAACTTTTGGTCATTTTTGGAGAAATCTTTAGAGGATGTCAAGACACAATTGCAAGCCTCTCCCATGTGGCCAGTCATCACATCCAGTGGGTAGTGGTACATGGAAGAGACTTATCTCTTTTGGAATATCCAAAGGCCAGGGTCCATTATAAGAATCAAGGATATTCAAGTATCCTACTCAGCGAAGGCCATCACATAGGCACTGGGGTTGCCAGACATTAGAACACAGTTAGCAGAGATATCAACAAAAGATGGTCTTGAGGCAAAAAGGAAGTGAACCCAACAATGCTACGAGGTGGACTGTAAGGAGTATGGTGCACTCACAACAATAGAGTAGATTTATTTCAAGATTGCAGCCTATCACCTCAATCCAATGGTGAGGCTAAGTAAGATGACTACTTTCTTTCCTCGAGCATGCACCACTCTAAGTGGAATATTTCCCATTAATATTTTACAACCGATTTATTTAGAAATCAAGAAGTATTTCAAGGAGACTGAACATGGAAGGAAGACCCTACCCTTTTGAGAAAGTCTACATCAAAATTGCCACCTGGAAAAATGAGGCTCTCAAGTTTGAGAAAGTGAAAAATTGCTACAAGGACCAGGTTGGCTTACAAAAGAAAATTCATATGGCAAAGGCTAAAGTGAATTAAATCCTTTAGCAACTCTAGCAAGGAAGAGAGATTTGGTAGCCCATCCTTAATGGGATTGACACCTACAGCAAATCACAGATCTACTTAAAGGAGTTGCAAATCGAAGAGATGACAAAGTATATGGAGTTGGCTAATCTTTGTTACACAAACTTGGCAATGCTAACAGTTAGACAACCATAGTCAAAATTGCAGAAACAAGTGGCTAGCTCATATCTACTATACAAGGCTGAGTTCAAACACCACAAGGATACCAAGCAAAATCTTGAGACTATTAACGCTAAACTCAAAGTCCTCAAAGGGTGATTCATAGATCAACAATCCATCACTAAGGACCTAGCTAGATGAATGCATGACTACCAAGGGCTAAAGAACACAGTGCGAGCATTCAACATTGAACACAAAAAGTTCACTACTTAATTTGTCAATGTCAAGGAGTTTTTTTCAACAATTTTGTGTCCTTGGGATGTGCCCATTCTAACCCACATTGGGATAGTTTTGTGGATGGTGCATGATCCTAGGAGTAAGGAGGAGAAAATGAAAGCACTGTTGGATGCGTTCTGCCTTCCACCTGAAGTCGCAGTAGTAGCAAGACAACCATAGCCACCTCAACCATCGCCAGTGCATGAAGCTGATGAAGGTCCCTTGGAGCCTCAGGAAGCACCACCACCTAGGATTATTTGATCTTCCTCGACAAGCTTCACATCATCAAGGAATGTGTTGTCCAATTTTTGAAGAGTTGTGTCATGGTATTCAATTTTTTGTCTTGAACACCACCATTTTTTGTAATGTGTTGATCCATACACTCGAACACTCCATTTTTTGTCAAGTAAATCAAGTTTGTTTTGTTGAAAGAAAAGTTAATCAATAATCCCATACCTTCCCAATTTTGTACAAGAACTTGAGGATAAGTTTTTATTCAGTCGTGGGGATATGATGAGTCATCGTTGGTTGGCTGTGTTGATGAGGCCTTGTTAACATAATCAACTGCATTGATAAGGCCTCATCAACGAGGCCCCATCGATGCATCTTGCCTTGTGTCCACAAGGCCCTATCGATGCATCTTGCCCTACATTGACAAGGCCTCGTTGACGTAGTGTCTATCCATTATCTATAAATACGCGCTTACCAGTTGCATTTATGGGGAGTCCAGATTTCAATAGTAGCGAAGCTCTTGCATCTTTTCCATTTGAAAGTTAGAATTTTTTTCCCCAAGTGCCCATAGTAGCAATCATTGAGTGTACGGATCTTTATTCGAGCATTGTTTTACCTGAGCACAACAGTGTGTGCAGTAATAAAGATGAGCTTTCTAATAAACCTTCCAGCGCTTTGGATAGTTTAGCTATTTTATTTATGCATTTAATATTTTTAATTATTTATTAAATGCTTTCTATTAGTTATCAAATATATTCTAGTTATTACGTTACTGAGACAATTAAGTGAGATAGATTACACACATAAGTACAACCACTTCGAGCATAACAAATATTCACTTGGTAATCCCAACAGCGTTATCACTTGGTATGCCCAATAGCATAGCGTTTGGTCACCTAGCAATGGATACGTGGGTTTAGGATGTGTACAAAAAGTGGGAATGGATACTTATGTTAGGATTAGTTAAATGATTAGTTAATTAGTAATTTAGATTAGTTAATTAAACTCCTTTTATCTACATTTCAAGCATAAAATACAAAATGATAAAAATCGAATGCCTTAGTTACACTTAACCATACCAATGTACATCACAAGTGTAATTAGGAGGACAACAATTGACCTTAAGGCTAGATTCACTTCCTAAAGGGCTAGTGCACTGGAAACGATAAAGTCCATGGAATTCAACTAGATCGCACGTGAATGCTTTGTGATTCATATGGTTGGGTGTAGGGGTACCTCGCTGCTCATCATAAGGCCTTCTAATTATTTAAAAGACTTTGCAATCTTACCACTTTAATTTTATCAGCTACTTAATACACCACTTCTAATATCTCATCTTCCAAGCATCCTTGGCCATTACAACACCTACAATTTGAGAAAATATAGAGACAACCAAAGTAGATTGGATTGTAAATAAAGTCTTGTTATTTTTCTTTCTATTATCTTTCAACTCATGTTTTAGCATTAGACAACACATTATATACTACATGATAGACAAGTTCTATAGATCTATACTCAATAATATCCTAGAGATCTTGAGAGCACAACAAGTACAACAACAATTCATAAATTCGGCAAAGAAAAATAAAATTTTTATTACTTCATCAACTTTCTATGTTGATGAATTACATCTCTTTGATTTTTATAACTTCTCACACAATGATAACTAAATTTTACAAATAATCAACATTGACTTCAAACACAAACTCTAAAATAATTAATTAAACTCTAAAATAAAATAGCTAACAAGAAGAAATGCTTAAACTTTAACTTTCACAAATTTATTCCTTTGTGTTTTTTTTACATGCATGAATTGTTAGCACTAATTCAATGTTTTTTTAATATTTTGTGAAAATGTATGCTTTAAAATATTTTTGTTCAAGATTTTGATTCAAAGATATAAAAGCTACATTAGACTTCTTAATTTGACAAGAGTAGAAGCTAACAATGAACTTTTAGCTTAGTGGTAAAAATTTTGGCTTAGAAAATTACTCACATGTTAGGCTATATGTTAGGTAAGATGCTATACATTAAAATTTTAGGCAAAATATCTATTCTAAAAATTATATTTATCATTATTTAAATAATATAATAGGCTTGATCATGATTATTAAGGTTATTCAAACTTAGTCTTCTCATGTAAATTTTATAAAGTATTTTAGAAATCTTAATTATTATTTTTAAGCATTATAATAGGCTTATAAATTCATAATTAGTAAGGTAGGGTTATCAAAACCTACAAAGGGTAGTTTCTACTACATATTTCATTAATCAAAGTGTTTAGTTGAAGCACATTAATAGTGAGTTCTTAAAAGGAATTCCCTTTAAATAAAACTTAATGGTCAACATTGTGACTAGATGTGACATGGCATTTTAAGGTTGCTAAGATTTCAATAAAGAAAAAAATGTCAAGAAGCTAGTAGAGATTTTAAATACTTTTGTAAATAAACAACTTGATTAGATTCATGAAATAGTAAGGAAATTCTTTGGGTTTCATTCCTTTGTATAAATATCATCGTGTTAAATAATTTTAGGAGTGCAAAACTTCAAGTACCTAGAGTTGTAGTTAATATTTTAATTTTAAGGAAATGGAAAGAAAATAAAAATTCTTTAGTTTCATCCCTTATGTAAATACCCTTGTATTAAATTGTTTTATGACAAGGCATGGATTGTCAATTGTTACTGTAAGTTCATGCAAGATTGTATCAAACTTTGTGAGTACGAATGGTTGGTTCTTTTGTTTTGTTTTGTTTTGTTTTTTTATGTAATTTATGCATCCTATTACAAATATTTAAGTTTTTATAAAGAGCCAAACAAGCATTATTACTCAAATTTTGAATTTTTTTTTGTGATGTAGTTTTTTTTTTCAATTTAATAAAAGTGACCTATTTTAAAAGGAGCATTCTCTAATTCCATTCTTTCTTTAAATCTTCTCTGTGTGCTACTTTGAAACTTTCTCTAATAAGAGAGTTACTTCAATCTTTTTTTGTCACATCCAAAATTGATAAAACACCATATGTCGAGTACCTTTGATGATGCAACCTCATCAACAAAGCCTCATCCACGCATCCCCATAAACACATCTTAGATGTGTTGGTGCATATGCATTGATGAGGATGCATTGATGTGTCCCCATCAACGCATTTTAGATGTGTTGGTGCATATGCATCAATGCTTTATCATCTAAAATCTATAAATATGTGAGCACCTCTCAGTGCATATTTAGCACCATTTGGTTTATAGTGTAGCTAGACTCTTGTGATTTTCTCCAATAATCTTAGCAAACAATCAATGAGTGCCTGCAGCGTGGATTTGAGTTAATTTTATGAAATCTTATTCAAATGGCATTGTACCTGGATACATTCTATAAATGATAGTAAGATCAAGATTGATTCATATTCATTACAGTACTTTGACTTAGAATAGATTTACTTTCAATGGAATTTACTTTCTATGTACTTACTTAATATTTACATTTCCATGCACGTTAATTAATTGATGGAATGAGCATGACCTATTTTGAACATAAACACATATTCCCTTGGTAATCACAATAGCATTATTTCTTGGTTTTCTAAGTAGCATAACACTTGGTAATCCCAATAGTGGATACATGAGTTTAGGGCGTGTACAAAAAATTGGGAGCTAACATTCATCACCCTTAGGATAGTTTAAGATTTATCTTATTGTTATTAATTAGATTAAATAATTATTTTTTATACTTTCATATAACTCAGCCTTAGCCATACAACATCAATAATCATATGTATCACTTTGAACTAAATCATACGTGATAAAGCTACCACTAGTTCAAATGAGAAGACAGTGACTCGCAATTAGTGCTTAACAATCTAGATACTATACTTGTTCCATCCATAGAATTCAACCAGATTGCACATGAATGTTTATGATTTATATATTTGGACGTAGGGGATATCCGCTACTCATCATTAGCATCATTGTCAGGAATGGTGTCAGTGATCTAGATTGGTTATATTATGAATAATTGTTGAAAAGCATTAACGATTTACACTTTTAACAAATATTAATATTTTAAGTCATATACATTATTAATTAAAAACATGTCTCCTTCACATAGGGCCAATAATTCATCACATGAAGAGGACACTAGTAGTAGAATTAATAGGATCTATACTAAAGGGAACTAGAGTGAACCACTCTGAGCAAGGGTCTCATATGTTCATTTAGATCCTTACTACATTCAAAGACCACATACAACTAATGTAGACAATCCTAGAGAAGATGGAGAAAGTTCTAGAACAAGGAGGACCTCGAGGCCTATAACCTCCTCCAAACCTAGAAGACATAATTCAAAGGATCATAGGAGGGATATATGAGCCATAATGATTGCCCTAGATCACAATCTTCCTCTTCATCTTCAATGTCTGGTTTTGACCAAGATTAATGTAGGTATGAAGATAAAAATACACTAAGGGGTCAAGATAAAGATAGAAGTAGACATCAAAGTGAGCATAAATGGGTTCATCACTTTCAAAAAAATAGAAATAGATATTATGACCATGACATTCCTAATGATGATGAAACCTTGTTGGCTATTAGGAGCATGATAAAAATTAGGAAGGCAATTTGAATACTTCATAGGCATCAAAGGGAAAGCTGCATAATTGACTTTATATGAATAACATTCCAAAATTTAAGGGAGGCTTTAATTCTAATTCACAACATTATTTACAAGCCTTCCATAATGCCCACACC
Organism: Gnetum montanum; assembly: GCA_015680685.1. NCBI lineage: Eukaryota > Viridiplantae > Streptophyta > Gnetopsida > Gnetales > Gnetaceae > Gnetum > Gnetum montanum. The sequence goes on along the minus strand of MNCI01011532.1, from coordinate 883,346 downwards.
TTACAAAACATTAAAAGTAAGTGGCAAAATCTTAAGCTCTTTCCTAGGACACTAATATAAGAAGTTGAAAGTTGGTATAGATCGTTGGAACTAGATTTAATCTATCGATGGTTCACAATTCTTAAGCTCTTCAACAAAAAATATGAAACTTCTTCATGAGTATCCAATATAAGAAAACAAATCCAAGGGTGAAAGCAAGAAAACCATGGATCCCTAAATGTAGCATTGTGAAGACACTATTTTCTACTACATAGATGCACAAGCCATGGTTTTTCTCAAAAAGAGCTTCTCCATCACATCATAGATGGGCTTTGTACCAAAACAAGGGAGAACCTTGGGATCTATGTTTAAGGAAGGTTATTAGAATTGAGAGTTCATTATATACAGAGGCTAATTGAATAGGTGGCAAGAGAAGAAGGAGAGTTATGTAAAAGGGAAAGCACAAAGAAATATAAATAGGATCCAAATCCTCACAAAGAGGAGGTTCATATTTATAATAAAAAAAATAAGTAGCTCTTAATGAGCTAATTTCATGCAAAACGTTTTCAATATAAAAGTCTATTGCTGAGATTATTGTAATGGTAGATAAGATGTAAGAGTTGATGAATGAAAAAGTTACAACCAACTTGAAAATCATAGAGGAGAAGGTAAAGCAAATAGGATCAAATCGGAAAAATGAGAGGAGGAAAAAGAACAAGGAAATAGGTAAGAACATTGATTGACAAAAGGGGAAAATAGTTATAGTAGAAGAGGTTGCAGACTTAGATACAGAAGAAGAGTCTCGATGTGACATTTTCCAATATGAATATCCAAAGGGCTATTACCCAGTTATGTTACATTTACAAGAGTCTAGGGCTTTTTGTTTGAATCCCAAGTTTGTAGAAAAGCAAATGCCTAGGAGATTACATTACATACAAGGCAATTATAAATAGTCCTACAACCAATAATACTATCCCAGTGGGACTTCTTACCAACCTCAGGACTACTATCAACTACAGTGGAAAAACCCATAGTCATGGGGAATGCCATCAACAAACCAACCACACCCTTATCACCAACTAGACCCTTACAGATATTATGTTCAATAACCTATTTCTCCTAATGGTTCTACTTCCTCTGCCTCAACTCATTATTACTACTCTCCTAAATACTATCAATTCACAACATCTCCTATGGGATCACCATCTCATGCCTCTTATTATTTATCCTATCCTCAATACTCTTAATGGTAGCGAGTTACCCCTACGCCCAACCATATGAATCACTAAGGAATTACATGTGATTCAGTTAAATTCTGTGAACCTATAGTTATCTAATGCACTAGCTCCTCTAGGAAGTGAAATGGGCATTGAGAACATTCATTGTCTTCCCAACTACACTTGTGAAGTTCAAGGGTATGGTTTAAGTGTAATTGAAATATATGATTTTTCTTACTTTATATTTTATAGATTTGATCACCTACAACAAGAATGAAAGGTAAAGTAATTGAAGATCTAATTCATCTATTGCCTAGCTAGCCTAACATAAGTAACCATCCCACTTTCCTAGATACATCTTGAACACATATAGCATTGTTGGGCTAGCAAACACTAAGCGTTGTTGGGTTACCAAGTACTATATGAATGCTCAAAGTGGTCGTGCTTATGTTTGTTAATCAACTAGAAATAAATTTCTTAATTCAAATACATTAAAGTAAAGAGCAATAAAGAAAATATTAAGCTATTCTTAGTGCTGCAAGGATTGTCAAAATAGTTCATTTATTCCTGTCACACTACTGTGCTCAGTTACATCAATGCTTAAACAAAGAACCATACACACTTAAACTCCTTCTGTGAGCATTTAGAAAATATTCTAACTCTAAAGAAAATAAACTACAAGAGCTTTTCTACTTTAGCTAGGAAATTGAAAACTAACTATGAAAACTGGAGCGTAGGCGTGGTATTTATAGCCTTCAAGTATACACCACAAAGTTGGACATCCAGCATCAAATCTAGGCCTTGACATTGCATACCCTACGTCACAGCCAACATCAAACGATGGTTCATCATATCCCCATGACTAAATAAAAACTTGTCCTCGAGTGAAGAAGAGGAGGAGTAAGTTCTTTACAACACAACATATTAGGTAGGTATGGGATTATTGACTGACATTACAAATTGACTTAGATGAAATAGACAAAATTTGAGTGTCCAAGTATACAAAATTACAATTTTTACAAAATGGGGTGTTCATGATAAAAGAAGTGAACACCCTAGAGAACATTGACATCCAACACCTCTTGGCAATAGAAGAATGAGAGAGAGAGAAGAGATCCTTTTATCACAAACAGTCCTCATTATGTGGTCCTACTACATCATCCTTGGTGAAGATAGTCCCACTTCTAGTCTATGCTTCCCATTGCAATCACAACAATATCATGAATTAGTATGCAATGTGTAACACATAACTATTAAATGCCTTGTCTTGTTGTTGGTTACACTCGACTAGGTTGTGATTATGGTTGATTGGTTCTTTGAGTAGTGTTATTGGGAAGGTAGATAGGTAGGGTTAAGTAAATTAAGTGGTCCATTAAATCAAAAAATGTTTAACACAAGGAAATGTTTGAAGAGGATATAAGAATTCACAACAATGAAAAGAAGAATTCACTGAAAACTATTGTGAAGAGGTGTACAATTGGATGTCATTGATGGGATAAACAAAAGAGAATTTAATTGTAAGAGTGTCTAAGGGTTAAGAACTTAACTAACCCAACCAAAAGATATGCAAGTGGGTCCTTCCCAAAGTAGGCACAAGCCTTTTATGCCCTTGCATAACTTCAAATCAAATAGTTCATGGGCTCTGTGGATGATTAATGGTTATGGAAGGTTAAGTACAAAAACCTAGAAGAAACTAACTAAGAATTTTGACACATCAAACTAGGACATTGATGATTTCTTTAATTGCAATTTACTTTAATTATTCTTTTAATTCCAAGTATTTAGTTAATTATTTTACTTTCATTACACATAACTAAAATGCATGAGTATAATTAACTTTGAGCATAAAAGTTATCATAACCTAAAAATTTTCATAGGTTTCTTTATTTAATTTAATGCATATGATTGATTCTTTAATGGTATCAAATACATTTTAATAAAGGGACCACTAGTTGAGTAATGGTAAGATTCTTGTTTCTCAAGTTATAAGACCTAGGTTCAAACATAGGTATAGCCACTTAAAAGAGATTAGGCTTTCACTCATCCAGTACCCTCCTAGGAGCCCAACCTAGTAGGATGAGCATTAAACCTCTAGGTGAAGATCTTTAAAATGCATTTCAATAGGTTAGTTCTACTTTTATTAACTAAATTATAAGGTTATAAGATTATATTATTATAGTTACTACTACTATTATTATTATTGTCATCCTTGTCCTACATAAGTGAATATAATTTGCTTGCTAGAGTATTTTGTTAGAGTTTTATATTGTTTGCTTTTACTACTATTGAAGTTCAGTTATAAATCTTGTGTATATTTTATGATTAAATGTTGAAATCCAATTGTGGTGCAGAGCTTACCTCAATAGACCCCAAAAGGACCTATTCCACAAACTTCCTAAGGAAAATTCAACTTCAAAGTAAGAAGACAATAAATTCGAGAAAATTTTCCTTTTTATAAGAAAACTCTCAAAATGCAAAAAATTACATCAAAGATGAGAAACCAAGATCAATTCACAACTCTCCCAAGCATCTTATAGGCTACACATGTTCTTTCTCAATCCTCAATTGCTCACAATGGAGCCAAAGCTCAAGATAAGACACTAATAATAGATTCTCTTAGCCTCTCTCAAGTGCTCTCCCTTGCCTCTCACTCAATTCTTCTTGCACAAGCTCTGAAATTTCTCTTACACAAGCCCTCTCCTTGCACAATATCATAAAAGACTAGCCTTCTCTCTTGAACTAGCCTTCTCCTTAAGACTAACGTGCATCCTCTAATTAGCCTCATTAGTCTTAGGCCTTTAATACCTTTTTATAGCTTCTTGGTTGGACCTTTCATATTCCATCCAATTTACCATTTAATTTGATGTACATTAAAATCTATACGATATGTCTAGGATAAATAGAAGGTGTCTTTCCTAAGTGCAAATATGTCAAAGGAGACATCTTGGAATTGGAGGAGGTGTCTTGGAAGAGACATCTTGGCTGCTAGGGAGACATCTTTACTACTAGGGAGACATCTTATCTGCTTGGACAAAAAATAAAGATGCTTATTTTAAGATCTAAAACCTTTGAATGCTTCTAAACAAGTCCCCATAGATCCCTAAACCTCCTACACTCATCAAAATTAGCCCAAAACACCTTTAGACATGCCAAAACATCCTAGAATTATCATCAAAAAGGTCAACATAAGAAGACACACACACATCCAAGGTACATTGAGAATTACACAAGTGCTAGGTGATGTCCTTATGAAATTACACTTCAAAGTTTTTCTTTCTATCAATTATCATGTCTTTACAAGTATTTTTTTACTATGCATATTTTCTTCCTCATGCACATTTATTTATTTTAAGCACATTTGGTTATGTATATTTTATTATGCGCATGTAATTATATCATACTTTGTTCATGGATCATTTTAGATCCTAACACTACTTAGGCCATACCATCTATCACTTTTTATCATTAAATTGAATTATGAGTTCATTTTTAATTATAATTAGATATCATGTAAATAAGTTTTGTTAATGAAGTACCTTAGGATGGTGTTCTAGCTAAAAGCTAACCTTACTTATGTATTTGAAACATTCAAAAACATTGGTTTTGATCCTTGGTTCACTAAAATTAGAATTACTATTCTTGTCATATCACAATTTCAATTTGTTAGAAATTTTGTAAAAGTTTCAACATTTGAATTAAGAAACTATGATGATTGATGCTTAGATATGATTTCAATATGTGGATGAGTAGTACACTTGATAAGGATTATGTAGGTTCAAATGGAATTTTATTTGGAGTTTGTATCTACCCATTGTAAGTGTTTGAACACTAAGGATATTAATTGGAAGTGAAAATTAGGAATGAACTTATGAAAATAATTATGAAAAAATATGATTAAAAATTAAGTTTAAAAGTCAAAGGTAGTTAAAAAGTAAGTTGGTTTGAAAAAGCAAGCATGTGCATGTGAGGCAAAAGGCAATTTATGTAAAAGTTATATAAACATAAAAATTACATCAGCAACAAACATATAGAGCATATGAATCATATTTATTTCATTGCCCTTTTCTTTTCTCATTACCTCACTTATATGGTAAGGATTTTCTCTATTCTTAGGAATAGAAACTAATTTTCATTGTGTTTCTTCATATGGAAATAATTTTTTATTCTATTTTCTTCAAACAGAAGCCATTTTTAGCCCTATTTCTTCCATTCCAAGCTAAGTTCTTCCACTGCTAAACATGTTGTATCAAGCCCACATGTTGTGTTGCATGTGGTTCTTCTCCTTATAAATAGATTGTGGCCTTCGATACATCTCATTTCTACTTGTCAAAGATTTTTGGTGCATATGTTAACACAAAAAAAAATATTTAGGATGGGAAAAAAAGCCAATAAGAAGAACTTGAAAAGTTATACAATGCTACAAGGAAGTTTATTTTATTTTCTTTTTCATGTGGTTGTCTTATTTTGCAGCGAATTTTCTATTTTTCCTCTTTCCTTCCTAATTCATCAATATTGTTTTACAATTTTAATAACAATGTTGAGACTTTGTTGAATTTTTATCATTTGAACTTGTTTTTATATAGAAATTAATATTGTAATTTTATCTATATCATTTTCTATCTTTTGGTAGATTTCTGGAATATGTTGAAACTTCACCAACTTGCTTCTCATTATGATTATTTTGGACTAGCCCTTGATATAAATAGGATTTTGCAAGAATTTTCTAGAATTTTGGTTATTATGGAAATCTCTTAAATTTTTAGAATATAATAGAATAATATATATGTAAACAGGTTTACTCAACTAGTAGTGGAAATTGTGAATGTTTTAGATGCTTTGATCTACATGCTATAGTAAAGTGTTCCTTAGTAGGACTTACCCAAAGAAACAAGGATTTCGATGGATTTTCTACCTTGGATTTCAATTTCTAAGTTCATGTGAGGCTTAGGAACTATCCACGACCATGGAACTAAGTAGTTGAGTTTAGTGGTATGCAATGAGGCATAGTTAAGAGCTATCCTTCTAATAATACATGTGCCTCAGACATTGAGAATGTTAGTAGTGAGGCTATTATTAAGACTTGGCAATGAGTGGCTCATTTGGGGTCACAAAGGTAATTTGATAGTAGTGTTGAGCTTATTTTGAGGTTTTTCGGTATATTTAATTGAAGGTGACGGACCAATCATATGCATACCCTAGTTTAAGATATATCACCCTTAGGATAGTTTAACATTTATCTTATTGTTATTAATTAGATTAAATAATTATTTTTTATACTTTCATATAACTTAGCCTTAGCCATACAACATCAATAATCATATGTATCACTTTGAACTAAATCATATGTGATAAAGCTACCACTAGTCCAAGTGAGAAGACAACAACCTACAATTAGTGCTTAACAATCTAGATACTATACTTGTTCCATCCATAGAATTCAACTAGATTGCACATGAATGCTTATGATTCATATATTTGGACATAGGGGATATCCGCTACTCATCATTGGCATCATTGTCAGGGATGGTGCCAATGATCTAGATTGGTTATGTTATGAATAATTATTGAAAATCATTAATGATTTACCCTTTTAAAAAATATTAATATTTTAAGTCACACACATTATTAATTAAAAACATGTCTCCTTCACATAGGGCCAATAATTCATCACATGAAGAGGACACTAGTAGTAGAAATAATAGGATCTATACTAAAGGGAACTAGCATGAACCACTACAAGCAAGGGTCTCATATGTTCATTTAGATCCTTACTACATTCAAAGACCACATACAACTAATGTAGACAATCCTAGAGAAGATGGAGAAAGTTCTAGAACAAGGAGAACCTTGAGGCCTACGACCTCCTCCAAACCTAGAAGACATAATTCAAAGAATCGTAGGAGGGATATATGAGTCATAATGATTTCCCTAGATCACCATCTTCCTCTTCATCTTTAATGTCTAGTTTTGACGAAGATTAACATAGGTATGAAGATAAAAATACACTAAGGGGTCAAGATAAAGATAGAAATAGACATCAAAGTGAGCATAGATGAGATCATCACTTTCAAAAAAATAGAAATAGATATTATGACCATGACATTCCTAATGATGATGAACCCTTGTTGGCTATTAGGAGCATGATACAAATTAGGAAGGCAGTTTGAATACTTCATAGGCATCAAAGGGAAAGCTGCATAATTGACTTTATATGAATAACATTCCAAAATTTAAGGGAGGATATAATTCTAATTCACAACATTATTTACAAGCCTTCCATAATGCCTATACCTTACGAAACATTAAAAGTAAGTGGCAAAAGCTTAAGCTCTTTTCTAGGACACTAATATAAGAAGTTGAAAGTTGGTATAGATCGTTGGAACTAGATTTAATCCATCAATGATCCATAATTTTTAAGCTCTTCAATGAGAAATACGAAACTTATTCATGAGTATCCAATATAAGAAAACAAATCCAAGGGTGAAAGCAAGAAAACCATGAATCCCTAAATGTAGCATTGCAAAGAAACTATTTTCTACTACATATATGCACAAGCCATGGTTTTTCTCAAAAAGAGCTTCTTCATCACATCATAGATGGGCTTTGTACCAAAACAAGGGAGAACCTTGGGATCTATGCTTAAGGAAGGTTATTAGAATTGAGAGTTCATTAGATACAAAGGCTAATTGAATAGGTGGCAAGAGAACAAGGAGAGCTATGTAAAAGGGAAAGCACAAAGAAATATAATTGGGATCCAACTCCTCACAAAGAGGAGGTTAATAATTAAAATAAAAAAAATAGGTAGCTCTTAATGAGCTACTTTCATGTAAAACCTCATCAATATAAAAGTATATTACTGAGATTGATGCAAGGGTAGATAAGATGTGAGAGTTGATGAATGAAAATGTTACAACCAACTTGAAAATCATAGAGGAGAAGGTAAAGCAAATAGGATCAAATCGACAAAACGAGAGGAGGAAAAAGAATAAAGAAATAGGTAAGAACATTGATTGAGAAAAAGGGAAAATAGTTATAGTAGAAGAGGTTCCAAACTTAGATACAAAGGAAGAGTCATGATGTGACATTTGCCAATACGAACATCCAAAGGGCTATTACCTAGTTATGTTACATTTACAAGAGTCTAGGGCTTTTTGTTTGAATCCCAAGTTTGTAGAAAAGCAAATTCCTAGGAGATTGCATTACATCCAAGGTAATTATAGATAGTCCTACAACCAATAATACTATCCCAGTGGGACTTCTTACCAACCTCAAAACTACTATCAACTACAGTGGAAAAATACATAGTCATGGGGGATGCCATCAACAAACCAACTATACCCTTATCGCCAACTAGACTTATGTTCAATAACCTATTTTTCCTAATGGTTCTACTTCCCCTGTCTCAACTCATTATTACTACTCTCCTGAATACTATCAATTCACAACATCTCCTATGGGATCACCATCTCATGCCTCTTATTATTCATCCTATCCTCAATACTCTTAATGAGCAGCGAGGTACCCCTATGTCCAACCATACAAATCACTAAGGTGTTACATGCAATCTAGTCAAATTTTGTGAACCTATAGTTATCTAATGCACCAACTCCTCTAGGAAGTGAAATGGGTGTTGAGAACGTTTGTTGTCTTCCCAACTACACTTGTGAAGTTCAAGGGCATGGTTTAAGTGTAATTGAGATATATGATTTTTCTTACTCTATATTTTATAGATTTTACTGCCTACAACAAGAATGAAAGGTAAAGTAATTGAAGATCTAATTCATCTATTGCCTAGCTAGCCTAACATAAGTCATCGTTCCACTTTCCTAGATACATCTTGAACACATATAGCATTGCTGGGCTAGCAAATGCTAAGCGTTGTTGGGTTACCAAGTACTATATGAATGCTCGAAGTGGTCATGGTCATGTTCATTAATCAACTAGAAATAAATTGCTTAATTCAAATACATTAAAGTAAAGAACAATAAAGAAAATATTAAGCTATTCTTAGTGCTGCAAGAATTGTCAAAAGAGTTCATTTTATTCCTGTCACACTACTGTGCTCAAGTACATCAACACTCGAACAAAGAACTGTACACACTTAGACTCCTTCTATGAGCACTCAAAAAATATTCTAGCACTTAGAAAATATTCTAACTCTAAGGAAAATAAACTACAAGAGCTTTGCTACTTTGGCTAGGAAACTAAAAACTAACTATGAAAATTGGAGCCTAGGCGTGGTATTTATAGCCTTTGAGTATACACCACAAAGTTGGACATTCGACATCAAATCCAGGCCTCGACATCGCATACCCTATGTCACAGCCAACATCAAACTGTGGTTCATCATACCCCCATGACTAAATAAAAACTTGTCCTCGAGTGAAGAAGAGGAGTAAGTTCTTTATAACACAACATATTAGGTAGGTATGGGATTATTGACTGACATTACAAATTAACTCAAATGAAACAAACAAACTCTCTAAGTGTCCAAGTGTACAGAATTACAATTTTTACAAAATGGGGTGTTCATGATAAGAGAAGTGAACACCTTGAAGAACATTGACATCCAACACCTCTTGGCATTAGGAGAATGAGAGAGAGAGAAGAGATCCTTTGATCACAAATGGTCCTGATTATGTGGTCCTACTACATCATACTTGTTGAAGATAGTTCCACTTCCAGTCTATACTTCCCATTGCAATCACAACAAAATCATGAATTAGTATGCAATGTGTAACACATAAGTGTTAAATGCCTTGTCTCGTTGGTGGTTACACTCAACCAGGTTGTGATTGTGGTTGATTGGTTTCTTGAGTAGTGTTAGTGGGAAGGTAGATAGGTAGGGTTAATTAAATTAAGCAGTCCATTAAATCAAAAAACATTTTCAACACAAGGAAATGTTTGAAGAGGATATAAGAATTCAAAACAATGAAAAGAAGAATTCATTGAAAACTATTGTGAAGATGTGTACAATTGGATGTCATTGATGGGATAAACAAAAGAGAATTTGATTGTAAGAGTGTCTAAGGATTAAGAACTTAACTAACCCAACCAAAAGATATGCAAGTGGGTCCTCCCCAAAGCAGGCATAGGCCTTTTATGCCCTTGCATAACTTCAAACCAAAGATTTCATGGGCTCCATGGATGATTAATGGTTACGGAAGGTTAAGTACAAAAACCTAGAAGAAACTAACTAAGAATTTTAACTCATCAAACTAGGACATTGAACCAAAACATGAAATCTGTAGTGAGGTGAGACATGGAAAGCATAGATGGATGTGAGAGAGTGGAATGAAGTTCCAAATTATAGTCACATGAAGTCCCTTGGGATTTTTTAGTTAAATGACTTGATAGAATCCATCCTTAGTCCAGACCAAAACCAACTACATTCAATGACTTCGCATCAACATTCTAAGATTAATCCATCCCTTGAGACACAAGAGTGCTCTTACAAAACAACCACTCCTCCAAATTAAAGAAGTAGGAAGTGAAAAAGGACCTTACGTAGAGGAGAATAGTCCCATAACCAGTGCTTGTAGCCCATTTATTCTGTCTAAGGGGTGTGCTTTGAATTTCCATAGTTTATTCTTTTTTTATTTTTTTTCTTCTTTTTTCTGAAATGGGAACCACACCATGCAAAGACACATACATTTATCTTGTCCATGGCATGTGCTTTAAATCCTCATCTTCTATTTTTTTTTCTTGATGAGAACCACACCATACAAGGACTTATTCAACTTCCTTTTATTGGATGACATGGAATGGAAGGAAATTCATGAAAACACACATGCACAAAGAATACACACATGAAAATAGAAAAGCACAAAGAATACCGAATCCCCTGGAAGCCACACCCTATTCAAACCTTTGAATCCTTTCCCAATTCCGAAAACTACCAAAGTTACAAATTTATTAAAGTTTTATTAATGAAAAAGGAACTACATTTTTCCAAAATAAGGAAAACCATAGAGTTTGTGGATGGGTAAATGTTGTGGGCTCNGAATCCCCTTGAAGCCACACCCTATTCAAACCTTTGAATCCGTTCCCAATTCCGAAAACTACCAAAGTTACAAATTTATTAAAGTTTTATTAATGAAAAAGGAACTACATTTTTCCAAAATAAGGAAAACCATAGAGTTTGTGGATGGGTAAATGTTGTGGGCTCGCTACCTATTACATGAAAAGAAACCATGTCCTAATTATCCATAACACAATTCAAAGCTAGAAACCAAACATTAGCAATCAGACCAAATAAAAGAAAATATAAAAGAAAGTGTAAAATGTTTAAGAAATATCAAATGTACTAACAATGGTGTAAAACAAAAATTAGAAAATATTAGCAATATAAAAACAAAAATATGTAAAATAAAAAATGTGTAAACCAAAAAAAATGTGTAAAACAAAAAAAATTGAAAAACTAAGAAGCCTCTTTATATGATTAGCATGAGTGGCCATCTCCCTCATGACTAAGTTGAAAGGAGGAGATCCGAAATATGGAGCATGGTTGTTCATCGAATGAGGTGCTTATTGTGTTAGCTAGCATATGCTCATGAAAAGGTTTAATTTGTTGGATATTAACCAGTTGTTTCTTGTTTGGGCTCTCAGGTTTATAGATCATCATGGCCTAAAATGAAAAGTCTCATTAATGATGTAATGTCTTTCCCACAACATTTGAAACTTAGTTCATTGAGGTACATGTGTGGGATTCTTGTACAAAACCTTGTCTCCTGGTTAAAATTTGACTTTTCTAATTTCAGTTCATGACGTTTTTTGTTATAGGCCTTGTGCAACTCATTAGATGATAATTCTACTAATTGATTTTCATCTAGCAAGTTGAGATTCATCAGTTGTTCTTTTTGGGCTAGACATAAGTCAAGGTCAAGTTCATAAGTTGTTGAAAGTGTACAAAGCTCAATTTGAATAGGAAGTGTTGGTAGTTTGCCATACACAAGCTCATAAGGAGAGTAGCTTATAGGAAGTTTCTAGGTTGAGCAGTAGGCCCAAAGGGAATCATTTAGTTGTGTGCTCCAATCCTTCCTATACTTACTAATACTTCTGGTTAGTATCCTTGTGATTTCCCTATTAGTAACCTCAGCTTAACCGTTAGCTTGGGGATGGTAAGGTGTTATGAGTTTAAGTTCAACCCCCAAGCATTACATGAGTTTCCAAAAAGTAGTGCCTATAAAACGAGTTCCATTATTATAAATTAATGCACATGGCACACCAAACCTATTTACAACATTTTGTTGTACAAATCGACCAGCAGTAGAGGATGTATAGTCAATGATGACTACTGCTTCTACCTATTTCGTACAATAGTCAACAGTGACTATGATGTATGCCTTTTCATTTGATATGGGCATGATGGGACCCATAAAATTAATGTCCTAGATGTCAAATGGTTCTAGTGGTTGAATCCATTGTTGAGGTCCCTCCATTCAAGCATTCTTTCCACCATCTCATTGACATCATTCACAAGAGTGGACATAATGATGAGCATCCCTGAAGAGTGTTGGCCAATAGTACCCTACCATCAGGATTTTAATGGCTATGCATCTCCTAGCATAGTTTCCTCCACAAGGACTTTCATGGGCATCTTAGAGGACAAGCAATTGATCAACATTAGTGACATACCAACAAGCTAGGCCATCGGCACACACCTTGTAGAGATGTCCATTGATTTCCATGAAATGCTTTACCTAGTGATAAGTGGTGAGGTACCTCTATGCCCAACTATGAAAATCACTAAATAATTACACGTGATTCGATCAAATTCTGTGGACCTATAGTTATCTCATATACTAGTTCCTCTAGGGAGTGAAACAGCATTGAGAAATTTCATTGTCTTCTCAACTACACTTGTGAGGCTGAAGGATATGGTTTAAGTGTAATTGAGGTATATGAATTTTTGTCATTTTATATTTTATGGATGGAATCTCCTACAACAAAAATAAGGGTAGAGTAGGTTGAAAACTAATGGCCATTGTCTATCTAGCCTAACAAAAGTAACTACCCCACTTTCTTGAACACATATAGCATTGCTAGGCTACCAAACGTTAAGTGTTGCTAGGTTACCAAGTACTATATGAATGCTTGAAGTAGTCATGTCCATGTTCATTAATTGCTAGAAATAAATTACTTAATCAAATGCATTAAAATAAAGAACAAGAAAGTAAAATGCAATAAGGAAAATATTAAGCTATTCTCAGTGCTGCAAGGGTTGTTAAAAGAGTTTGTTTTATTCTTGTCACACTACTACGTTTAGGTACATCAGTTCTTGAACAAAGAACCATACACACTTTAGACTCCTTCTATGGGCACTCAGAAAATATTCTAACTCTAGGGGGGAAAATAGCAAGACCTTCACTACCTTACTTAAAAACTGAAAACTAACTAATCAAATACTTGTGAAAATCGGAGCCCATGCATAGAATTTATAGACTTAGGGTATATACCCCAATGTCAGACATCTAATGTTGGAACCAGGCCTCAACGTCATGGCTGACATCAAATAATGATTCATCATACCCCCACAACTAAATGAAAACTCGTCCTCAAGTGAAGAAGAGGAGGAACAAGTCTTTACAATATAAGATATTGGGTAGGTATGGGATCATTAACTAACATGATAAACTAACTTAGATGAAACATACATACAAACTCTAAGTGCCCAAGTGTATGGAATTACAATTTTTACAACATTGGGTATTCATGAGAAGACAAGTGAACACCCTAGAGAATATTGACATCCAACACCTCTTAGTAGTAGGAGAATGAGAGAGAGAGAGAAAAGATCCTTCAATCACAAATGATCCTCATTGTGTGGTATCGCTACATCATCCTTGGTGAAGATAGTTCCACTTCCAGTTCATATTTTCCATTGCAATCATAATAGGATCATGAATTAGTATGTAATGTGTAATACATAGTAATTAAATGCCTTGTCTTGTTGATAGTTACAATCAGCTAAGTTGTGATTGTGGTTGATTGGTTTCTTTAAGTAGTGTTAGAGAGAAGGTTAACAAATAGGGTAAAATAGATAAGCAGTCTACTAGATTGAAACAATGTTTAACACAAGGAAATATTTGAAGAGGGTATAATAATTCACAATAATAAAAAGAAAAGTTCACTTGAAAATTATTATGAAAATGTGCACAATTGGATGTCATTGATGGGGTAAACAAAAAAACTTTTGATTGTGAAAATGCCTAAGGGTAAAGAACTTAACTAACCCAACCAAAAGATATGCAAGTGGACCATCCCCAAAGTAGGCACAGGCCTTTTATGCCCTTGTATAACTTCAAACCAAAGAGTCTGTGGGGTCTGTGGATGATTAATGATTATGGAAGATTAAGTATGAAAACCTAGAAGTAACTAACTAAGAATTCTGACACATCAAACAAAGACATCAAACCAAAACATGAAATCGACAATGAGGTGGAACATGGAAAGCATAGATGGATAAGAGAGAGTGTGTGTGTGTGGAATGGAGTTTCATAATTATGGTCACATGAAGTTCCTTGTGGATTTTGTGGTTAAATGACTTGATAGAATTCATCCTTAGTCCAAACCAAAACCAACCACTTTCAGTGACTTTGCATCAACATTCTAAGACCAATCCATCCCCTGAGACACAAGAGTGCTCCCTTAGAACAACCACTATTCCAAATTAGAGAAGAAGTAGGAAGTAAGTAAGGGCCTTAGTTAGAGGAGATGAGTCCCATAATCAGTGCTTGTAGCCCATTTATTCTATCTAAGTGGTGTGCTTTGAATTCCCGTTGTTTTTTTTAAAATGGAAACCACACCATGTAAAGACACATGTATTTATTTTGTCCAAAGGGTGTGCTTTAAATCCTCATCTTCTTTTCATTTTCTTGATGAGAACCACACCATGCGAGGACGTATGCATTTATTTTATCCAAGGGGTGTGCTTTGAATTCTCATCATTTTTTAAATTTTTTTTCTCATGAGAACCACACCATGGAAGGACTTATTCAACTTCCTTTATTGATTAGCATAGAATGGTAAGAAATTCATGGAAACACACATGCACCTAGGCAAATAGCAAAGTACAAAGAATACTAAATCCCCTTGAAGCCACACCATGTTCAGACCTTTGAATCCTTCCGAATTTTGGAAACTCCCAAAGTCACAAATTTATCAAAATTTTATTAATAAGAAAGGGGCTACATGTTTCCAAAATAAGGAAAACCATAGAGTGTATGGATGGGTGGATGTTGTGGGCTCACTACCTATTACATGAAAAAGAAACCATGTCCTAATTATTTGTAATAAAATTTAAAGCTATAAACTAAACACCAACAATCAAATAACAAAAATAGTACATACCACCATCAAGTAATGCATTACCAATGTACTTAGCACTTATTAACAAAAAGTTACAAAATCACACCAAATAAAAGAGAGTGTAAATTATTCAAGAAATATCAAATGTAATAATGATGGTGTAAAACAAAAACTAGAAAAGAATCATAACATAAAAACAAAATATGTAAAACAATGAACATGTAAAACAAAAAGTTGTAAAATGAAAAATGTGTAAAATAAAAAAGTTAAAAAAACTAAAGAGCTGCTTGAATGGTTAACATGGTTGGCCATCTCCCCCACGACTAAGTTGAAAGAAGGAGATCCAAACTATGTAGTGTGGTTATCTATCGGATGTGGTGCTTGTTGTGTTAGCTAGCATATGCTCATGGAAAGGTTTAATTTGTTGGATGTTAACCAACTGTTTCTTGCTTGGCTCTCAGGTTTATAGATCATCATGGCCCTTGAAGGAAAAGTTTCATATATGATATAAGGTCCTTCCCACAACGTCTAGAACTTAGTTCATTGAGGTATGTCTATGGGGTTACAATAGAGAGCCTTATCTCTTGGTTAAAATTTAACTTTTCTAATTTTTAGGTCATGACACTTTTTATTATAAGCCTTATGCAACTCATTAGATGATATGACCACTAATTGATTTTCATCTAGCATGTTGAGATTCATTAGTCTTTCCTTTTGAGCTAGACTTGAGTTAAGGTCAAGGTCATAAGCTATTGAAAGTGTACAGAGTTTAGATTGAATAGGAAGTGTTGGTTGTTTGCTATATACAAGCTCATAGGGAATGTAGCCTATAGGAAGTTTCCAAGTTGACTGGTAGGCCCAAAGGGCATTATTGAGTTTTGTGCTCTAGTCCTTCTTATACTTGATAATAGTTCTTGTTAGTATTTTTGTGATTTCGCTATTGGTAACCTCATCTTAACCATTAGCTTGGCAATGGTAAGGTGTTGTGAGTTTTTGTTCAACCTCCAAGCATTGCATGAGCTTCTAAAAAGTAGTGCTTGTAAAATGAGTTCCATTATCAGAAATTAATTCATGTGGCACACCAAACCTGTTTACAACATTTTTTTGTACAAATCAAGCAATAGTAGAGGATGTACAGTTGATGACGGCTGCTGCTTCTACCCATTTCATACAATAGTCAACAACAACTATGATGTATGCCTTTTCATTTGACATGGACGTGATAGGACCCATGAAATCAATTCCCCAAATGTCGAATGGTTTTAATGGTTGAATCCATTTTTGAGGTCCCTCCATTTGATTCATCATTCCACCATCTTGCTAGCATTGTTTACAAAAGCAAATAAAATGGTGATCATCCCTGAAGAATGTTGGCCAGTAGTACCCTACCATCAAGATTTTAATGGTCATGCATCTCCCAGCATAGTGTCCTCCACAAGGACCTTCATGAGCATCTTAGAGAATGTATAGTTGATTGGTATCAATGACATACCAACGAACTAAGCCATTGGCAAACACCTTGTATAGGTGTCCATTGATCTCCATGAAGTGCTTTACCTGGTGAAAAAACTGTTGTTTCCTCTAATGGTCCAACCCTTGTGGCATCTCTTAAGTGAGAAGATAGGTAAGAATGTTATCATACCATTTTGGCTCATTGAAAATTTGTTCAATTATTGCTCCAGTAAAGAGGAGTTCATCACGAAACATATCAGATAATTAATTTTCATCCTCTTTGTCATCCCATCACAACTGAGACAAGCGATCAACAACCACATTCTCAATGCCCTTTCGATCTACCATTGTAAGATTGAATTCCTGTAAGATCACTAGCCATCGTATCATATAGGAGCTCACCATTGGTTTGTTCATTAGGAAGTAGATGGCACTATGGTCTATGTGCACAAACACCTTGTATCCAAGCACATAATGCCTGAACTTCTCTAGAGTAAACACCACCACCATCAATTCCTTTTGTATAGTGGTGTAGTTCAATTGTGCACCCACAATGCTTTAGTTGGCATAGTGGATGTAGTATGGACGTTTCTTGTCATCTAACTACATTAGCACAGCTCCCAAAGCATAATTCGATGCATCCTTCATGAAGTGACATGATGTGAATGAGTCTGATGCTTATAGGATTGGGGTTGCTATAAGCTTTTCCTTCAATTGTTGAAATGCTTTTTCACACTCTACAGTCTAGATGAAGGGATCATCTTTCTTTGTTAGCTTGACCAATGATTTTGCAATCTTAGAGAAATTCTCTATGAATCACTAGTAGTAGCTAGTGTGTCTAAGGAATGATCGAACATCTTTGATAGTTTCTACTTGCCAGGTTATTCCTTGGATTACTCTTATTTTTTCAGGGTTTATCTCAATTCCTACTTGTGAGATTCTATGTCCCAGTATAATGCCTTCCTAGACCATGAGGTGACTCTTCTACCAATTAAGCCACAAGTTGGTTTCAACACATCATTTTAGCACTTACTCAAGGTAGTTTAGGGCTTGCTCAAATGTAGCTCCATAGGTGGAGAAGTCATCCATAAAGACTTCTACATCACAACAAATCTACTGTTAAAAGATGTTCAAGACTAGGCATTGAAATGTGGTAGGAGCATTACATAGGTTAAATGACATCTTACGATATGCAAAAGTCCCCTGGAAACTTGTGAACGTTGTCTTTGCTTGGTCCTTTGGTGCAATTTGGATTTGGTTATAGCCACTATAACCATCTAGGAACCTATAGTAACAATGCCTTAATATTGTGTTGAGCACCTACTCAACAAATGGCAATAGAAAGTGATCCTTGAATGTTTTCATATTCAGCATCCTAAAATCAATGCAAACCTACCACTTACCAACTTTCTTTGGTACAATTATGAGTGGACTAACCCACTTGATATCCACAATGGAATAGATGAACCCTACCTTGAGGAGTTGCTTGATTTCTTCCTTAACAATTTTCTTGAATTTGGGGTTCAACTGCCTTTGTGGCTATCATTTTTTCTTCATGCCCAGGTCAATGTAAATGTGATGCTGGCATATCCTAGGATCAATCCCTGTGAGTTCAGGATATGATCAACCAAAAGCTATTGACCATCTTTCAACTAGTTTCAATAACATCCTTTTATGTTCTGGAGCAAGTCTTACATTGATTATAACTGGCTTCTTATTTTTCAAAAATATATATTCCATTTTAGCCAAAAATGTTGTCAATCCAAGGGACTATTGTTTGAAGTTTTCAGGAATTTCCTACTCTCCCCAATAGGTATCATCATTCGTATCATCAAAGAGTTGGTGATGAACTTGCTCAAGTTCATCCATGCTTGTGACATTCACATGTCAGGCTCTCAACTGGTTTCATGCACAGTGTGCTACTTTCTGAATTAGCAGTCAACCATTGGGTGCCCTCCTGTTTTGTGGCTACTATGTACAAACACCTTTGAATTTCTACTTCTGGTGCACACTGCTTGCATGCAGAGATAGATGCTTGCTTGATGGCCCAAAATTTTTGCACACAATTGCACCCACTATCGTTGTACGCAATGCATGGAACTCCCTTCTTCTCGATCTTTCCAAATGCATTTTCTTTAGAGATTTTCAGGGAAAAATCTCTTATGCCCATTTTTGCATCTACAGTGTTCACCCATGCCCTTCCCATTATGATTGGAAAATCCCCTTTATAGTTCTTCATTTTGATTACTAGGAAGTCAGCAAGATAAGATCACCCACAGACAGTGGTCATAATGTCTTCTACTAATCCCAATGGAACAATGATGGACTGGTCTACCAATTCCAATCTGATGTTGCTCTTCTTGAGAGAAGGCAGGTTCCATGTAATGCAAATCTCATGAGAAATCAAATTAACACTAAAACCTAAATTGAAAAGAGCCTTGTACAATTCATTCCCAGTAATTTGCAAGTAAATGAGAACTTCAAGGATTGGCTAACTTCTTGGGAAGGTTTCCTACATGGATCCAATCAAACACGATGTGAGTAAGCATTACAATATCGATCCTTAGTAGAGTTTGGTTTGAAGGAGGCCCAAAGAAATTGGATATGGAGGAAGAGGCAAGAGTAAGATTGTCAACTATGGGTGTAGATGAAGGCTTAGGTGGACTACGAGATCGAAAGAAAGGTCTTTTCTTTGATCAGGCAGTTGACCCCTCCAATTAATGATTGGATTGCAAATTAACAACCCTCGTAGCATTGTCTTATTATAGTTGAGTGGGTAGTTCACCCTACATTGGTAGAGCAAGTGGTAGTTGTGCAACTAGGGGAGGAGTGTGTGCATGGACAGGAGGAGGATAAGGATAGGAGGTGGTATCTCTTCTTTCATGCGGAGAAAGAGTTCAATGGTAATCAAAAGGGTGGTACTAAGGCTAAATATTAGAAACGTGACTAAAAAATTCACGTGGAGACATAGGTTGCTAAACATGATAACCATATGGATCAGGCTATCGATAAGGGTATTGTTGCCTTGGTGGTGCAAGTGCCCATGATTGTGGTTCTTGCCATTGTTGGTATGATTCATATGGTTGCGGTGGAGCTCCACTTGGATAATATGGTTGTTGCCAATGGAACTACTTAAGATTACCTTGAGGATAAGATAACCTTCTAGATGTTTGCCTTTGTGTAAATCGTGGATGTAAGTTATACACCCTAGACTCCTGAAAATGTGACATAACGGGGCAACATCCCTTACGATGTTCATAGTGGTAGACATCACATCCACGATTATCATCTGATTCACTATTTGCAACCTCTTCTATTGTAGTAATTTTTCCCTTACCTTTGTAATATGCATGTTTAGCTTCTTTACACCTCCTACACTCATGATCACTACCTTGTTCTTGGAACTCTTCAACAATTTTGAGGACAGCTTGAAATTCGCTATCCATGGAGTCCATTAACTGATCAACCGTGGTTGTAAGTTTAGATTGGAACTATTGAAGTGGCAAGGCTTTTTTATGCATCCCCTCGTCAAATATGGATTCATAACTGCTATCATAGAATTGAACCTCCCTCTTGCTGATGGAAGGATTTCAATTGTACTCCTCTACACTTTCTCTTTTTCTTAATTCTCACTCCGCTTTGGTGACCTACTCTATTAACATTTGTACCTAATGCGTAGTTAGTTCTAACAATTGCCCTTAGGCATAGACACCAAGGGTTTTCCTCATTTTATTATAAAGCCTGTCTACAATGTGGCGAAATTGAGCAAATTGAGAATAACCATGGCCAAGGCATTTATGCATCAAGGCATAGTATCAACCAATGGTGACATCTAAGGGTTCGTGTACTCCTTGCATTCAAAATTGAATTTTCTTCTTAAAGTTGAACACCTGGGAGTACGTTGAATACTTATCATTAAACATTCCAAGCATGGTACTACATCATCTGATAAATTCCAGTTCTAAGGACCAATACCAGTCTCTGCTTCTTCAATGAGTGTCTTGGGAAACAACTTTAGTTTCTTCCACTCATTCTCTATTTTTGCAAGGCACATGCATATTGGAAATCTTGAGTATGATTCTGTAGATCAGAGTTATATCCTCCTTCAAATCAAGAAATATTGTTCATGTCTAACCATTTGATTCAACTATCTTTCACATGCCTTAATGGAATTCTAAATACCTCTATGATATTAAGCAAATAGAGGCTCATCAAGGCCTTAACCATGGTTCCTACGATGCCCTCTACTATCCCTTCGTTCATGGTGATGTGCCTCTCTTAAATGTCTACATCCTTGATCTTGCATGTCTCGATGGTCCCCTTGATTATTGTGGTCCTATCAGTCATTGTGCTCATTTCAATCATCTCCATCATGATCTCACTTCTACAGTCATGACTAGAGCCAGAAGAAGAAGAAGATGACAAAGGGAAAGAGGAAGAAGAATCAGCACCATCATGGTGCCAACTACACCTCTTCAACAATTGTGATCACGATCATGATTGTGCTTTTTGTTAGCGTCCCTGTCTTGACTTGCCCCTCCAAATCTGTCCTTGTCATTGGATCCCTTATTACTAGAATCAGGATTGTGAATTGTGGAGTGCAAATTCTAGTTTTGACCTCCATCATCAAATTTAAAGAGAGGAGCGTCATTGAGTGGAAAACCTCCAAAGAAGGATTCCCCACTAACTTGTTGGTACAATAGGAACAGAGAATTGTTAAGTTCTTTTCTCTTCAAAAATTCATAATGTTGCTCCAGCTACTGATCCCACAGGCATTGTGCCTTGGTGGGATGATAATCCCTAGCATCAACATCCTTCATGATATATTCCCCATGGTGATCTTGAAGAACACATCTTGCAAGCATTTTATAGAGTATTACAGGAGCAGCATAATCAAGTGACAACATAATGTTGCCCTCCATGTCACACCACCATAGTTGTTCATCCTAGTGTAGGATGAAGGTGAAGTTTGGCACATACTCATCAAGATGAGTATATGTAATTTGATACTGTTGAGGCTTTGATGGATGAGCATTATTAGCCTTGGGTAGAGAAGCACTCTTGTGAGAAGAAGACATTTTTGGTTAGTGAAACAAAAAAAATCACAATGTGCTCTAAGAATTTGTTGTAATAATTATGAAATAAGATATGACTCTCAGACTCATTCCAACAATTTCAATACTTTCACTAGGTCCTAAATAGCACATAAAAAAACAGAAAGATCCCTAGCAATGATGCTAATGATGAGCAACAAGGTACCCCTATGCCCAACCATATGAATCACTAAGGCATTACACATGATCTGGTCAAATTTTGTGGACCTATAGTTATCTAATATAGTAGTTCCTCTAAGGAGTGAAATGGCCTTGAGAACATTTGTTATCTTCCCAACTACACTTGTGAGGCTCAAGGGTATGGTTTAAGTGTAATTGAGGTATACGAATTTTTGTCATTTTATATTTTATGGATGTAATCACCTACAACAAGAATAAGGGTAGAGTAGGTTGAAAACTAAGGTCTATTTTCCATCTAGCCTAACACAAGTAACTGCTCCACTTTCCTAAACACATCCTGAACACATATAACACTATTGGACTACCAAACGTTAAGCGTTGCTAAGTTACCAAGTACTATATGAATGTTCGAAGTGGTTGTGCTCATGTTCATTAATTGCTAGAAATAAATTACTTAACCAAATGCATTGAAGTAAAGAACAAGAAAGTAAAATGCAATAAGGAAAATATTAAGCTATTTTTAGTGCTGCAAGGATTGTCAAAAGAGTTCATTTTATTCCCATCACACTACCACACTCAGGTACATCAGTGCTCAAACAAAGAACTGTACACACTTTAAACTCCTTTTGTGGGCACTCAAAAAATATTCTAAGGGGAAGAAACAGCGAAACCTTTGCTACCTTGCTTGAAAACTGAAAATTGAGTAATCAAAAACTTGTGAAAACTAAAGCCTAGGAATGGTATTTATAGACTCAGGGAATATAACCCAATGTTGGACATATAACATTGGATCCAGGCTTTGACATCGTGTACGTGATGTCACGGCTGATATCAAATGGTGATTCATCACCTAGTGAAGAATTTGTTGTTTCTTCCAGTGGTCCAACCCTTGTGGCATCTCATGAGTAAGAAGATAGGTGAGAACATTATCATAGCATTTTAGTTCATTAGGAATTCATTCAATTATAGCCCTAGCAAAGAGGAGTTTATCAAGAAACGTATCAGATAATGGGCTTTCTTCCTCTTTGTCATCCTATCATAATCAAGATAAGTGATCATCGACCACATTCTTAGTGCCCTTTTGATCTACTATCATGAGATCGAATTCCTGCAAGATCACAAACCACAATATGACATGGGTGCTCACTGTTTGGCTTATTCATTAGGAAGCGGATGGCATTATAGTCTATGTGCACAAACACCTTGTACCTAAGCACATAATACTTGAACTTCTATAGAGCAAACACCACTGCCATCAATTCTTTTTCTATAGTGGTGTAGTGCAGTTGTGCATCCACAATGCTTTAGCTAGTGCAATGGATGTAGTATGGACATTTCTTATCACCTAATTGTATTAGCATAGCTCCCAAGGCATAATTTGACACATTTGTCATGATATGGAATGGCTTGGACAAGTTAGGTGCTTATAGGATTGGAGTTTCTACAAGCTTCTCTTTTAGTTGCTGGAATGTTTTCTCATATTCTATGGTCTAGACAAAGGGAGCATCTTTCTTTGTTAGCTCAACTAACAACTTTGCAATCTTAGAGAAATTCTCTATGAATCATCGGTAGTATCTCGTATGTCCAAGGAATGATCAAACATCTTTAACTGTTTCTAGCTAGCAAGTTATTCCTTGGATGACCCTTATTTTTTCAAGGTTCACCTCAATTCCTACTTACAAGATTCTGTTCCCTAGTACAATGCCCTCCTAGACCACTCTTCTGCCAATTGGGCTACAAATTGTTTTCAACACACCATTTCAGCACTTACTCAAGGTAGTCTAGGGCTTGCTCAAATGTAACTCCATAGGTGCAGAAGTTATCCATAAAGACTTCCACACCATTATTGATCTATTGTTGAAAGATTCTCAAGACCAGGTGTTGGAATCTGGCAAGAGCATTGCATAGACCAAACAACATCTTGTGATATGCAAAAGTCCCCCAAGAACTTGTGAACATTGTCTTTGCTTAGTCCTCTAGTGTAATTTGAATTTGGTTATAGCCACTATAACAATCTAGAAAACTATAGTAGCAATGCCCAAATATTGTGTCGAGTACCTAGTCAACAAATGGCAACGGAAAGTGATCCTTGAATGTTGTCATGTTCAGCAACCTAAAATCGATGCAGAACCACCACTTGCCATCTTTCTTTAGCACAATTACAAGTGGGCTAACCCACTCACTATCTACAATGGGATAGATGAACCCTGGCTTGGGGAGTTTCTCAATTTCCTCCTAGACGATTTGCTTCAATTTGGGGTTTAATCACCTCTATGGCTGTTTTTTTGGCTTCATGGCCGGGTCAGTGTAGATGTGATGCTAACATATCCTAGGATCAATCCCTATGAGTTTAGGATATGACCAAGAAAAAGCTACTAACCATCTTTCAACTACTTTCAACAACATCTTCTTTTGCTCTGGAGCAAGTTTTGCATTGATTACAACTGGCTTCCCATTCTTCAAAAATACATATTCCATTCTAGCCAATAATGTTTTTAGCTCAAGGGGCTCTTGTTTGAATTTATTAGGAATTTCCAACTCTTCCCAATGAGTATCATCATTTGTATCATCAAAGAGTTCATGATGAACTTGCTCGAGTTCATCCATGCCTATGACATATGCACATGTTAGGCTCTCAGTTGGTTCCATGCAAAGTGTGCTACTTTCTAAATCAATGGTCAGCCACTGGGTGTCCTTTTTTTTATGGCTACTACATACAGACAACTTTGAATTTCTACTTTTTGTGCACATTGTTTGCATGCAAAAATGGATGCTTACTTGATGGCCCATAGTTTCTGTACACAATTATACCCTGTATTATTATACGCAATGCATGGAACTCTCTTCTTATCGATCTTACCAAATGCATTTTATTTAGATATCTCTAGGGAAAGATCTCTGATGCCCATTCTTTCATTGATCGTTCTCAGCCATGCCCTTCCCATTATGATTGGGAAATCCCCTTTGCAGTTCTCCACCTCGATTACTAGGAAGTTGATAAGATAAGACCACCCACAGATAGTAGTCATAATGTCTTCTACTAATCCCAACGGAACATTGATCGATTGGTCTACCAATTCTAATCTGATGTTGCTCTTCTTGAGAGGATGTAGGTTCCATGTAGTGCACATCTCATGAGAAATCAATGTAACACTAAAACCTAAATCGAAAAGTGCCTTGCACGATTCATTCCTAGTAATCTACAAGTAAATGAGAGGACTTCTAGGATTGGCTAACTTCCTGGGAAGGTTTCCTACATGGATCCAATCAGACATAGTGTGAGTAAGCATTATGGTATGGATCCTTGGTAGATTTTGGTTTAAAGAAGGCCTGAAGAAATTTAATATGAAGGAAGAGGTAGTTAACCACAAGTGTAGGTGAAGGCTTAAGTGGACTACAAAGCTGAAAGAAAGGTCTTTTCTTTGATTAGGCATTCAATCCCTTTGATTGATGATTGGATTGTAAATTAATAGCCCTTGTAACATTGCCTTGTTACAATTGAGTAGGCAGTTCATCTTGCATTGGTGGAGTAGGTGGTAGCTGTAAAACTGGAGGAGGAGTGTGCAGGGATAGGAGGAGGATAAGGATAGGAGACATTATCCCTTATTTCATGTAGCAAATGAGCTCAGTAATAATCTAAAGGGTGGCAGTGAGGCTGGAAATTAGAAACATGACTAGAATAGTCACATGGAGACATGGGTTACTGCACATGGTAACCATGTGGATCAGGCTACCAGTAAGGGTACTATTATCTTGGTGGTGCCAACGCCTATGATTTTGGTTGCTACCACTATTGATACTATTCATACAGTTGCAATGGAGCTTCACTTTGATAATATGATTGTTGCTAGTGGAACTATCTGAGATTGCCTTAAGGATAAGATAACCTTCTAGATGTTTGCCCTTGTGTAAGTCATGGATGTAAGGCATACACCCCAGACTCCTGTAGATGTGACACAATAGAGGAACATCCCTTAGGATGTTCATACTAACAAACATCACATCCAAGATCATCATCTAATTCATTATCCACAACCTCTTCTATTGCAGAAATTTTGCCCTTACCTTTGTAATATACACATTTAGCTTCCTTGTGCCTCCTGCGCTCACGATCACTACTTTGTTTTTTGGGCTCCTCAGCATTTTTAGAACAACTTGGAATCTATTATCCATTGAGTCCCTTATATGATCGATCTTAGCTGTAAGTTTAGATTGGAATTGTTAGAGTGGCAAGGCTTTCTTATGCACCCCCTCATAAAATATGGACTCATCCTCACTATCACAAAATCAAACCTCCCTCTTGCAAATGGAAGGATCATGGTTGTACTCTTATGCACTTTCTCTTTTTCATTATTCATCCTCCTCTTTAATGGCCTACTCTATTAATCTTTGTATTTGATGAACAGTTAGTTCTAACAATCACCCTTAGGCATAGACACCAAAGGTTTTCCTTGTTTTATTACAAAGCCCTTCTACAATCTAGCGAAGTTGAACCAATTGAGAATAAGCATGGCTAGAACATTTATGCATCAAGGAATAGTATCAGCCAATGGTAGCATCCAAGGGTTCGTGTATGCCTTCTTTCCACCCTTGAATTTGCTTCCTTAAGTTGGACACACTAGAGTATGTTTGATACTTATCATTGAACAACTCAAGCATGGTACCCCATCGTTGAATAGATTCCAACTCTAAGGACCAGTACAATTTTTTTCTTCTTTGATAAGTGTCCTAGAGAATAACTTCAGTTTTTTCCATTCATTCTTGATGTTCTACAAGGCACATGCATCTTGGAAAGCTTAAAGATGATTCCACATATCAAAGTTATATCCTCCTTCAAATCAAATAATATTGTTCTTGTCTAACCATTTGATCTGACTATCTTTCAGATGCCTTGTTGGAATTCTGATTGCTTCTACGATGTTACGCATACTTCACGTAACAAATAGAGGCTCATTGAGGCCTTGATCATGGTGCCTACAATGCCCTATACTACACCTTCGTTCATGGCAATGTGCCTCTCTTGAATGTCTACGCCCTTGGTCTTATTTTTCCCGATGGTCCCTTTGGTTATTTTGGTCTTGTTGGTTGTTTCATTTATTTTGAACACCTCCATCATGGTTTCACCTTCTGTGGTCACGGTTAGAGCCAAAAAAAGAAGATGATGATGAAGGGTAAGAGGAAGCAGAACCAACACCATCACAGTGCCTACTATCACCTCTTTGGAAATCATGACCACAATCATGATCTTGCTTCTTGTCTACATCCATGTTTTGACCTACCCCTCTAGATCCTTCATTGTCATTGGATCCCTTATTACCAGAATTATGATTATGAATTATGGAGTGCATATTCTGATTTTGACCTCCATCACCGAAGTCAAAGAGAGGAGTTTCATTAAATGAAAAATCCCTAGAAAAGGGTTCCCCACTAGCTTGTTGGTACAACAAGAATGGAGAATCATTAAGCCCTTTTCCCTTTGAAAATTCATAGCGTTGCTCTTGCTACTGATCCTACAAGTGTTCTCCTTCGGCGGGATGATAATCCCTGACATCAACATCTTCCACAATATACTCCCCATGGCATTCTTGAAGACCACATCATGCAAGCATTTGATAGTGCATTACAAGAGCAGTAGGATCAGGTGATAACAAAATATTACCCTTCATGTCACATCACCGCAATTGTTCATCCTAGTGTAGGATGAAGGTGAAGTTTGGCACATACTCATTAAGATGAGTATATATAACTTGATACTATTGAGGATTTGGTGGATTGACTCTATCAGCCTTGGGCAGAGAAGTGCTCCTATGAGAAGAAGATATTTTCAGTTAGTAAATAAAAATCACAGTGTTCTTTAAGAATTTGTTGTATTAATTGTAAAATAAGATATGAATCTAAGGTTTTTTTAATGATTTAAATACTTTTCACTAGGTCCTAGATAGTGCACAAAACAACAAAAAGATCCTCGACAACAGCACCAATGATGAGCGACAAGGTACCCCTATGCCCAACCATACGAATCACTAAGGCGTTACACGCAATTCGGCCAAATTATGTGGACCTATAGTTATCTAATGCACTACCTCCTCTAGGAAGTGAAATGGGCATTGAAAACATTCGCTGTCTTCCCAACTACACTTGTGAAGTTCAAGGGTATGGTTTAAGTGTAATTGAGATATATGATTTTTCTTACTTTATATTTATAGATTTGATTACCTACAATAAGAATGAAAGGTAAAGTAATTGAAGATCTAATTCATCTATTATCTAGCTAGCCTAACACAAGTAACCACCCCACTTTCCTGAACACATATAGCACTGTTGGGCATGCTAAGCATTGCTAGGTTACCAAGTACTATATGAATGCTCGAAGTGATCATGCTCGTGTTTGTTAATCAAATAGAAATAAATTGCTTAATTCAAATACATTAAAGTAAAGAGCAATAAAGTAAAGTGCAATAAAGAAAATATTAAGTTATTCTCAGTGTTGCAAGGATTGTTAAAAGATTTTGTTTTATTCCCAGCACACTGCGTCGCTCAAGTACATTAGTGCTTGAACAAAGAACCATACACACATAGACTCCTTCTGCAAGCACTCAAAAAATATTCTAACTCTAAGGAAAATAAACTATAAGAGCTTCGCTCCTTTGGCTAGGAAACTAAAAACTAACTATGAACACTAGAGCCCAAGCATGGTATTTATAGCCTTGGGGTATACACCCTAACGTTGGACATCTGATGTTGGATCCAGGCCTCAACGTCATGGACAACATCAAATGATGGTTCATCAACTCTCATACTTCCCTCCAACATATGTCACCACCAATAATGCAAGAAGGATTGGCACCATAACCTCAACAGAAGAATGCAACTTATGTCATGAACATATAAGTAAATGATAATGTTAGCAATTCTTAGAAAAAGTTTGGGAAATGTCCTTTCTTTAGGACAGCTTGCACATATGTGAATAAAACTAGTAGACCTACCAGTTCATCAAAACTAGCACAAGGACAACCTAGTGCAACCTCCTTCCTCACAAAAACAATGTCTCCTAATCCTAAGTAAAAGCCAACAACCATTATCACTCCAAAACAAAACATAAAAGATGAACCTATCACTGTGAAAAGACAAAAAATTCTATGCATTACTAATAATGATAAAGGGTGCAATTGCAAGTTGAAAGTTCAAAGTGATAACATGATCCCTATACCAACCCATAGCAAAATTAAGGAATAAGTATGTGTACAAAACCAAGTCTACACAATAGCCATTAAAACCAAAAGACACCCAATGGCTGGAAAACATTTAAAAAACACATGGAAATAACCAATCCACCTATTAGTGCTAGTCCTAACAAAATGAACCAAACAGAGAACTTAGTAAAGGACATCTTACACTTTGACTATATACTAGAAGAAATTGTTAAACATGGAGACCTAAGAACCAAAATAGAAAATCAAAAAGGAAACATATCTAGACCATCTAATAATATAACACCTTCTAGTCTAGCTAAATACATGTCTCCAAATGATTGAAACCTGATTATCATCAATGTTAAATGTGCTAACTAGCAAAAACTTAAATCACTAATGATAATAAATGAAAAAATTGTGGTGTCTAACCAAGGGAATGCACGGTCCATTTTCCAACTATTCACCCATGAGTTTAGTCATGGGGGAGATGCCCCATTTTGAATCAAGAACTAATAAGTGTATTTTTACTTTTTGTTTTACAATTTTTTATCATTTAACTATTTCTTCAAAAATTTTCAATTCTTAATATGTTTTCCATTTCTTGTTATTTTTATTTTATTTATAATTTTCTCATCTCTTAAGTCATTTCCTTTATGTTTTATGGATGTCTATTACGTTTTTGATAATAATGATATTTCCAGTCATGATGTAGAAGTCAATGCTATGTGTTGGGTCTCTATCCCATGCTATCAAGATGATAGGGTAAATAATTGTGTGATGTAATGAGACCATATCATCCATCCCTCTAGTCTCTCTAAATAAAATGTGTTTATCATTAAAATGATATGGTTCTCCTCATATGAAACTAAAACTAACTACTAATCATTGTGCCTTGAAGAAAGAGGGAAAGACCAAGTGGGAATGGCAAAGGTTGTGACCTCAAAGGGATTTGTGGGTTCTCTTCTTGACTTCCTTCTTGTGGTTTATGACTCCTCCTTGGATGTACCATCATTCCTAATTTTTGACTAATAAACATGAAGCATGTCTTTGCATGATGTGGTTCTTGAGCTTAAAAAATAAATAAACATTGAAATTCAAAGGTCACCCCTTAGACACAATAATGGGCTACAAGCACTAGTTATGGGGCTAGAAAGACATGCTATCCATGCCTGAATACACCCCTATAACTAATGTCCTTACTTCATTCTTCTATTTTCTTCTCTTTTCAGAGTGATGCCCATCCTTTGTAGTTGTTACAGACTCATGATGCTAGCTAAGAAGGGAAACGTTAAGGCCACTATTAATGGTATGGACTTGGCCTAAAAATTTTACAAATAGGTATGATGGTCATCTTAATCACAATTGACACAAGGACCTATTGCATACATGGTCAAGTACCTTATGTCCCAATCTCTACAATCCTTTCTCATCCCATTATTTACCTCACTGCTGCATGCAATTATTAGCCTACTAGTTTTGTATAGTAGAGTACAAAATCCTAACCAAGGAAGTTGTGTATTTTTTGAAACAAAGGCATGATCTACATTTAACTTCTAAGATGCCTACAGACATCTATAGAATTAATTATACAAAGGCATTATGGCAAGACCTTGCTTTGGGGAGGACCCACTTGCATGACTTTTGTTGATCATGGCTCTAAATCTAACCTCACATCTTCAAGGATATCATGGATAGCTTCTCTGAATTTATGCATGACTTTGCAACTATTTCTCATTAATTTTGAATTATGTTTAATGCTTTTATATTGAAATTTTCTCTTAATTCAAAATTTTTTGGCCCTCTTATGGCCTAGACCTTTGGTTTTAATTGTTTGAAAACTTGTGAGCTTCCAGAGTTAAGCTCATTTATCATACGGGGCTAATGATTCAATTTTTGAAAATTTTTTAACATCCTATTTTTGAAGATTATGATAACTAATAATGAAAATAATCAAAATAACATGAACAACTTGATGATTTTAGTTACGTTAGAGCCTTGGAAAACATTATTATGAAATCATCTTGAGCCTAAATGGTAAAATGTTTTCAAATTTTGAGCTAAGAATTCAAAAAGGATTGATCATTAAGGAAAATAGTTATCAAAACTAATGTTGATTCCTTGGTGATTTCAAATGATACCAACCAAAATAACTAAGGTTGAAGGTCTTTTAAAAGGCATAGAGAGGAGGAAAAAGGAGGATATCTCCATGGAAAAATAGTAAAACACACAAGGATTAAAGCTATAACATCACATGTTTGTTGGACCCATGGGACAATGAGAAGAAATTTTAGTCCATCCTTCAAGAATGTTCTACATAAAAAATAAGCATCACATAATAATCAAGGTTGGAAAATCTACCACTGCTAGCGATAACAAGAAGATTTATCTTTAGCAAATTTTTTGAAGACCTCTACAATTTTGTAAACTTTAATGTCATTTTGTCATTTTGTAATACATCCACTCAAATAAAAGTTTGTAATGCGGTACTCCAATTTTGTAATGATAGTCAATCTAGTCTTGATCATCCCATAATTTTTGTAATGGAACTTTGTCCATTTATATATATATAACTCTATGGTTTTGAGATAATCTTACTAGTTGAGCTTCATAGTTCATCTTTTTGTGTTGCTCTGCATGATTGTTATTTAGATCAAGATAATAATAACATGTGATGTATTGAGTTGGATCTCCTCAAAGAAGTCTCATTGACGAATCCCCGTTAATGTATCTTAGATGTGTTGGTGCATATGCATTGATGCATCCCCGTCAACACATTTTATATGCATTGATGTATATGCATCAATGCTCTATCATCTAAAATCTATAAATATGAAAGCACCCTTCACATATTTAGCACCATTTAGTCCATAGTGTAACTATACTCTTGCAGTTTTCTCTCGTAATCTTAGTAAATAGTTAGTGAGTCCCTGTAGCATAGATTTTAGTAAATTGTATGGCGTCTTATTTGAGTGGAATTGTACCTAGATACATTCCATGAATGACAATAAGAGTGAGATTAATTCATATTCATTGTAGCACTTTGACTTAGAATAAATTTACTCAATACAATTTACTTTCTATGTACTTAGTTGATATTTACATTTCCATGCATGTCAATTAATTAGTGGAATGAGTGTTACCAATTTTGAGCATAAACATGTCTTCACTTGGTAATCCTAG
The DNA here is from genome assembly GCA_015680685.1 of Gnetum montanum. NCBI lineage: Eukaryota > Viridiplantae > Streptophyta > Gnetopsida > Gnetales > Gnetaceae > Gnetum > Gnetum montanum. The sequence goes on along the minus strand of MNCI01011532.1, from coordinate 850,781 downwards.
CAATGTTATTGCTTGGTTTACCCAGTAGCATAACACTTGGTAATCCCAGTAGTGAGTATGTGAGTTCAAGACATGTACAACAAGCTGGGAGCGAACACTGATCACACTTAGGATAGTATATAGTTTTGGATTTATCTTCTTATTATTAATTAGATTAAATAATTAATTTTCATACTTTCATGTACATTAGCCTTAGCCGCACAACACCAATAATCACATGTGATAAAGCTACCACTAGTTCACGTAAAAAGACAAGAAGTTGCAATTAATGCTTAACAATCTAGATATCATACTAGTCCCATCCATGAAATTCTACCAAATTGCACATGAACGCTTATGATTCATATGGTTGGGCGTAGGGGATACTAGCCACTGATCAATAGATATATCTTAACATAAGCATTTTTGTCACATGCATGCATGGAGCTTGATGTTTTTCTTTAATAAGCCAACATTCTATCATATGCAAATGTTGAGCCTAATGTTTTTTTTTATAACCCAACCTCTTTTCTTAATCACATTTAACATCTACTTTAATGTATGCATCTTTGCCACCTACATGGCTTGAACCTAATGTTTTTTTTTATAACCCAATAACTTACCCTTTGACATAGCTAGAATTCTTCTATTATAAAGCATGTTACTAGCTTCTTGCAATTTCTTCAACTTTTCTTCAAGTCTATTTATCACATCATTGTTAATCTCACTCTCCATTTGAACAAAAGACCCATAAGTATTTGAATTCCTTACAATGGTTTTGAATTCTAATTTTCATAACTTCATTACTAAATTTTCTACTAAAAGTACACTCTATGTATTTCGTCTTACTTTTACTAATCTTCAACCCCTTTGATTTTAGGATGTTTCTCTAAGTCTCCATTTTTGTAACTAGGACTTCTTTAAAATTACCAAAACATCATCAGCAAAGAGTTCTCTAAACAAAAAAATAGTTTAGAGAGAAAAGTCTCGAGATCGTGTGAAATTGATTTATTACTCCATCATACATGTCTTAAATAGTATTTATGTATTTAATATTCTTTCTCTTTAATTTCCACCAAATAATATCTTAGGAAACTCTAACATAAGCATTCTCTAAGTCAATGAAAATCATATGCAAACTCCTCTTCTTACACCTATATTTTTCTATCAAATATTGTAGCAAGATGATAGCTTTCATTGTTAATCTTTAGGCATAAAACCAAATTCATTCTCAACAATTGTTTATTTTTTCCTTAAGTACTACTCTATAACCCTTTCTCATAACTTCATGGTATGACTCATATGCTTAACGTCTCTCTAGCTCCTACAATTTTAGATGTCTCCCTTGTTCTTGTAGACCAAACATCCAGCAATCTAGTTGAATAAATTGGTTGATTATTTAGTCTACACTAATTATGTTAAATATTATTAAAATGTAAAACAACATTCATAAAGCATTTAAAGTGAAGTAAATCAAATGTAAAAGTGAAGCAATGAGTGATCTTGATGATGCTTGCTCCATGTAAAGTTTTAACGCCTAACAAATAAGACATCATATAATCACTTGAACATTTTATGTGTTCACATAATCACTTAAGCATACAATGTGCTCACTTAATAAGAAAGCATTTTAGTAAAGAGGGTAGGTGATCAGTGGCGAGATACCCCTACACTCAACCATACGAATACGAGCGTAGCACACGCGATCTAGTCGAACTCCGTAGACTAAGTGCCTACATGCCTCATGGAACACTTAGGGTTAATCATTCGTTGTCTTCCCAGACTTACTTGTAGTTGTCACGGTGTATGGTTAAGTAAGTCTGAGGTATATGATTTTTATGTCTTTTCTGTTTTATCTCCTATGCTATTGAGTTGAAAGGTGAAGAGACTAATTAGCTAACTCTAACTAACTAACTAAGCCTTAATTAACCTAGCGTCAACATTCGTTCCCACTTACCGCTCACACTCTAAACTGATGCAACCTTGGTTAGCAAATGCTAATCATTGCTAGGATCACCAAGCGTAACGCACGTGCTCGAAGTGGTCGTACTAAGGCACTTAACTAGGAGAGAAGGGTTGAGAGAAATTTATGACTAATAAAGCATTTAAATAAAAAATAATAAATAACAGTAAATAAAATCCTAATTAGCCTATTCCATGCACTACAAGGTTTATCCAAGAAGCTCATCTTTATTTCCATACACAAACTTGTGTTCAGGTACAATGTCTGCTCGAATAAAGATCCGTTCACTATGGAGTTCCTACTATGGGCACATGGAAATTAATCTATCTCTGGAGGGGAAAAACTACCAGATTTTCACTACGATCTAAGCCTAGAATGGGAAACAAGGGAGAGCCACCTCTTATTTATAGCTATGATGGCGCATCACGATATCGCATACGTGATATCGCAGGGGACAACGCGATATCGCGGCCCATGCAATATCGCATCCCATCATACCCCCATGACTAAATGAAAACTCGTCCTTGAGTTGCTTACAATAATATCGGGAAGGTATGGGATTATTGACTCAAATGGAACTAATGGGATGACATGTGAATGGATCATCATTACAAGACACAACAAAATTCGTGTTCATGACAACAAGAGTGAACACCTTATTACATTGACATCAGGCCTCATTTGGCAGCCGAGAAAGAGAGAGAGAAAAAGAAGTGTTGCTATTGCCAATGCCAAGATTGCACCTTTCGTTATCCATCTGTAAGCACACCATCGATCTTGCTCCTTGCATAGCTGCTTTAGCACTGATCCATTCCAACTGTTCCCTCTAGATCCAATCTATTGTTGTATGATTGCCATTTGCACACACAACATAGTCTTATATTAGTAAGGGTAAATGAATCATCATGTAGTTGATACCTTGCCTCAGTGAAAGGTCAATTGGCTGGGTTGTGGTATGGCTGATTGCAGATCTGGAGATATATTAATGATGACTACCGAAGGTGTAGGGGTTAGGAGAAAATTGAAAAAACTAGGCCCCATACCCCCATGACTAATCGCGAACCTCTGGTAGCGATAGAATGGAAAAAGAAAAGAAATAAGAAAGATGGAGAAAAAGAGACAACTAGGACATCGATGAAATGGATGTCAAGATGAAAATGAACAAAACAAAATGGATTGCAAAAATGTTAAGGGAAAGAATTTAACGGATGCACCAAATAGGAATGCCAATGGATCCTCCCCAAAGCAGGCTCCAACCATTAATGCCCTGAAAAACCCACATTCGAAGAGTCCGTAGGCCCTGGGAATGTCTTTTGGAACAAGAGTTAAAGTCTTAATCGTAAGAATTTACCAAAAAGAAAACAATGCATCTACCAAAATATACACTAATGATACAACCGGCAATGAGGTGAATAATGGAGAGAAGGATGGAGAGAATAGAATGGAATGGAGTCTCAAGAACAAAGTGGTGTGCAGCCCCTTGTGGAGTTAATGATTAATGTGATTTGGCAAACCTCATTCGAACTCTGGCCTCAAACAAACCACATCCAGTGACTTCGCATCAATGCATTTGGCCAATCCATCCACTTGAATAACAAGAATGCCTGCCCAAGAGCCACCACCATTCCGACGAAACACATGAGGAGAGAATGGGAAGCGAGGAGGGCCTTAATTAGAGGAAACATTTTTATTTTAGTTCTGTAACCAATACTTGTAGCCCAAAGGATTATTTTTTCTAAGGGGTGTGCTTTGAATTCTCACTTGTTTCTTTTTTTTTTAATGCGTGAGAACCACACCATGCAAAGACTTATTATTTTTATTCACTCGACTTCCCAATAATTGGGTAACGTCGAAACGGTAAGAAAACTCAGGAAGAAAACATCCAAGCACCCAAGAGAATGGCCCACACAAATGCATCAAGTTCCCTTGAAGTCACACCCTTTTCAATCCTTGAGTCCTTCCTTAGTTTGAGAAATACCCAATCACCGATTCATTAATGTTCTTATTGGAAAGGGACTGTACATTTCCAAG
>MNCI01011532.1:818878-835491 GCA_015680685.1 Gnetum montanum | reverse complement strand
TCTATCTCTGGAGGGGAAAAACTGCCAAAGTTTCACTATGGTCTAGGCCTAGAATGGGAAACAAGGGAGAGCCACCTCTTATTTATAGATATGATGGCGCACCGCAATATCGCGTACGCGATATCACAAGGGACGATGCAATATCGCAATGGCCGCGATATCGCGATCACGTCCCATTAGTAGGTATTTATCATTATTTCTTGCCATGTGGACAAGGCTTTGTAGACTTAGCTTCAAATACCTTAATAAAGCTACATCAACAAGAATATTTGTAGAGGCATAGGTTGTAGAATAGGCTCTATCAAGTTAATGTCAATGTAAATACTTTTACTTCTACCACAAAAAGTATTGATGAGTCTCAGAAGGGAAATTTCCTTATGTAACAAGATTACTCTTAACTCAAAGATTAAAACTAATGTTAACAAAAAGGTTATGGTAGCTTAACAAAAGTGATGAAGTAAAGTGAAGGGGATGAAGAATTTGTACTTTTCAAAAAATATTGCCATTTCACCACAACTTTTTATTGCTATCTTTAATTCTTTTGGTTTTTAAAGTTCAAGCAAGCATGGATGTTAAAAGTTATGTAAATATTGTTAGAGATGGGACCATCCTTCCTACTAACAATCAATTTTCTTTTAATGAGTTTTCAAAGCATTAAGTGTAAGGTGTACGTCTGAGTAAACATCCCTGAAATTGGAAAGTTTTTTTCTTTCCATGTTTTTTATGTTTTCTACTTCATATCAAGCATGTGATATATTCTAAATTTTTTTGCTTTTAATTAATAGTTTTTGGTGACAAAGTCTAGTCAACTAGTAGTTGGCCTCTCAACCAAAATGAAGTAGAATATCAATATATAGCAATTCTAATAATTATAAGAGCACTAATTAATAGAGTATTGGAATATTTCCAATATCTATGAGAACACTATGCTAAGAACCAATAGTAATATAAGACAAAAATATTGTGTAATAGATTTCAATTAGTGATTAGCCATCTAACCTAGGTTTTCAATACCAAGACTCTTACCACATTATACTCTTAAATATATATGCTTAAGATAATTTATATAACATAATGAAAAGAACTCATTGGATCAATATTAACACCAATTCACAACCTATGCAATTGTGAAACATCAAACTTACAAGTTAAGCCTTCTTATTAGGGAATTGGAAACCCATGCTATGCTACTAAGCCTATATATATCAACATCTAAACTTTGGCTTTATTTTTAACAACCAAAGTACTCAATTTTGAGTTAAGCACAATCTTAATAGTTATTTTCTTGGATAAGATATTCGTTGATAAGTGAGTTTTTTTAAATGGAAATTTAGTTTTAAAAGTTACTTGTGCAGAACCATTCATGAATAGGACAAAAATGTAAAAACAAACATAGAAGTAAAACACATGAAAGTAAGAGTCCTTGCATGTTACCAAGGTTACTTCGTACCAAACCAACCTAAAAATGACGTTGAAGGTAGGGGATGGCTTGATCTGCCCCACGGTAAATAGAATAGCTTCAAGGTGATGTTCAACAGGGTTATCTGTCATGCAAAACAGGAACAAGGTAATGCAGAGGGACGGCTAAAAACCATTTGGGCCTACGTTATCTCCTTTCATTATTGATTTTTGTCTTACTGGTTGTAAACAGTAATGACAATATCTGGAGGCATCTAATCTTTTATATCTTTTTTATATCATTGCCATGGACCAGAAACAGTCGTTGTACAGTCTGAATCATGTATTGATTATGGATCAAGAGAGACAAATGTTTTATCATCTATCATTCGCTGAGAAGATTAAATATGTCCTCAAAAGTCATTTCATCTCCTAATCTCGCTCCGCAGCATCCAAATTACTACCATAATTAAGTGTAGATTGTTGTGCATTTTCTATAATTTCTTCTTCTAGTTTCTCTGATAGCATACCAAAACCGGAATCCGTATCTTCTGTAGGCTTATCTGTTACATTTCCATTGCATAAATCGCTGAAACAAGTTTCAAAACTTGCACAGTTATCCATGTCATCAATGAAGGTTAACAGCTCAAACTGCTCGTGTGGGTCAAGTGAAAGTAGAGGGAGATCTAATGCATTTTGGCTTTGCTTGTTTGCCGTTCCTCCTACGTTCTCATCATGATAAAGATTTTTCCGTTCATTTGCTGGATTTGACTGCAACAAATTTTATGGGTTGTTGGCAGGAATTTGAATGTTTTGACTTCTGATCCTCCAAGATTTCGCATGTGTTCATGGTGGCTATGTGTTGATCCTCTGAAACCTCAGTATGATCTTTGTTGGTGCTGATATCATCCACCAGAAAATCACATTCTGTGTTCTGATCCTGTTCAAAATCATATGGATTATTTGAAATTGAGCTCCCGTCCACCAGAAAATCACAGGGATCTATGGTGTGTACGTGGTCATCTGGCACAAACTGGTATGAATTATACGCGTCTGCCATTCTTTCCCTTGAGATATTATTGACGCCTGTGTTGTGGCCCTGCAAATAGTTATATTGACTAACAGCAGACGGAATGTTTGGACTTTGCAGTTTGCACTGATTCGTTTTCTAGCATGCTCTGATTCTGATATTTCTAGCATGCTCTGATTCTGATAAGAATTCTGGGATTGATCAAGACTTTGCACGTTCTGCCCTTGAAAAACTCTATAATCTCTTTGCACATTACTGCAAAGTGCAGTTTTTGGGGCCACATAGTCATCAGCAAGTCCAGCAACTGTACTCAGACGCGCAAACGAATTTCTGGAACCTGCAAACCCAAAATGATGCACCGAATTTTGGGAATCTTTGTTCTGAGGATTAAAACAATCACACTCCGTGTGTCCATTAATCTGCATTGAATTCCTAGTCGGTATGTGCATATCATGCAAAATACCAACTTTCTTCTCGGAATATCTATTTTGACAATTCCAAGACCCTTGATCTGCCTGTTCATTCCAAGGCAATGAGTTCCTGATATGTGCAGTATTTCTTTGAAAAAAATCACATCCAGACCCTGTTCTTGTGTGTACCTGCAAATCCGCAGTACCAGTCTGTGCATTACCAAGTACTGGAACCAAACCCTGAGGATTTGGCATCTGTGCAGGATTCACAGGGTCAAAACAATGATTGAGGGCATGATTTGCAGCAGAAAGTTTGTGCTCCACAGAAGAGAGGAGCCACTTGAAAGTGGATTCATAATCAGATAAACCCAGGGACTGTGTTAGCTCTGCAAACCCAGGAACAGTAACAACATCAATGGCACATGCCAGGGTGTGGCCCTCTGATGCATATCCATGATTTCTGGTGAAATCAGCCAATCTTTTGAGCCGTTGTTGGGAGGCCCTGCTATGTTCTTCTGGATACTTTTCTACTCTCATCTTGTCAATGTTGATCTTGATTCCCTGGCAGCCGCTCAGTTCATTCACTCTTTCCATGTATCTTCGAGCAGCACTGGAAACATACATTGTTCCTCCAACTCCATCTTCATCTCCATTATTATTGTTGTTGTTGTAGTAATTGGGTTTTCTGGGTTTTTTCATGCTCCTGAAACGTCCAGCAGAACCTCTGGATTCATGCGTATGATGTGCCCTTTCAAATCCATTGCACTTTCCTGCAAACATCTTTCTTACCGGCGGTTTTGTAAGGTGGGATTGTTTCTGTGTATGTATGTATGTATGCGTGGAGAGATTATTCCTTTGCTGTGGCCTTGAAACTTTTGAATGCTCCTGCTTCCGTTTATTATATATACCCGTTGCTCGGTTTCGGAAACCGTGAGGACTCAAGCAGAAAACCACCTTTACGCCGTACTTAGGTAAAGAATTTCTACCCATGCTATGGAACTCTTTCTTCTTCTTTTGGTTTTTTTGTTTTTTTTTTTTTTCTTTTTTCCTATTTTTTCTTTTTTTAATTTGTTTGTTTTTCCTCAAATGCTTTGTTTTTTCCCGGTGTTGTGACGCCAACCCAATAAGCAAAGGTAAAGTCATTGAGCTTTTTCTTTACTCTCTCTTTCTTAATTTTTTATACTAAATTAATTTTAGTATTATTACTCTCTCTTTTTTTTTTTGTGGTTTGACACCCTCATCACTACAACACCATAGACCACCCTAAAATAGTGAGTGCCTTGGCCACTCTGCTGCATTGGCACTACACCTTTGGATATTATGTAATTATGTTGAAAGCTTTTTATTTTTGAAGAAAAAATGAACGCTAGTAATTAATTTTTACATAGGATTTCCGATTTGATTCTCAAATTCCTTTTTAATTGAATAATAGCTTTTACTATGAGCTCATGAAAATAGCTCAAAACACTCATATTTTGCATAGTGAAGTAGACCATTGCAAAACTAGTGGTAATAAAAGTGTCCTCTTTAGAACAGAAATTAAAATTTTAAATTTGAACATCTATGTATAGGGTGAGTATAAATACTCTTTAAGTCTCGTGTCTAAGTTACCATTTTGTCCACCCTTAACCAAACATTATTAGTTTGATTTCACAAACCTTAACTTTAAACTTTGTCCATGAAGCAACATTACATCCATGAATCACAAGGGTTTGGTATCTTATTTGAGAGGGTTATGATTGGAACATAACCAAATGCTTTAGCAACAAGATCAAGAGTTCTTTTACACATTGCCCACTTGACATGACAGTTTTGATTTACTATTTTTCTATTTTTATGTTTATTACATGTTAATGCATTTTTTTTTATATTCTAGTATGACTTAATAGTGAGTACATGGTAACCAATAGTACTTGGCTAGTCCAATGATACTTCCCATATTGCCAATAATAGTACAAATGGTGGAATAAGGAATCAATTACTTAGCACACTTCAATTTATATTTTCTAAATCATTATTTCTTTTGAAAATTCTTGATTTAGTGTTAGAATAATATTTCTTTAACATGAACCATCATTTTTACATCCACTATAAGCTTCAAAAAGGGATATTAATACATTAAATAATTTCTTGGTATTTGCGTGACTATATGAGTTAGTGTTACAACACTATGTCTAATAAGTTTACATTACTGAAGTCTTCCTTGGAATTCAACAAGCTAGCATAGTTGCAGTTGTTAAATTCATATGTTGTGTTGGTTTCAGTAGTTGCCAACTTTCCCATACCAAATCATGATTATTGAACATATTTATTTGATTAAATAGGTTAATATTTATTATGATAATTAACCTCTCACCATTGGTTTAATAGGGAAAACCAAATTTACAAGATATTGTAAATTAATGTCATTACTACATATCACTGAGATGTAACTTAATAATAAGTTATATGCACAAAAAGCTTACTAATTAAGCTTATTAAATATTTTTTCAAATGCCACCTCAATTTCCTTAAAATCACCCACCCACCCACTACTCACCCACTTAGCAAACCTAAATATCCTAGTAAAATAATAACAAAAAAGCACATCACAATGATTTGTTAAATGTTTTATGTTTGAAGTATTATAATTACCTAAGTTAAAATATTTTATGTTTGAAAGTACCAATGATCTATCAATGCAAATGATGAATAAAACTAATCCCAACCCCAAAATGGAACTCCTAAAATAGGATAGGATGATGATGAGCTACATTAACATCCCAACTCCTATTATTCCAAACGATTGATTTTATCATTGCACTAATCTCAAAACCTATTATTGTAAACTCTAAACCATTAATTTCACCATTAATGGTTATCCCAACTCCTAAAATAGGATAAGGCTAGAATAAGGATGATGATAAAATACCAGGTAGTTTTGTCAAATATTATAACATCTTATCATTGCACTAATGTCAACACCTATTATTGTAAACTGAATCATTATGCAAACCAACTCTAATCATTAAAGATTCCCCATATCCTTAAAATAGGGCTGGTAAACTAACTTACTTTATCACAAACCATTTCTCCTCTTACTTTATGGCAACCCAACTTTCTTTTAACTTTGTGTCGATCTTACCTCAACTCTTCTAATTATTATTACATGTCCTTACCATGAAATATTAGCCGAATTCTAAGCTAGCTTAACATGTTCTTAATATTTGAATACATGAAATGTTGATTTAGAGTTTTAAGCTTAAGCCCAAAGCTAACTAAGCCACTGAAATTGCTTAGTTATATTCGAAACGAAATTTACAACCATACAAATCTAGAAAATAGCTTTATGAAGAAACAATTGCAAATTTTTTAATAAAGATGGTACAAAGACAAAGAAAGATGCTCAAAATGTCAGAGATGTGATTCTCTTGAGCTCTTTGAGGCCATGGAACACTTTGAGGCATCCTCAAGTGTTAGAAAACTCACCGTGGCTTGGTAGTCCCAAGCTAGCAACAAGACACCCTCCTGTTATAACTCTCTTCTAAGTCCCCCCCTCACCGTGGAAAACTGCATAGCCAAGACTGAATAGTTTTGGTGTGAAGGCCACCTTGTACCAAATCGTGAAGGATTTGAGGATAAGGCCCCTTCCCTTGTAAGTGCATCATTCCCCTTCCATGAGGTGCCTTGTATATATATGTTAAAAAGCTTGCACTCACTTTTTAGTTACTTGCTTGAGGTGTATTCCCTAGTCTTCCGCCCAAGATCCAATGGATCTTAATGAATTCCTTGGGGTGCCCCAATCCATTGGGGTAACGTTGTTACACTACACAAAAGATACTAAGATTGGGGCAACGTTGTTACACAAGATACTAAGATGCTGCCCAAGCTGAAGTAATCTGAACGGCGCAATTAATAAAAACTACCATACATGTCAATAGGAGTATATAAATAAGCGGAACTGACGCTTTACATAACAAGAATTTCAGCCCCATTAAAAATATTAATAATGTAAAGGCAAAATAAGGTGCTTTTCATTGACGTTGGTCGCAGCGAAAGGTAATCTAAATTTTGACTGAAAATACTGGCAACAATAACGATTATAACCTCCAGAACAAGAAACACTCTCGAATGTGAACCGAAAAATAAGAAAAAGTATCTGGATTTTAAGAGTTCATAGAGCTAATAATTATCTGGAGACACCTTAAAAGAAAACAGATGAACAATGCATGCTTATTATGGTTCTTGCAAGAATGAATACAACGAACAACTTTTAAAACCTTGATTGAAGGTTTTAACCTTACAAACTGTATGCAATGCCTTGAGAACACCTATTCTATAATCAGACACAGTTATGTACAAAATTAATCCAACTAATGCCCTAAAATCTAGCTAGCAAACATGTGAGAATTAACAGAAGATACAAGTTCCCTAAATTGAAATTAACTAAAACCCTAGAGAACCTGAAATATAGTGTCATGCTCCTACAATTCACCTTCGTTTATCCCCTGGACGCTAACAGACTAGCTTTAACACTCCCTATTGACTTGAACCCAATGACCGACATTTTCAAGCTGCAATTTACATCCACGGGCCATGCCCCTGAGACAGATGTTCGTTACCCTTGCTTGACTGCCCGAGATCTAGAATTCCAGGGCCTCCCTTGGATAAGAAAGCCATGAGAGTTCCACCATGCACTCTTCCCTCTGGAAGAGAAGGAAGAGAGGTTACATCGGTGCTTTTCATTGACACAGGCACTAGAACTTGAGGAGGAATCATTGCTGCTGGAACTGTGCAGACGCCACCATGAGTAGCAACAGGAACCAGATCAGGATGCAAATTAACAACAGGTATTTGTTGACCGACAGAGTGTCCAACCACAGGTCTGCCAAATGGACCAACGGAAGGAACATACGCATGAGGAAATGCAGGCCAATAAGGAGAAAAGCCTTTGTTTCCAACACTGCATTTATTGCCTCCCATCTCTACAGAATCAAAAGTGGAAGCTGCCCGAGTCTTACCCTCATTAGTGTCTTTACTACCCTTCTCTCTTGCATCCGCCATTTCAACATCATTCAGACTTCCATGTACAGTGTTAAGGGGAGCTGAAGATCCAGATTGTGAAACAGTGGGAACCGAAGCAGAGGCTGAATGAGCTGATGAACCTTGAGACTTAGATGAAGAAGCTAGTCCATGGAAAAGACCTGGCCCAATTCCAGAACCAAGGGTACCTTCACCATGCACCCTCCAGTCTTGGACAAGGGCACTATGAGCAGCACAGAGCCCAGTTTTACCCCGAGCAAACCTATCACAAGGGCCCTTAATAACTTCCCCATTTTTCCCCTGAACCACTTTGTTCTCGTATGGGGTACCTTCAGCACCCCACTGGCACCTCTTGCCACCTCCATGGGCCTTGCAAAAATCTGTGCTTCCTTGAGCGCTTTTGCCACAGTTTTCAAATTTGCATCTTTTTCCTCCTCCATGCCTGACACAGAAATCTGTCCTTCCCCTTGCACTCTTTGTGCAGCCCTGAACTGCACATCTCTTACCCCCACCATGAGCAACACAGAACTTAGTCCCACCATGAACACTCTTAGGGCATATACCACCTCCGTCATACATGCACCTTTTTCCTCCGCCATGGCCTTTGCATAAAGGAGTGCTTCCTTCGGCACCCTTGTTGCACCCAGTGACCATGCATCTCTTCCCTCCACCATGTGCCTTACAGAACATTGTACTCCCTTGAGCACCTTTTGTGCAATCAGGGAATTGACATCTTCTCCCACCTCCATGTGAAATGCACAGCCCAGAGTATCCTTCTGCACTTTTTGTGCAACCCTCTCTTTGGCATCTCTTGCCTCCACCGTGCCTAATGCATAGACCTGATTTACCCCTAGCAGCTCTTTGACAACCTTGATGGCTGCATCTTCTTCCCCCTCCATGACCAATGCAGTAATCCGTTCTTCCTTCTGCACTCTTTGTGCATCCAAGCTGCTGACACCTCCGGCCTCCGCCATGAGCTTTGCAGAAAACAGTGCGGCCTTCAGCTCCCTTGTTGCATCCATCCTTCTGGCATCTGCGGCCCCCACCATGCGCTATGCATAAACCGGATGCACCTCTCGCACCTTTACCACAGCCACGGAACTGACAAGTTTTTGTGCTGCCAGAGTTACGTTGCTTCTCTGTTCCAGTTGTCGCATTCCTGTTTGGATTGTTGCCTGTTTTTGCAGCTTTTGAATGATAAGAGCTCTGCGTGGGAAAAGCTGTTGCCTGTTTGGCATGTCGTTCCAAAGGTTTTTCCAAAGTTGGTGCCATTAGCAGAGAAGGAATGTAACCCCCTGGTTTCCATCTTGCAGAGGTTGATCCTTCGTCGACCACCGGTATATTATTCATGTTAATAACCGGCTCTTCCACCTGCATTGTCTGCGTTTGCCCCAACGCCAATCCACAATCAGATGCCGATAACACACAGGATTTCTGAGAGTCGGCATTCGAAGCTCCTGCCAGACTTAGCTGCAACACGAAGCCAGAGTCGGCATCTACTGGTTTTGCAAGGGTATCTGCTGACGCTTTCTTTGGAGAAGCATTTCTTGTACTTCCAAGCTGAAGCTGGATTCCAAGTTCTAAATCCATCGAGGATTCGTCTTCGGTGTTATTGTCTTTACAGGATGCCCCCGAAGACGAGGATCCAGAACTAACTCTACTATCAGAGGAGCTACTTGATGGGCCCAGTCCTAAAGCCAAGCCCTCTTCTAAACACCTTCGTGGCCGTACCTGTCCGGTGACATCACTCCATTTTCTCTTAGCTCTCTTCGGAGATGTCGACAATTGCGGACCACGTCCAAATTGTTTAACTGGAAAAAACTGATGATCTGGGAAGCTTGGATGCAAAAGGGGAGATGTGTTTTCCACCACATTAGACTGTAGCATTCCAGATGCATTTGAAATAGAAGATTTCCCAGAAAAAGCTGAATATCTGAACTCGAGATCCATTGTTTTTTTCATATTGCTTGGTTGATTCTAAACTCCTCTGATGTAGAGTCAGGAAAAAAATTGCTAAACTAAGACATAAATAAACTTAATATGCACATCAAAAGGACAACAATGCTCCCCCGCTAACGAAACCCGAAGTATCACGTCTATCCATTGTTGTAAATGTTTTTGATACTTCCAATAAAACTACTTATCACATATCATACATTTATTCTCAAGAGAGTCTTATAGAGGCAGAACTCCATGCAATCGGCTGCCCTTTGCATTATCTTCAATCTACCTCCTTCTTGGTCAACAACAGCGTCAACAGACCTATGAGAAAAATATCTGGCCAAAATACCTCTATAAACCCTGTAATAATCGCGTAATAAAAAAACAAAGTTAGAAAACCTGCTTATAGTGCGTAAGTATAATGAACATGCCCGATTTTCATAAACTCTAATAAAATTCATTCATTTTGGTGATATAGTGATACATAAGTGTATTACATGATTTATCATAAAACTCTATTGGCCTTTTAAGCTGCCATAGGATTCAATATTACGTTAAACATAAAATCTTTGAGATGTAGCCACGCTTGATATAACATATAACATCAAAAACAACCCAAATGTAAAGGAAAAAATCAGACTTAACGTAATTATTGAAACGTCCAGCATTCAAAAAAAATGAAAAAGCTACACCGGTGTATTAAACAATATCAAATACTTTTTCGAACAAGGTCATACTCGGGTTGCGGGAAAATTACGCTACCTTACAAGTTAATACAAAGTTGAAAACAATATAGCTCCCAAGCTTATGTTCATTGAGAACCTTCAGAAACCCGTAGTCGACAAAGAAAACTTTCTTAACAAAGCTCCCGAGTGGGGGAATCGTAACACAAAATTAATTCCATCATTAACGCACTACCCCGTTCTATCGCACACAAACAACAGATTCCACAGCGTTTTATTTAAATCTCCAACATTTTAACAAAGAGACAAGCATAGGCAATCAAAACGCTTCTCTAATTCAATCGTTGAAACGTTCGAATCAGCAATCCGAAAGATATTGCAGAGTATGTAGACAACGTTTTTTTATCAACGAAATAGCTATCCGAGGCAGAGAAAATGAATACTTCTCAAACAACAGCAGTCAATATCCGCACGAAAACAATTGTTAGTACTCGAACACACACAACGGACCTCAAAGACCGTCGGGTGCTACAAAAACTTAAAAGATTGAGTTGTATAACCTTGTGTACTCGGCATGCATACCCAGAGCCTAGAAAGAAAGGCCTATTTAAAACAACCAACGCCCCGAGGCAAATCGGACCTACTTCTGAGATCCGGAGACGAAAACTGCAAAGCTATGAACAAAAATTAACGCTGCGACGCAACTTTTAAAAGAAATGGCATCCAGAAAGCCGCAAAAAGCATTCAACAAACCTCGATCGGCTACAAAAACACGATTCGACAGCAGGAGCGCTGCCAAAAAACCGAATCAACACGCCAGAGTTTCATTAATCGAAAGAAGCAACCAATAGAAACTAGAAATTCCGCGATCAAAAGAGGCACGCAACACAGCAGAAAAGGCAAAACGAGGGCGCTAGGCAAGATTGACGAACCTGAGAAAAACGAAATCCAAACGCAAGCAATATAAAGCTCGCGTCAAAACCCTAGGTGAGGTTCAACCTTCAACTTGCGCCGAAGATACGATTCCTCACGTCTCCGCCCTGGCTCTTCCGGAACCAATCGCAAGCCCTAATCAAAGGAAAATCAGCGAAAAGCAGAAGGCAAAAAGAACGCACAGCAAATCAGATTAAAACGCATAGAGATGTACCAACGGCGTGTGGCGTTGCGAAATCGAAGGAAGCGAAAGCAACGCAGAAGGATAAGAAGAAGAAGAAACACACGCTCGCTCGTGTTATTTTCGCAGAAGAACCAGCCACATCAACGCCAACAGCAACAGCAACAGCAACAGCAGCAGCAAAGTCCCTATTTCAAGAACATCTGCAAGTCTACAACAGCAGAAGCATCAGCAGCAGCAGTTCCAGTAGGAGCTCAGCATTCTCGCCCGCGAATGAGCGGCTTTTCATATATATTGTTCCAGCCGGACGAGCCACGACCACAGAATAGCGAAAATACATTTTAAAAAGGAGCAAAATCCGCGACGGACGCCTCGCTGCGTAAAACAGCGCAAAATATCGCGGCCGAGGCGGTCAAAATTTTCGCGCAGGCGGATGCCCAACAGGTAGAAACGTCAAAAATCAAAAAAGATGAAAAGAAAATGGGCCACCAGTTGAAAAATAAAAATGATGAAGAGAAAAAAAAAAAGCGAAACGGTGCCACCAGGGCCACGGTCACGCGGCGCCACGGATTCTCGTGACCGGGGGCCGAAAATTACGACGACGGCGCTGCAGCATCAAAACACTACCCCCGCGAATCTTTTGCGAGGGAGACGATGCGCGATCAAATCCGGGCGATTTCGTTTCCGCCCTCTTTTTCGGTTCTTTTAATTTTGTGATCGGGCCACGCGCATCCCACACCTTTTTCTCGTTATTCGCGGCGAGGAGGCGATGCGCGGAAAACGACGGACGGCAGCTGCGCGCGCTGGGAATCGAACCGCGGACCCCTCCCCCGACCGCTGCAGTTGGCTGCGGCCGAGATGCTGTCGCGTCGCATCGCCGGTGGGGCCCACGCATGGCGATGACGTCAGCCGATGCGTCAGCGCCCGGATTGTGGCCGCGCACGTCGAGCCACGTGGGCCCCACGTGCACGACCTTTTCTGGGTGCGCCTGCCGCGGTTTGCCGTTTCCGGAGAAAACGAAAACAAAAACGGAGATTTTCTTTTCGCGCATTTAAAATCCTTTTTTTTCCTAAATTCATTTTTACGCCCTGCAGGCGTGAGCTGGCGCCCTAGCGGATGCATAGTCGAACCCCTTTTCCCCGATTAATTTACCTAAAAAACAATATTTTTTTGGGGGGTTGTTTTCTTGACACGGTGTTGGTGCAGGCCTTCTTTTTTTTTTTTCCCTTCGTTTTTGTATTTGCGTGAATATTTTCTGCAAAGTGTCATGCAATATGCAAAATGACAATGCCGAGCCGTGGCGTCTACCGTGGGACCCAGCACAAACATGTTTCATGTAGGCTTTATGTGTACACCAAGGTTTGGCCCGCAAATATTTTATTCGACGTGACAACATCATATATATGTCATGCGCCAACCGCTAAGGTTATTAGACGTGGAGAACTTGGTAACGGCTCTTCCCATCTATATTTTCTTATGTGTTGGGCCTCGCCCCCTCGTTGCTTCCAATTGCATTTTATTAGCGGCTAGGTGACAAGGAACCATCACGGTGACCCCCATTTGAAGTTGATGGAGACCAGCATGCTACTAAACAAGTACCACTTTCTAGGTAAGGTGACAACTTTAGGGCTCCGTTCCTCTGGGAAGTTTGTGGCATGCTATATATTGGATGACTCGTTAGCCATGATTGTGTTGAATTGTTTATTTATGTTCCCTTTTTCCCCTCTTGCGTGAAGAAGGTTGTATCTGGATCATTGTTATATGGAAACATACTATAGTACGGCAACTTCATCATGTCCATACCATCACCTTGTAAGACAATGTATATAATATATATGAGTAGCTTCATCATGTCGATACCATCCCCTTGTAAGATAATGTATATAATATATATGGGTAGCTTCATTGTGTCCAAGTCATTGCCTCGTAGGACAATGTATATAATATATATTTAATTGTTTGCTTGATGTGTATAATTAACTATTATTGTGTCTTGTACAATCTTAAACCTTGGGCAACCATCATAACCAAATAATACAATAATATTAAGTGGGAAATTGAGGTGTCCCCTTTCATCTTTCTAAAATTGACAAACACGATAATATTAAGCCTAGAAATTGAGGTGCCCCTCTTTGCCTTTCTAAAACTAGATTTGCATATCACCAACACAGATATCAATGATGTGATGTTTATTTTGGTCAAATTTAAGATAAGTTCATACAACCAATAAGACACTTTAGGGGAATGTTACTATACCTCAAACACAACTTAAACTTATAACATATTAAAACAAAACAACAAGCTCTACCTTTACTTATAATAATATCAATAGTTGAATATCCTAAAAGCTTACCTTATGAAAACATAAGCAACGAATCCAGGATTGAATTTTATACAATGGTGCCTTTGATACTCCTCTCACTTTTCCACTAATAAAAGTAAAGATGGCTCATGTAATTGGTTAATTGGTTAAAGGGTTGCTTTTAGCTGTGATAAGGAGTGACTAGATTTGTAACCACCAAAAACTTATAATCAACAAAAGTGCTCAACTAACTAACAATGGAAGTGCATGTAGTGTCTTAGCTCTTAAATTGTACCATCAACACAAACCTGCATTTGAAAAATTGAAGCACAATAGGCCAGCAAAAATCCCAGGGGCCAACCTACATTTCTCTTGGCCCTTAAATAAATTACGTGCCAAAAACAAAAAGCCCCAAAAGCTTCCCCTGAAATTTCCCAGAAAGAGGCGTAGTGGAACATGAGCTGTGACATCTTTGCTGAGCTTGCAAGCCCGTACATCTTTTTAAGTATTCGAGAAAACAAAAACAAAATAGTGGACCGAAAAAATACAAAACCCTTGATTTGCTGTAATATTCGGGAAATCCGGTGGGACCCACGGGTGGGGCCAGACATGAGTTGTTGCACCGGCCTATTTCCTTTTCCGGAACGGCAGGTTCCTCACGTCACACGTTAATTATTTATCCACTATACATTAACAATGGAATCGTCATAATTAGCGCCCCTACTTGGCAAAGCACGATTCGAGTTAAAACAAGATTAGTGAACGACGTGGAGCCAGTTTAGGGATTGGCTTTTTCGATGGTTAGCTTTTGGAAAAAGCTTAACACGGGTGAATAATCTATAGCTAACTTTAATACTAAGGCATGATTAACGCAAGGCTTCTACTTTCTTAATCATTAACTATGATGAGAAAAACAGGACGCACTAAAAATGTACCTTGTAATAAAGAGAAGGTTCGCTGTTCAAGCCGCCATGCATGCGATACTGCGTTTTCCATGCTGCCTTTTTCCATGTGCTTCCTCTCCACCCAGACCGTTTGGTTCGTCTTTTGGAATTTTTTAAAAATATTGTGACTATTTTGTGGCATCAAGAGTTTCCTTGCTTTGCTCATGAGTAAGATAAAGGTAGCTTTCAGAAGATAAAGTTGTGTATATGCTATTCACTTTACCATCTCAGCGTGGGGTTTGGCTACCTTTCTTGTGTCCGGAGGATATTTTGCTTTGAAGATGTAGAATAAGGTTAGGAGGACCATGATTATTATCTTACGTTAAAGGTATTTTGTGAAAGAGGATAAACTAAGATTAAGATGCTGATGATGATTTTACTCCAAAGGTACCTTGTCAAAGAGGATATGCCAAAGGCAAAAGGGGAAAATATGCTTGCAAAGGAAATTAGAGAGTTCTTGGTAAAGGCAAGTCCTCATAAAGTCACGAAGCTTTTGCTAGTGCCTAGTTGTGACCACACATTTGTTATGTTGCGTACTTGTCCTCTCAAGGGTGCATTCAACTTTAAGATGGATGTAAATTAAAGGCTCTTGACAAAAGTAATGATAGAGTTGTTGCTTTGTAACAAGACACGTAATAGAAAAATGCTAAGGATACATGCAACTTAAATTGTTAAGAATTTTAAATTAGCAATTTAAAGATTAAAAACCTAGTTACCTTTTCTAAAATTTTTTTTACAAGTTTCTAACTTTGTACCTTAAAACTTTATTTTCAATGTTCCTGCTTTGTCCATTTAAAGACATGAGTGTAGTTTACTGAATGCCTTTTTGTTTAATATTATTTTTAAAGTTTCTAGTAAAAACATTAAGCAAGCTTTTGTTTAGCATGCAGGGAAGGGGCCTCAAGTTGGGTGTAATTGGTATTGGAACCTAAAATAATGACTATAATTATACCCTAAGATATATAGCCAACATGATACTTTTTACAAAACTTAGAGATGAATATAATGATGCTTCAAGTCTCATTTGAATTAGCAACCTGTTATTTATGTGCAACTAGCTAAGAAAGTTTTTCTCATAATCAACCTATATGTAGTATGCCAACATGCCCTTTATGTAGTTAAATGAACAAGGTATGTAAATCTAAGATGAAAAATAATTAAGTATAAAACATGTACGTTTAAAGTTTTGCAACTCATAGCTAACTCCAATATATTAGAATCATTTTTATATGGAATAACAACTTTTAATAAATTTGTTACAACTTAGTAATGAATTCTGTGCTAAATATAATAGAGTAATTGTGTTATTATAAGTACTAAGAGTTGTGACTCTTTGTAGACTTATTTGGATTTCTTGTTGACAAATCTTCTTACACATTGATGCTCTTGTTGAATTCTCTCGATGGTTTATCAGTCTTGAGGGTTTTAGGTAGAGTTTTTGTAGCAGAATTATATATATTTATATCTTTGCGAGGAATGATCTAAAGATGGAAAATATCAATGTCTCTTAGACCATAGAGATTGATGAGTGGCGAGGTACCCCTACACTCAACCATACGAAACAAGCGTCGCATGCGCGATCCGGTCGAACTCCGCAGATGGACTAGTTGTGGCACCTAGATAGTTAGCCTTAGCTTGCAGTTCGCTATCTTCCCACCTAGACTAGTTTTGCATATGTCACATATGGTTTAGTCTAGATGAGGTGTATGATGTGTTCTAATTCTAATGCTACTCTTGATGGCAGTGGAAAATAATATTAACTAATCTAA
>MNCI01011532.1:756390-798360 GCA_015680685.1 Gnetum montanum | reverse complement strand
TGAGAGATATTAACTAAGAAAGTAGTAAATAATAATTAAATAAATAATTAATTGAACTAAGTGAATGCTGCAATGATGAAGTAATCTTGATCTTTATTGCCAGTCATGTACATGTCTAAGTACATCACACTCGAATAAGGATGTTGTACAATTACAATCATCACACTGAAAGAAACAAATTAATACACTGGGAGGAAAAGAAATTAAAGATTGGGAGGAAAAGGATTGAGAGAAAGAAATTAAACACTTAAACTAAGAATTGAAAGACTAACTGAAAAACTACCTATTGGATTTGTCTACCTCTTATTTATAGATGAGGAGATAGGTTGTGATATCGCGTACGCGATATCGCAGTTGACCAAAATGCGACTCATTAGCACATTTACAGGAGCATTGGGGAAGAGTGTTACATCTAGAGTTTATATGGAAATACTATGTTCAATCACAGTGGCAACAATCCCAGTCATGGGGGAGGCCACCCCCAAACTGGTTACACCCTTCATATGATTCGAACCCAAATACTTATCAAGTCCAACATCTTGTTTCCCCAACTAGGTCAACATCCTCTATCTCACCATATTATTACTATTCTCCTTAATACTATCAAACCATATCCTCTCTGACAAGGTCACCACCTCATGTACCTTACACTTTTCCTCAATAACAATATTCTCATCCTTCACCTCCTTCTACATTGCCACCAATTGTACCTAAAGGGTTTGCATCACAGCATTAACCCACGAACGTTACTTGTGCTACTACTAAGAACAGCAGTGGAAACCCACCACACCAAAGGCGTCCCTTCTTTAGACGTGACTGTCGAAAGAGACACCTTAGTTTTGAAACCACTGCATCCTCCAACTCAACACAAGTTCAACATTGTGGTGCATCTTCCTCTTTGAACCCAATGCCTCATGTTACCTTATCAGGGCCACCACTCGATACTCCAACAACCATGGGGTCTAATGAATATAGCCACATGGGGAGACATGTTGATCCTTGCATACCATCTTATGGTCACAAGTATCATAGTGGGTCAACACCTTATAAATTAACCACATCTTATAACTTTCCCCACTATGTAAACTCTAATCAAGTGTGTGAACCCCAATGGGGTAAGTATGACTAGGTCCCAATATTTTCAGCATGCAAGGATCCTAACCTTCCATTTATTAATTCTAGCCATGCTTATCCATTTAGCTATTGGGGGTATCCTCCATTCTAACAACACAGAATTAATAAATGTTTTTCCCTTTCTTTAATTTTTCAACTTTTTGTTTTCCATTTTTTCACCTTTTAATTTATTACTTTATCTTTCTATCTTTTTATCTTTTTATGAGTAATCTCATCTATGAATAAAGCACTCAAGTGACTCATTGGTTGAGGTGTTGTTCTCCGCTATCAAGTCTCAGGTGACTAATTACTTGAGCGAGCCCACAACATCCACCTACCCATTCCATTAATAAGAGGTTCTACCTTGGGTACAATGATATTCCTAATCATTAAAACTTAAAGTAACCTTGTGTTTATTATACCCAAAGCAAAGAAGGAGCAGGAATGGCTAGGGTGTGACATCAAGGGGACTTGTAGATTCTCTTTGGTGACATCTGTAGGAGTTATCATGCAGCTTGGTTATACTAAGATCCTTGTAGATCTAATGAAAAATGGGAGTAAGAGTAATTAAAGGGCACTCAATCAAGGAAACTCAATGTTGTTCTAGGGAGTCCCACTGGAAAGACATGCACACATGCCTGAAGGTAGGCAGCTTCTCTAGCTTAAGCATTCATCGAAAAAAAAGAGAAAAGAGAAGAAGAGTGCCACAAAGCAAAATCACTCCTCCCTTGTACGAAATGCTAAGTGATCATACGCCTTGCCATCATGATGCTCTCATTGTTTTCTATCATTGGGATGAAACAATGCAATGTCATTGATAAGAGGAATGAACTTGGTTGTGATTTTTGAGCGACAAGTTAATGACACATTAATCATGCCTTACACTAAGGATTCATTGTGCCCTAGGCCAGTTACCTCATGTCCTAATCTCTGCAATCCCTTCTACAATTCACCTTATCTCGCAATGGAGAAACAGAAAAATGTTCTCAAGGAACAGTTTGTTAGGGTCAACTAAGACATGAACTATTTGGCCAAAGAGAATTGAACCCTCTCAATGGAGGAGGTACATGCAATCCGTCAGAAGACTGCCATTGAAATAAGTGCATGGAAAAATGAGGCCAAGCAGCATGAAAAGTTAAAAGAGCACTTTAGAGACCAAGTGGGGATGTACAAGCAAGTCATAGTAAAGGAGATCCATATGGCCAAGGCCCACATCAACACTTTCAGTGCTCAACACATTGATTGGCAGGCCATATTGGACAGATATGCATTTGCCCAACAAGTAGAGCTTAAAAGTCAAGACCTATAGATTCAAGATCTCACAGAGTACATAGAATTAACAAACCTGCAATGTGCCAATCTAGCCATGTTGATAGCAGGATGCTTGCGAACAAAGCTTGAGAAGCAAGGAGTTACTACCTATGCCAAATATGAAGCAGAATTTGCTGAGCACAAGAAAACGTTGCAGAAGTTAGAAGTCATAAATTCTAAACTAGAGGTGGTTAAGACTAGCTACCAAGGCTAGAAAGATGTTGTAGCAGACTTGGCTTGACAGCTTACAAATTTTCAAGAGTACAAGGATAAAGCCAGAGCCTACGAGGAGGAACGATGATTGTTTGTGGCCTGTTACGTTAAAGTAAATAAGATGTTCGTGCAACTATCACGTCCATGGGAGGTGCCAACTCCATCAAACATTGGAGCATCAACAGGTACATCAAAGAAAATAAGATGTTCCTGCAACTATTGTGTCCATGGAAGGTGCTGACTCCATCAAACGTTAGAGCATCAACATAGATAGCATAGGATCCCCAAACTAAAGAAGAAAAGCTTAAGGCACTCCTTCAGAGCCATCAAATCCCAAAGCATGGAGCACAAGACAAGGGGACGTAACCCATGGAGGAGCCACTACAACCTGGAACCACATGAGTTCCACAAAATTTTGTAATTTTGTGATTTTGTATTCTTTTTTTATGTCTGTTCCAATTTTGGTCTATTCAATTCTTCACTGCGGTATGAATACATTCCTAGTCAGTCAATAATCCCATACCTCTCCACTGTGTAATCAATAAAGCTTGTTCTCATTTTGTTTAAATCAAGGATGAGTTTTCATTCAGTCGTGGGGATATGATGAATTATGATTCATTAGGTCCCAATATCGCACCTGCGATATCGGGTACGCGATATCGCGGCCTGATAAGCGATATCGGGTACGCGATATCGCGGCCTGACAAGCGATATCGGATACGCAATATCGCGGTACCTGTGTGAGCCTATAAATACACAATGGGGCACACGGGAAAGTGAGAGTAAGTTAGTTTTCAGTTAGTAGATAGAAGTTAGTTCATTTTTAGTTCTTCTCAACCCTTTCTCCAAGTGCATGCCTGCATTGTGATGATTGTAATTGTACGACACCTTTATTCGAGTGTGACATACTTGGATATGAACATGACCGGAAATAAAGATCAAGATTACTTCATCATTGCAACATTCACTTAGTTTAATCATCTTATTATTATTGTTATTTATTGCTTTCGTAGTTAATATCTCTTCACCCTAAACTTCTTAAACATGGAATGAGTATGACTTAATCATGAGCATTCAAGTGTGACTACTTGATATCCTAGTAGCATACCTAGGCCATGTGCTTGGTAATCCTAGTAGTAGTCGTGCACGAGGTCCAAAATGTGTACGGATGATTAAGGAATGGATACTCATCACACTTAGGCTGACTTAGATTCTCTCTCCCTTTTCCTCCTAGCTTAATTAAAGTTATTTTCCATTGCCTCCAAGAGTAGCACTAGGTTAGAAACCACATCATACACCTCACTCTGGACTAAACCATATGTGATAAAGAAAATACTAGTCCAGGTGGGAAGACAGCGAACTGCGATCAACGAGTAACTATCTAGATACCACAACTAGCCCATCTACGGAGTTCGACCAGATCATACATGAAACACTTGTATTTGTATGATTGAGTGTAGGGGTACCTTGCCACTCATCAAATGTTATTTACTGTTATTTGGTGCTTTCATTAGTTAATCAATGTTATTTCTATTGAATTGTTAATTATCAACGAATTGTCACACTCAGCATGATGACTTCGAGCATACGTGAAACACTTGGTAACCTAGTAACAACTAGCATTTGGTAATCCCAATAGTGTTGCACTGGTTCAGGATGTGTCTAGAGAGTGGGAACGGATGCTGGTGTTAGGATTTAATTCACATTAGAATTACAAAAGCCATTAGTTAACTCAATCTTTTGATGTCACAAACTTAGGAGACCAAGATAGAAAATATAAAAAAAAACCATAAAAATCACATACCTCAAGTTTACTTAACCATATAATTGTTCCTTACAAGTAAGCTTGGAAAAACAACGATTGCATGACCCATCCTTGTTCTGTGTAGATACATAAGCACTTAATCCTCGAAGTTCGACTGGATTGCACGTGAATGCTCGTATTCATATGGTTGGATGTAGGGGTACCTTGCCGCTCATCATTGGCACCGTTGCCAGGGATTTTTTTGTTTATGCGCTGATTAGAACTTAAAAAGTATTTCGATCATTGAAATGAACCCTTAGAATTAACTATCCTACAATTACTAGAGAAGGGTATCACACACTGACTAATTAATCATGTCTCCTTCTTCTTATAAAAGTGCTTCACCGACTAGGTTCGATACCATAAACAATTGGAGGCGGGGTGCACAAGATGATCTACTAGTGCCCCCAACAGTTTTGCATGGTATACGCTCATCCTAATGAGTATGTACCAGATTTTACCTTTATACTCCACTAGGATGAATAGCTATGATGGCGCAATTTAGAAGGTAACATAGTTGATGAGTGACGAGGTACCCCTACACTCAACCATACGAATATGAGCGTTTCACACGCGATCCGATCAAACTCCAAAGACTAAGTGCTTATGTTCCCTAATGGAACACTTAGGGTTAATCAATCGTTGTCTTCCCAAACTTACTTGGATTGTCACGGTTGTATGGTTAAGTAAGTTTGAGGTACATGATTTTTTATAACTTTTATCTTTTTAATGTATTATGCTAATAGGGGAAGGTAAGGAGAACTAAGTGACTAACTTTCATTAACTCTTCACTAACTAAGTTCTAATTGTTCTAACACTAGTATTCAGTCCCACTTGTCACACACATCTTGAACCAGTGCAACGCTGTTGGAATTACCAAACGTTACTCGTTACTAGGTTACCAAGTTCTACACACATGCTCGAAGCGGTTGTACTGAGTGTACTTAACTAGGGGAGTCAAGGGTTGAAAGAGAGATTAATTAACTAGAAAAGCATTTAAACATTCAACAATAATTAATTACTATTTAGCTTAATCCACATGCTGCAAGGTTTATCATAAAGTTCATCTTTATTTCCATACACAAATGTGTGCTCAGGTATAATTTGCTCGAATAAAGATCCGTTCACTTTAAGACTCCTACTCCAGACACATGTAAATTATTCTAACTCTGGAATGGTAAAACTACAAGAGTTTAGCTAAGGGTCTATGTCTAACTACCTAGAACAGGGAAAGACACCACTTATTTTTAGAAATTAAGGCAGGACGCGATATCGCGTACACGATATCATGTATGCAATATTGTGGCTCATCAATAGTGTTACCTCTCAATCACTAAATCCCAAGCATGCCTCTTCATGCTCTCACACGAATTGGTATGCAACACTTACAATTAGAGTACATTGTGCATGAACAAGATTTGAGAGATTATTAACCCATAGAGGCATAACACTAGAGGGATTTGCAACAAGAGAGACATTACAAATCAATGAAGGGGAAGTGGTCTCAAGATGTCCCATATGTCCTAAGTGAAAACGAGGGTGGTGAACCTGTCTCAGGAGGTTTCCCACAAAATGACATTCCTCTCATTAACTTTTGTCAAGGATTTATGTATCAGAATCTTCACTCAACTATTCATAACCTAAGTTTTGGTACTAATGAACACAAAGGGTTCTAAAAAGAAACACAAACGCATGACAATGACAGACATTCCGATCCTAACTATAATAGAGGCCATGACTACTAAAGAGAAGGTAACAGGCACCATCATGATGCTAGTCCTCCTTCCTCTTCATTATCATCATCTCCTTTCCCCTCTCCTTCAGGATCTGAACATAGTCACAAAGGGAAAAACCATGAGGACAAGGGTAGGCAAGATAGAAACCATTGACAAAATAGTAAAGAAAGGGGACTAGGGCATTCCAAAGAGACACATCATGAAAGAAGGGAGAGTAGGGAATAACATAAGCATGATAGACACCATAAGTAGCTTGATCACGATGAACCCTTACTCACCACCTGAAGTATGTTAGATATAATAGAGGCTGTTAGGATCCCCACAAGGCACCAAAAAGATAGTAGGATCAAAAGATTAGACATGAATAACATCCCAAGATTTGAAGGAGGATACAATGTTGATCCTCAAAACCATCTACAAGCATTCCATGATGCATGTGCCTTGCAAAATATAGAAAATGAGTGGCAAAAGCTAAAATTGTTTCCATGGACACTGATTAAGGAAGCAGAAAGCTGGTACCGATCTTTAGAACTAGAATCCATTCGTCGATGGAGTACCATGTTGGAGCTATTCAATGATAAGTATCAGACGTACTCCTGAGTGTCCAACCTGTGTAAGCAAATCCAAGGATGGAAACAAGGAGGACACGAACCCTTGGATGCTACCATGGATTGATATTATACATTATTACATCGTTCCCCTAGCCATGGTTACTTGCAAAAAGAACAACTACGCTATCTCGTAGATGGGCTTAGGTACGAAACATGAAGAACCCTTGGGACTTATAGCCAAGGAAGGCTATCTGAGCTCAGAGCCCATCAAATACAAAGATTGTTGGAGCAAGTTGCCAAGGAGGAAGGTGAGTTGAGAAAAAGAGAAAATGCGAGAGAGCACAACAAAGGTCCTTCCCTTTGAAAGAAGGAAATTGGATTTTGTGAAGATGAAGAAGAGTCACTACTTAAAGAGATTATGAGTAGAAAGACTTTGCCCATTTAAAAATTTGCATCAGAGGTATCGAAAAAGGTGGATAAAATGTGGAACTCCGTAGACGACAAATTTTAAACTATCCTAAAAATAGTAGAGTCCAAAGAACAAGGTATTGACTAAGAAAGAAGGAAAAAGAAAGAAGCTGAGCATGCATGTAACAAGGGTAAGGGCAAGGTTACCATCATTGAAGAGGTTGTGGATTTGGACACAAAAGATGATGGTAGATGTGAGATTTGCCAATATGACCATCCTAAGGGATGTTTCCCCGTAGTGTCACACCTGCAAGAGTCTGGGATGTATGCACTAAACCCATGATTGAACAGTCGGTAAACACCAAAAAGGTTACCTTATCCTCAAGGTAACCCAAGGCAGTTCCACCAACCTGGGACATATTATCTAAGTGGAGCTCCACCACAACTAAATGAACAGTATTAGTGGTGGCAACACCCACAATCATGGGGAATGTGACCACCATGTCAATAGTACGCTTACCTAATCCATACGAGTATTACGTTCAATAGTCGATCTCTCCACGTGACTCTACTAGTCACGTTACTCTTTAGTGTCACCATCAGACCCCCGAATACTATAGAACTTCTTCTTTTAGGGATGATGCTTCACATACCTACTCCCTTTCTCATCTGTCTGCATCTCTTCCATCCTCAGCTCCATTACGACCTGCTCTAACTATGCAAGATGAGCTTCTTGCCTAGCCACAGCAACGTAACACTAATCTTTAACCTACTGTTAGTTTGGATAACTGATCAAAGAAAAGACCTTTCTTTAGAACGAATAGTCTGACCAAGTCCTTACAATCACAAGCGGCTAATTCTCCAAATGCCTCACCATTATTCAAATCTTCAGAGCTTTCTTCGAACCAAAAACTACACTCAACGCACATTGTCATGTTAACCCATGCCATCACTAATTGGATTAAGGTTGGCCACCTTCCTAGGAAATTCTTTGATCCTAGAAATCCTCTTATATATTTGTAAATTGCAAGAAATGAGCCTTGTAAAGCTTTTTTGGATTCAAGTTCTGGTGTTAAATTAATCTCTCAAGAAATGTATAAAGCCTTGAACTTGCCTCTGCTAAAGAAGAGTATCATTCATTTAGAGTTGGCCAACCAGTCCATCACTGTCCCATTGGGACTGGTGGAGGACATTGTCATCGCTGTTTGTGGGTGGTTGTAACCAATCGATTTCCTAGTGATCCAAGTCAACAACTGTAAGGGGGACTTCCCAATCATAATGGGAAGAGCATGGCTTAATACGATTGATGCACACCTAGGAATATGTGATCTTTCCCTAGAGATATCAAAAGAAAATAATTTTGAGAAAATCAAGAAGAAGAAAGTTCCATGCATCACATACAGTGACATAGGGTGCAACTATGTGCAAAAGTTTTGGTTTGTATGATGCTTAACATTGCCTGCATGTAATTAATGTGCACAAGTTATTGACATACAAAGATGCATGTATGTAGTAGCCAAAAGATAGGAAAGCACCCAATGGCTGATAGCTTACCAAGAAAACAATTCAACTTTATGCATGGAACCAACTAAGAGCTTGACTTGTGCCTATATTGATGGCATAGATGCATTAGAGGAAGTCCATCACCAACTTCCAAGCACTAACACTGAAAATATCAACTGGGGATGTTGGAAATCCTTGATGAGTTTAAGTAAGAGCCCCTTGAATTAAAACCGTTGCCCACTGGTATGGAGTATACATTTCTTAAGAATGGAAAATTCATAATCATTAATGCTAAGCTCGCTCCTCAATAAAAAGAAAAACTGCTGAAGATAGTAAACAAATGGTCAAAACCCTTTGCTTGGTCATATCCTGAATTAATATGAATAGATCTTAGGATATTCCAACATAAAATTTACATTGACTCCTCTATGAAGCCTCGACAACAACTGGAAAGATGACTGAACCCAAAACTTAAGCAAGTAGTTAAAGAAGAAATTGAACAACTTCTGAAGGTCGGGTTTAGCTATCCCATTACTGATAGTGAATGGGTTAGTCCATTAGTCATTGTGCCTAAAAAGGAAGGTAAATGGAGGGTGTGAATAGACTTTAGGTTGTTAAACATGAAAACATTTTCCATTTGTTGACCAAGTCTTAGATACAATTGCAAGGCATTGTTACTATAGTTTTTTGGATGGTTACAGTGGGTACGATCAAATCCAAATAGCACCAAAAGACCAAGTGAAAACTACATTCACGAATCCATGGGGGACATTTGCATATACATAGATGTCATTTGGCTTGTGCAATGCTCCAACAACGTTTCAATGTTTGATTCTTCGTATATTTCAGTAGCAAATAGGGAATGGTGTGGAGGTTTTATGGACGATTTCTCCACCTATGAAGTAGACTTTGAATAAGCATTGGACCAATTAGAGTAAGTACTAAAATGATGTGTTGAAACCAACCTAAGGCTCAATTGGCAGAAAAGTCATTTAATGGTCCAAGAGGACATTGTATTAGGGCATAAATTTTCACAAACAGGGATAGAGGTAGATCCTGAAAAAATTAAAGTCATCCAAGGAATCACTCGTCAACCTAAAACTATAAAAGACATCTGATCATTCCTTGGAGATACTGGCCATTATAGATGCTTCATTGAGAAATTTTCAAAGATTACAAAACCATTGGTAGAATTAATGAGGAAGGATGTATCCTTTGAATGGACCAAAGAATGTGAGCTAGCTTTCCAAATCCTGAAGCAGAAGCTCGTAGAAACAGACATTCTACAAGCTCCTGACTAGTCTAGACCATTCCATATAATGATTGACGCGTCCAACTTTACTTTAGAAGCTATACTTACATAGTTAGATGACCAAAAACATCCCTATTACATTCAATGTGCAAGTCAAAGTATTACTGGTGCATAGCTCAACTACACCACAATAGAAAAAGTATTAATGGTCGTGGTGTTTGCACTAGAAAAATTTAGGCACTATGCATTAGGCTATAAGGTATTTGTACACACAGATCATAGTGCGACTTGGTTTCTTATGAATAAACTAATGGTGAGCCCTTTTTTCATATGATGGCTTATGATCTTGTAAGAGTTCAATATCACGATAATAGATCGTAAAGGCACCAAGAATGTTGTTAGTGATCATTTATCTCAATTGCGATGGGACAATAAAGAGGATGAATACCCAATTTCTGATCGCTTCCTTGATGAACTTCTCTTTGTAGGTGTAATAAATAATTAATCACCGACTAATACAAATTGGTATAGCAGCATTCTTACTTATCTTCTTACACAAGAAACACCACAAGTGTTGGACATTAAAAAGAAACAACAGTTTCTCCACCAAGCCAAACATTTCATGGAAATCAACCAATACCTTTACAAGATGTGTTTCGATAACTTGGTTCGATGGTGTGTTCCCAACATAGATGAATTGCAAGTTCTCCAAGATGCTCATGAGGGCCCTTGTGGGGGTCTTTATGTCAGGAGACGAACAACCATTAAAATCTTGCTTACAGGATATTATTGGCCTACATTATTTTGGGATGCCCATCATTTTGTCCAATCTTGTGAGCGCTACCAATGCAATGGGGGAATGAATGCTAGAATGAAGGATCCAGAACAATGGATTCAACCATTAGAACCTTTCAACATATGGGGTATTGATTTTATGGGGCCTATTACACCGATGTCCAATGGAAAAGCATACATTGTTGTTGTTGTTGACTATTTCACAAAATGGGCAAAAGCAGCTGCCACTACCGACTGTACATCATCTACTGCTACATGATTTGTTCAACAACAAATCATAAATAGGTTTGGTGTGCCTTGTGCACTTATTTCTGATAATGGTACACATTTTACAGGTGCAACTTTTTGGAAGTTGATGCAATGCTTAGGAGTTAAGCATAAATCAACTACACCATATCATCCTCAAGCGAATGGTCAAGCTGAAGTCACCAATAGGGAAATCACAAAAATCTTGACATGAACCATTAGAAAATATAGGCGAGAGAAGAGCACTAAATTGAACGATGCTCTTTGGGCCTACCACTCTGCATGGAAACTCCCTATAGGTTGCTTTCCCTATGAGCTAGTGTACGGTAAACTTCCAACACTTCCTATCCAAGCTGAGCTCCGTACACTATCTACAACATGTGACCTTAACCTTGACCTTAGTCTAGCATAGAAAGAATGGTTAATGAATCTTAAATTGCTAGATGAAAACTAATTAGCTGCCTTGTCATCCAACGAACTACACAAGGCCTTCAACAAACAACGTCATGACCTAAGAATTAGAAAAGTCAAATACCAACCAGGAGATAAGGTTCTTTATTGGAATTCCACACATGTGCCACAACGAACTAAATTTCTAATGTTGTGGGAAGGACCTTATATCATTCATGAAACTTTTCCTTCAAGGGCCATGATGATCTATAAACCTGAAAGCCTAGATAAGAAATTATTGGTCAACATCTAGCAAACCAAACCTTTCCATGAGCCTAAAACAGCTAGTACTAACACTACCTCTATCGATGGATAGCCCTGCTCATTATTTCGGATCTCCTCCTTTGAACTTAGTCATGGGGGAGATGGCCACCAATGCTAACCATTCTAAGCCCTCAGTTTCCTTTGTCTTTTTTTTTTTTTACAAATTTTTGTTTTATACATTTTCATATTTACTTGTTTTTGTTTTACACCATCGTTAACATTTTTACTATTTTTTTCTCTATTACATTTTATTTGATTTATTCTCCCTTGTCACATAATAAGTGCTCATGATAGTGGATCGTACTATAATGATGTTGATTGCTAATGTTGGTTTTTACCTTTAACTTTCAATGTTAATGCTAAGATATGGTTTCTTTTGATAAAACAGGGAATGAGCCCATGCCATCCATTCAACTCTATGGTCTCCCTTTGTTTTGGAAATGTACTGTCCCTTTTTCTAGGCAAACCTATTAATGAATTTGTGGCTTGGTACTCTTCACACCAAGGAAAGATTCAAATGGATTGAAAAGGGTGTGACTTCAAGGGGATTCAACACATTTGTGCTGGCCATTCTCTTAGATACTTGGATGTTTTTCATAAGTTTTCCACCATTCCGCTATTGACTAAAATCAAGAAGTTGCACAAATCAAATAAGTCTTTGCATGGTGTGGTTCGCACTTTAAAAAAAAGAAGAAAAAAAACTGGTGGGAATTCAAAGCACACCCCTTAGACATAATAAAGAAACATGGGCTACAAGCATTGGTTATGGCACTAGAAAGACATGTTACCCATGCCTGAAGGTTCCCTCTAACTAAGGCCCTTTCTCACTTCCTGCTTCTCTATTCTTCTCTTGTTGGGATGGTGGTTGCTTTGTAGAAGCATTCTTACTACTTCAGGAGGATGGATTGGTTAAGTGTGTTGATGCAAGGTCACTAGATATGGTTAGTTTTAATCTGGATTTGGGCTAAATTTTATTAAGTCACCTTAACCACCTACTACACAAGGGACTTTACATGACCTTGATTTTGGGATTCCATTCCATTCTCTCTCTTTCCATATTGCTTTCCATATTCCACCTTGAAACACCATAAAATTTTAGCTCAACACTTTGAAATGAGAACAATTCAGAGCCTCTCGAGTCTTGAGAAGAAAACTCTCGACTATGGCATGGAACTCAAGCCAGCTTGCTCATGTTGTAAAGCTAGCCTGCCCCCGACATGAGTGAATCAAAACAACCTCAAAACAATGTTAAAATGGCCTGATTTTGAAGGTACAAGTCACCTTAAAGGTCCACTAATGGTTACCCCAGGTTCCCAGCCCTCAGAATCCTGATTTCAGGTTTGAAAATACACTGTTTTCACTGCTTACACACAAGTCACGCCCAGGTCATGCTGGGGTCATGCTGGAGCATGAGCCCAACGTGAACAAATAGAAACTGGTCTAAACAAGTAGTCCCAAGCGCAATTTCAGTATCAAATTAGCTCCTAAGGACAGGCAATAGTTCTACTTGTTAACAGGCTCCAAGAAAATCAAAGTTCGGGTGTGAAACACAGCATTTTGGCTTGGTTATGCCTAGCTCACTCCCAGGTCACACCCAAGTCATGCTGGAGTCACACTGATAGTGTGAGCCCAGCGTGAGTTACCAAAATGGCTCAAATCAAGCACAAACAGCCTCAAAATCAACATCCAGGTGGCCCCCAAAGGTAGGCAGCAGTTACACTTGAAGGATAGGCCTCGAAAATTAGGATTTGGTGCGAAATGAACCATTCCAACTAGTTCATGCCTAGCTCACGCCCAGGTCACGCTGAGGTTACACTGACAGCGTGAGCTACCAAAAGTGGCCTAGAGCATTTTAGACACATGCCGAAGACATGCCAGGGCAAGATCAACTAACACTGACAACCTTGATGAAACAAAAAACATTTCAAACAACCATAGAACCACTCAAATCAATGACCTGTAGCAGTCGATCCAAGAGACCATGAAGTTCCAAGTGAACTAGAGTCAAATCTTAATTGCAAATTCATTGTAAATTTTCATTGTAAGATTCACCATTTGTGAGCTTTTCAAGCTCTTATGCTGCTTCCATGAACGTAAGCTAGCTTGCGTTGTAAGATATAGTGCACTTGGTCTAGAACATAGTTGCCCACGTACACCTGTCACACGATCCATTTTTCTCTCATCTCGTAGCCATTAATCTCATTCATTCCTACTCCCAGGCCTAGACAAATGCATAAATACCCTGTTCATGGAGATAAATGGGGTTGGCAAAAATTTGAAGAGAAAAGAAAAACAAATCCTAAGCCTGGACACACGTGATTCCCAACGCCTGTAAACACCTCGTATCGGAGCTTAACGTTCAACTTGCAACGCAACTACATTTTGACCGATGCACATCTTGTTGATTAATAGAACATTGTTCATTATTTGCCATCCATTGGCCTATTCTGATTTATTGTTTTCATTGTTCCATTTCATTGCATGTTCCTGCATACATTCTTTTTACGTTTACATTCCATTACATTTTGTTAAGTTTCGTTACGTTTCGTTACATTTCATTACGTTTTGTTACGTTACTTTGCGTTACATTATTTTCTTTGTTTTACGTTTGTGACGATAACCCCAGTGCAGGCAATAGCATATGCTCGGGGAAGTCCTTGGTTGATCTGCGTGTAGACCATCCAAGGCACTCTACCTTCGTTTTTCCAGCTTGCCCTCACGCGAAGGCAGGGTCATCTGTATCTCTCTGGAGGAGTTTCGACGTTCGTTTTTCTCCAACCTTAGTCGGACAGTACACACCTCATTGTTGATTTTATGATTAGTCTATATCTTGCCCAACACATTGTTATTCTTTGGTGAATTCTTAACTATTGTTTTCATATGTCATTCCTTGAGCCTACAGACTCTTTGGTTTGTGGGTTTGTCAAGGCATTAAAGGCATGAGCCTACTTTGGGGAGGATCCACTGGCATTCCTTTTTGGTGCAATTTTTCAGTTCTTTTCCCTTAAACATTTCTTACAATCAACTATTTATCGTTTCACCCCATCCATGACATCCATTTTTGTTTTTGTTTTATTGGCTTCACTGTTGTTATTTCTATAATCCTCCTTGTTCTTTCGTTTTCCATCCTATTGCTATTGGAGGTTCGCTCTTAGTTGTGGGGGCCTGTCACAAATTTTGTCATTCCATTACTTATCTCACCCCTACACCTTAGGTAGTTATCAGTTACAAACCTCTAACCTAGTATTTGCCATACCCACAACCTAGCCAATATGCTTCATATCGAGGCAAGGTATCAACTACATTATATCTTATCTATCCTTGCTAATTCATGATTGTATTGTGTGTGTAGATGGTGATCACATGAACAATAGACTAGGATAGGAGGGAGCACTTAGGATGGACTAGAGCAAGAGCATTTATACAAGGAATAAGCTTAGTCATGTGGCCATGAATGAACGACGATGTGCACATTTTTGACATCGGTAGCAACATGCCTCTTCTCTCTCTTTTTCTCTTTCTTCAAGCTATCAAATGAGGGTTTGGATGTCATCTATGTATAGTGTTCACCACAATGGTTATGAACACCAATGCTGTAATATGTTTGTCGATCTGTTCACCAACCACTTTGAGTCTATCATTCCATGTCACCGTCAGTTGTCGTTTAGTCAATAATCCCATACCTTTCCAATATTTTGTAAGAAACTCAAGGAAGAGTTTTCATTTAGTTGTGGGGGTATGATGAGTTTTGATAATGGAGCCTTGATATCAGATACGTGTTATCAGTGATGCTGAAGTCATATTGGACATGTGATGTCAGAGCCTGTCTTGTTGCCTATAAATAAGAGACATGGGCACTTGATTTTGGAAGATTTTTTCTTAGTCCTTTAGTTGAACTCTTGCAGTTTTTCCTTTCCAAAGTTAGAATTATTTCTGAGTGCCTGCAGTAGAAGTCATAAAGTGGACGGATCTTTATTCGAGCATTGTGTACCTAAGCACACCTTGTGTTTGGAAATAAAGATAAACTTTGTGATAATCCTTGCAAGATTCAGAATAGCTTAATTATTGCATTTAATGTTATTTACTATTATTTGATGCTTTCATTATTTAATCAATGTTATTTCTATTGAATTGTTAATTATCAACAAATTAGCACACTCAGCATGCCGACTTCAAGCATACACGAAACACTTGGTAACCCAGTAACAACTAGCATTTGGTAATCCTAGTAGTGTTGCATTGGTTCAGGATGTGTCCGGAGAGTGGGAACAGATGCTAGTGTTAGGATTTAATTCACATTAGAATTACAAAACTCATTAGTTAACTCAATCTTTTCATTTCACACACTCAGGAGACCAAGTTAGAAAATATAAAAAAAATCATAAAAATCACATACCTCAAGTTTACTTAACCATACAATCGTGCCTTACAAGTAAGCTTGGGAAGACAATGATTGCATAACCCATTCTTGTTCTGTGTAGGTGCATAAGCACTTAATCCTCAGAGTGCGACCAGATCGTGCGTGAACGCTCGTATTCGTATGGTTGGGTGTAGGGGTATCTCGCTACTCATCAATGATGTTTGGGTTCTCCTATTAAGAAACAAACATCTTCAAGGAAACCTAAGAAACAAAAAAAACCTCTAACTTTCTTCACTATCTTCTTTTTCCTTAATCCATTTCTATTCTTGATTCTTCAATTCTTAAACTTTGAAAGCCATGATGCACGCTTTGTAAATATTGGAATTATAGTCATATTACAATTTCAGAAGATATGCTTAAGCAAATTAGGCCATGGTGTCTTCCTTTTAATCACAGAGTTTGCACTACTAATGCATCTAGATTGTATACCACTTGGAGTAGATTTGGTATCACTGCAATTTCTTGTTGGCATAAGCATGATAAATGGATTACTTGGAATGAAGATTCTAGCATCTATGGTTTGAATATAAAGAGGAAAAAGAATTTTGAAAAATTAATTTCTAATCTTGAGAATTTATTTAAAGTTGGTAATAATTTGCATCAAGCTTTTCTAGATATTTTTTGGAAGGATGACAGATATTTTTTTGGTTTTAATTTGAAAGTTTCTTATGAGATTATTATAAAAAATGATTTTATTCATAACAACTTCAATAAGGCCTAGACAATGCAATTATCATTGCACTTTTGGGTGAGTAAAATAAAAAGATATTTAAAGAGTTTCTTCATTTCGTAAAATTGTATTTTTTATAGTATCTTATTCATCAAGAGCTTCCTATCGACACTTGTCTTAAACATATTATAAATATTTCTCCTCAATGTCCTCTTTATAGAAATGAAGACTCATTTTCTCATGTTTTTTTGAGTGTTCTATTGCTTAGTATGCTTGGAAATGGACATGCAAAATTTGCATCAACTTTCATTCAAGCATCAGTAAATTCATTCTTAGTGATTAGCCTACTTTATCTACTTCATTTCTTTGCATTTAGAATTTTCTTTGACCACTTGTTCTTTACTCTATTTGGAATCTTTAGTGTGTAGTTATTAATTAGCAACAAGAGCATAACTAGATATCAAATTCTCAAAGATTTCACTTTTTAGCTACAACTTCAAGTAAAAAAGCTCTAAGTGATAGCTAAATAATTGATTTATTTTCTATAGTATTAATTTCTTTTTTTCCTTAAGGTTTAAGGATGGAAAGATTTTAATGTTTGTTGCTATTTGTTCTTTATCTTTGATTGATATATTCTTTTCTTTTTTTAGAGAGAGCTTTCTCATTCCTTTGACAAGAATCCTTTAGTAAAAAGTAAAAAACCATGACGACACTTCTAAATAAGTTCAAGGCCTAATCCTTTTCCTATCCTAGAGGGGAGGTTTTTAAAGATTGGTTATAAAGATGAAAACCTAAAAAAGCACCCTCAAAACTATTGGGCTTTTCTTTACACTTTCTCTTTGATGATTTGATGTAATCTAAAAAATTTTAATATCATTATTCATTTTTTGAGGTCCCACAACTTTCCCTCCTCCTTATTGGCAAATCTTCATTTTTTGCTTCCTTGTAAGTAGCTTAATCAACAAATAAGATCATAAAGAGGGATGGGAATTTTCCATACTCTATCTTATGAAGAAATTTGCTTCTTGTAAATTTTCTTCATCTCCATCATTGAACCTTTTAGATTTTTCATCGAATGACTTCCTTTTTAAATAAGTTTTAGCATCTAAGTTATAGTTCTAATTGTAATTGATAATAGTTTCAAAGAGTTTACATAGACATCTTGATCATGATGGACTATATATTTTGCTAACTATGATTTTTTTTTATTTCATGTGGTAATCCATGTTTATTTCTTCTTTTCATGGATTCTTCTCTTCTTTCTTGATGCTCAACCATGTAATTTGTGAATACAAATTTTTCAAGTTGCACATAGAAAGCTAAGATAGCATCACCAGATAGGATCAACTAGGCCTAAATTGTAGTTAGGAAATTATTCCATTGGTCCTTCCACCAGACTCACATTGGCATCACTGTTGTTCACCCAAACTAGTTCTTTGAAGAGTTTCACATTGAGGCCTCCCTTTCTCTAGAGTGGAAGTGAAATAATCTCATTGAACAAAGCATAGTCTTCTACTTGTGCAGTATTCAACATAACCCCCTCTTGATCTTGAGCCATGCCAAACATAAACAATAAGTCTATGAAGTGAGCTAGGTAGTATTCTTTGATAATTTTGATGTCTTGATCGAAGATCTAGAGGGTATAGAACACTCTCAAAACATAGTGATGTTTCACCATTTGTTACTCATGGTAGACATTAGGTCTCTAGGATGCTTTGCAATCAAAGCAGGGTCGATGACTTCATCAACATTTTGCATGAGGGGATTATCTAGGTGGAAGGGTGGAGGGGGTTTTGGAACATCATGATTAGGAAGTAGGGATGAAAAGAAGACAAAACTTGGGAATGAATGCAATGTAGTCTATGGGATGGGAGAGTCTAAGGTCTTCTCTGAGGTATTATGGTTAGGATTAATGTCAATGAGGTTAGTCTAACTACAAGTTTGAGGTTACCATGGTTGGGAGTATCATTACTTCTCTATGTCTGAGTCCAAGTATAATACTTATACCAAGTATTAATTTGAAGGTAAGGGTGAAGGCTAACATTAAATC
The DNA here is from genome assembly GCA_015680685.1 of Gnetum montanum. Classification (NCBI taxonomy): domain Eukaryota; kingdom Viridiplantae; phylum Streptophyta; class Gnetopsida; order Gnetales; family Gnetaceae; genus Gnetum; species Gnetum montanum. Next base: position 779,574 of record MNCI01011532.1, on the reverse strand, counting down.
TTTAATCGAAGGTACTTACCTACACTTTTCTTTGAGTAAAAGTGAGAATAAGAAGTCAACCTCTCATGGCTAGTCTTTTACACTATTACTGCCACTAAATCTACCATGGCACTTATTTTCTTGATTCCTGTAGATGGGGTTCTTACCCCATTTCTTAAGGTCATCTACTTATCCTCATCTAACACATCCTCCTCCTTAAGCCCCTAATGTCTTACCAAGGCTTCCAAATTTTTTTTATGAACTAGAATCAACTTTTTCATTACCTTCACCTTTGTGATGACCATCATCACCACATCATTTAAGAATTAGAGGATGTTGATAGGGGGATCATTCTTAAAAAACCACAAGATTTGCAATTGACTATCCATCAACCACTCAACTTGTTGATAGAAGAGAGAATCATAAATAAGCTTCACTACAAACACCATGGCTCATCCAAATCCTTTCACTTATAAGAGCCTTTGTTCTAAGTCAGACGAGCATCGTTTACAAATAATTCATCTAAGAAGTCACACTTTATTGGGGATCCATTAAGGAAAATGGAGCCTTGCAAGGAGAACCATGTGGCTGCCATGATAGTTGCTATTGAAACCTAAATTATCTTGTCATCCACAATAAATATCTATTCTATTCAAGTTCAAACTTTTACCACTCTTAATCTTGGCATTGGCTTCCAAAAACACTCAAAGAAAGGATCTCATTCTTTTTACTAGAAAATTGACAATATTTCATATTCCTCACATTTACGGCATTGCATTGCTATCTCTACATGGTTAGGTTACACTACTATATACTTTGATTTCTTATTGCATTACTAGACTAGTTGTCCAACAAACTTACAACCTTAGAGACTGTGTGCTAGGGACTCAACATAGATGTATTCTTAAAGATGATTTAATTTCTAGTAGTCTAACTCTTTCAAAGAAATGCTACGAGAGTTGTTAACACTTTTCCTCCACCTCTTAGGAGGTCGCCAATGCTTCCTACCTCCACATCTACTTTGTAATTAATTACCTTCTCAAATTTCTATCAAACTACATTAGAGAATCCACAATTGGTGAATACGTGCTACATGAACTCCTCTTTTTCCTTGCATAACACATACCAACATGGCCAATGCAATCTCCTCCATAGTAGTCTATCCCATGTAACAACCACCTTTTGTGATAAGAGCCATCTAAAAACTCATACATTCAGGCTGATCAAGAACTATCAAATATTTTATCTAGCTTAATCAAAGAAATGGAACTAATGCATGTTCCATGCAACTATTGGAATCTTGCCAAAGGTGCATTGAGGCCATATTGAATGATACACTTTCATAATGTCATTATTATGATTATCTTGGATTTATAAAGCCTACCATCACATGCACATGAGTTTAAACTCATGCATGATCTTCATTAGTGGGAGAATCTCATGCTTCCCATAGGATTCATGATATATCTCTACAAAGTAATCCATCATTAGCCATTTAATTATTAAATCTAGTTGACAACCCTTGGCCACATTTCTCTAGTCTAGAAGTTCATTAACCTATCCCATCGAATATTTTCTAATGGAAGGTGATGGAGGAATAAACACACATAATGAGCTATTAGAACTCCTTCCAAGCTTATGCAAGGTGTGATGCATTGATCTTACCTACTAACTACTAGTGTTAGTATCTTTTGTGAAATGCTTTTCTCTTGGTCAACTAGTAACAAGCACCTCTCTTCAGCTCCAAAGCTAGTTGGCTAAGCCTCTTTTTGATCCTCCTTCATAGACTTGAGATGCTAAGGCCCTCAAACTCCTTCAACTTGGCCACATTCTCTTACCTGAACAAATGAATTCTTATCCTTTCCTCCATTCCCTACGAGATGAATTTTTAAATAATATTATCAAGGGTAGTAATTATGATCCTGAATGTGGAAATTATAGTGAATGCATATAATGGGATAGCCTATAAGATTATTTAGTCTAGAAGGATTTTCCAAGTTGAGATGAGCAAGGCTTCTTTCCATTATGTTAATTTTACCTAAACCCCCTAAACTATGTATTCTCACATATGGGGTTGTGGGCTTACTTCGAAGAGTGGGGTGCTTAAGTATTTATCTAGAAGGGTCTTGATCTTTAGTTTAAGGATGTTGACAATTCTAGTGAGCCTCTTTTGGGGGTAATCCAAGTCATATAGAGCCAATTTTGATCAATTAACTATTAACCCATACATGTGCATGAAGTTCTGAATGTCCATCTATGGCTTCATAGCCTCTAGTACACTAGCCTTATTGGGGATGGGAAAACATTCCCTTTCAACTTAGGTTTTACTCATTTTAGGTGATTACTAGTTTCTAGTTCCACCAAGGCATGAATACCTCCAAATAGCCATAACTTGAATATTAAGCTAATGGCTTGAATTGTGTATTTATAAATCAAACTAAATATCAAAGGTGAAAATTTGTTCTGCTAGTATTAACTAATTAAATTTTCCCCTTTAGCTATCCCTCATGACATAGATACTATATTTTTATAGCTCTTTCGATTGTTGAGTTCTAAGTTCTCTAATCTTTATAGTAGTAAACAAAGAGTTTTATAAAAAATACTATTTTATGAATTTGAGCTATTTAGAAATGTGCTTTTCTAAGAATTATAAATTGCAAGAATAACATTATGTAGAGCCAGGGCCTTAAGAAAATAATTTATTATTTCAAAAGATAAAATTAAAAGGTTAAAGCAACATAAATTTCATATGATGTAAATTTAGAATCAACACTAATAAAAGCTATCTTATTGGATAAGCATAATAAGAATAAGCTAAACCTTTGTATACATAGAAAATAGCCCATTCTAAAATAGTCAACTACTAATCTATAACATATGAAAACCTATCTAAGAAATCATTTGAGCTATAAAAATAAAGAGATAAGATCAAAAAGTAAAAGCTAAAAGGAAAAAGTAGAAATTGTTTAAATTGTGATTGCAAAAGGTTTCTGTTACAAAAGTATTTTTAAAATCTTCCCTTCCCCCTCCTTTTACAATTTTTGAAAATCATGATAATTTCTTCATATAAAGACAAAGTGTTGGACCATTGTTGAAAAGTTTCAAATATTGTCTTCATTCTCTAAATCTTGTATCCTTCAATGGGTAGTTGTTTCAAAATTTTCTCATAATTGTAGACTATTTTCATTACTTGAGCTTTTGGACAACTTGTTATGTGCTCAGTTCCTTTGTATCTAGCTAAGATAATGAGTTAACCAACTCATTTAATGTAGCTTTAGTTACTATGTAGGCCTTTTCAAATTCCATCTTTTGCTAGTTAATTTTGACCATTATCTTAACAACTATCATCATTATATTATCTAAGAAATATTTTTTAACTATGGCAAATTTTCTCTTATCCCAGTGCCTCTTATCACTGGCTAGTGAGCTCTTTGTTCAACTTGTTCATAAAAAGTCTTCTTTTACTTGATTTCTTTGATCTTTTTACTCATCTCCTTGATCCACTCCTTTTGAAAATTTAACTCTAAAATGAGCTACTAAATATTGTGAGACAAACCTTGGGAGTTTCCAAGCCTAACCTTCATAACCATTTATCATCAAAATTGTGAATCTTGTGTAAAGAAAAACTATTTCATGGCATATGTTCTTGATTTCTTTAATTATTTGAGAGTCTAACCTAGGTGGAAAACCTCTTAAAAAATTAAAACAAAATAGAATATACACAATTCATCTAGAATTTAAGTGCTTGTGCATTAAGATAGCTTTTTTAGAAAATTATGAGTAAGAAATCATAGCAAGAATCTTTTGGTCAAGATATGCATTGCGAATTATAGCTTTTATAAATTAGGAAAAAAATCTACTTTTGGAACTTCACTTAAAATAAAATTCATTAAGAATGGGCTCAAACTCAACTATATCCCTTGCTCATGAATTTATGATAAGCTCTGTTGTAATATATCATTCATATATTATACAAGAAAGAAATTTCTACCATTTTCTAAAGCTACCAATGTCCAAATATGATAATCTCCAAAAAAATTAAATTTTTGAAACCTAAGCGTATTTACTTATGAAATGGTATTCATGTATCCCTAGCCTTTAGTAAGCTATTGTTGTGTGAGCTTAACAACTTCTCTATTCTTCTAATGCAACTAGAATCTTCTGCTTAATACATCTTCATTAATCTATTGGATCTTGCCTTTGCTAATCTCTTGCTTTATAATTCCATATAATTCATGTCTTCTTAATGTTGATATCAAGATAGTTCCTAGTGTTGCCTTTAAAACAAATCTTATCTCTCATATATGGCCTCAATTATTAGTCTATTCACCACATCTTTAATTATATTTTCCCCTAGTTAGAAGTTGAGCTTAAGAAGATGTATTCTCTCATAGACTTGGTGTCACTTCTACATTGATTTGAGACCTATGAGTCTTTATTTCTTGATGAGATCATGTTCCTTATTGAACTCAAAGAAAACCTCTTCATCTTACTCCATCTCTAAGTGCTTGATGTATATCCACTGTCAAAGTTGGAAGATGTAAAGTTCAAAAGGCCATAAATAAATGGAGAAACTAAAGGTATCAATATTTTGAAACTCTTGAGATGCTTCCTCTTTTTTTTTTGTGAGACACTTAAAAAGCTAGGATTTGTAACAAAGCTTGAGACTTGGTTGTGAATTTACATTTGGCTCTACAATATGTTTCTAGCTCTGTAAATTTATTTTTAGCTTTATAACTCAATCTTGCAACTATAAAGCCAAGCTTTTCATGTAAAGACCTAGTTGTTTTTAGGCCAATATTCACATTCAATAAGTGTGACCTATTTGAAAAGAGCCCTAATGTCATGTAAAGGTAGGTTTTTTGAATCTATCAATGTCATCTTTTCAAAAGCTCTGTGGTCTCTTAAATTTTTTGGAGCTACACTTTTTAATTACTTTAATTCTAAACCTTTGAGAGATTTTCATATTTGCAAACTTTTAAGAGGCAATGTAATAGTTGACATAGTTCTATTGATCCAAAGTTTGATTCAAAAACTAGGCTTGCCATAGGGTTATGTCAATGCTAAGCTTTTTCCCTTGTAATCATGCTTAATTGTATTTATTAATATTGTTATTAAGCTCTTAGGGGCCTACTTCATTCTTTGTAGAACCAAAACTAAGCTTCACTTTAGAACCATTTTTAGGTTCTAAAAGGCTTTGTTGATGTGGTAACGTTGTTTTGAATCAGAATTTAGAATTATTTTTGGCTCTAATGAGTCTTTGAATAAGCTCATTTTCTTCTTTAGAACCAAGTTTTGATTCATTGCGCTAATGTATGGATGTATGTTGATGTAGAACTATGGCCTTTTTAAGTAGAACTTGTGATAACTAACTTTAATGTGGCTCTATATTTGACTTCTTTTTATGCCTTATGGATCTTAATTTCCTCATAGAACCAAATTTGACCTTTTCTTTTAGAAGCATTTTTAGGTTCTACAAAACCATTGATGACATGGCAAGTATAGACGATGCTTTGACTATTGGACTCTTAATAGAACCATTTTCACTCTTGATTAAAATCAACTATTGGTTCTATGAGCCTTTTTCTATTTTTATGGGTAGTGATAGCTAATATGGCATTAAGCTTTAGAATTATTTTTTGGTTCTAGTGGTTTTTTGAATGAGCTCCTCTTTTTCCACTTCTATGACTAGAACCAAATTCATACACACTGTCACTTATTAATGTGGTAATTTAGTAGACTCAATTTTGAGCTACCATTTTAAATTTCTATAAGCTTATTACTTTTTTATTGATTTTTGAAGTCTTTTTTTCAATCAATGATAGCTACTTCCTACATGGTGTGCTTATTTGAATAGCTTTAGTAACATTTAATATCTTGTGGGACTAAGGTATCCTAACTTTTTTAGACTCTATGTTAATTTTGGAAATCTATGATGATGGGGTTCATGTTGTTGACCTATTGGCTTTTTAGGGAGAGAGCTAGGACTTTTATAGAACCAAATTCGTCCTCTATACTCTAGTATGCAGAGTCAATTTCTAGTTCTACAAGGCCTTATACATCATATGCTAATGTAACACGTCAATAGAACTAGTTTCAAGTTGTTGTGTAGAACCATCTTTTTAGTTCTACAAGCTTTTCCATAAAACAACTTATGATGATGTGGTAAGATCTTGGTCTTTGTAGCTTTTTGATTTTCAAACTCCTTAATTTATTATTATGCAAACAAGGCATATAGAACCAATTTGAAGCCTCACTTTAAAATCAAATTTTTTGTTCTACATACCTTTTTGATGTGTAAGAGCCTAAGTGCATTCTAATCTTTTTTGTAGAATCAAAATAAAGCTTTTCTTTAGAATTTCTCTTTGCTTCTACAAGATCCTCTTTCTTTCATTTGTGATTATTTATGTGGCATACTTGGATCTTAAGCTTTTTCATAGAACCAAATTGATAGACATCCTAACATAAGCATTCATTCCTAGTGATCATACACATCCTAAACACGTTTAATGCTACTAGGATTACCAAGTGCTAAGCGTATGCTTGAAGTAGTTGTACTTATGTGCTTAATTAATTGCTATTTAATCTATCTTAATCTAGTTTAATATAATTACTTTAATTACTTAAAGCATTAAAGGAAATTGCTTAAAATATTAAATTCATAAAGAAAGTTTGTCTTTATTACTACACACACTACAGTGCTAAGATACAACAGTGCTTGAATAAAGATCCATATACTCTTTGACTCCTACTATGAGCACTTAGAAAATATTCTAGCTTTCAAGTGGAAAAACTGCTAGAGCTTTGCTAACTCTATGAGACTTATGCCATAAGTGTAGCTGGTGAGCGTGTATTTATAGTCAAAATAGGGAGCCTCATTGATGAGTACATGTCAATGAGTCAAACCCTATGTAGACAACATCATGTCGACAACATCCTATTGATAGGGTCATGTGGATAGCATCTTGTTGACGAGTTCACATTGACACGACCAACCATGATGCTTCATCATACACTCACGATTGAGATTATTACAAAATTTGGGTGTTAAAAATAAGAAAATTGAGCACCATGACAAAATAAACACACAAAATACACAATAAAAACTAAGTGCCTAGACTATATGGTTTTTCATTGATTACAAAATTTTGGGTGTTTAGAACAAGAAAATTGAGCACCATGACAAAATTGACAAACACAATTCCTTTTCAAATGATCCTAGGTGGTGGAGACTTGAAATGGCCTTCTCCTACTTCAAGTGCACACAGTGGTTAAGGCAATTGTGATTGTCCTGTAGTAGTTGCAACTTCTAGTGAAAGACAAAAGACATTCATCAATGCCTTCAACTTCTTTGCCTTTCCCATAGGATCAATCATAGTCCATGGAACATCTTGAATGTGGATCAGAGTGGGAACATCCCAGGGATAGGGCATTACTGAGAATAGCTCCTTAACGTTAACAAACCAAGCAACGAAAATTTTGCGTTCAACATCAAACATGTTGACTACATTCTGCAACTCCTGCTAGTCATTCATCCTCTTGGCCAAGTTCTCAGTAGTTTATTGTTGATTAGTGAACTTTGCCTTGAGTACCTCAAGTTCAATATTGGAAATCTCAAGCTTTTTCTTGATGTCTTTGTGATGCTTGAACTCTACTTCGTACAACAAGTATAAACTAGCCACTTATTTCTCCAATTTGGACCATGGCCATTTAGTAGTTAGCATTACCAGATTTCCATAAAAAATATTGGAAAGCTCCATGTACTTTTTCATCTCCTTGATTTGCAGCTCTTTCATGTTGATCTTTCCTTTTTTCTAGTCATTGAGCCCATCAAAGATAGGCTACCAGACATCACCTCCTTCTTTGAGCTATTGAAGTGTCTCATTGACTTTTTCCTTCATCATCTGGATGCATTTTTCATTGATTTCTTTTAGTAGACCAACCTGATCTCTATAATGGTTCTTAACTCTCTCAAATTTGAGAGGCTCATTTTTTTAGATAGCTACCTCTATTGCAGATTTTTGGTGAAGGGCTCAAACTTCCTCCATGAAGAGATTTTTGTTTTAAACTGCTAATCTCCTTAATTCATTATTCGCTTTGGTTAGCTACTCCTATTGTTGATGGATAAAATATTGCATATACTACTTTTGCACATCAACATTTCATAAGTGATGATTCGTTGTAGTCAGAATTACATTCACCTAGCGAGTATGGTCCAAGGCCTTTTGGATGTTACACATTGTGGTGTTGGCCAAGGATTGATTAAAGACCACCATCTTCTTTGCATCCTCAACCTTTTTGAACTTGTCTTGAAGATGTTTGAAAGCTTCATGACATGTTAGTGTAGAGTTGAGAAACATGGGATTAGCAAGATAGGCTCTTAATTCAACAACCTCTGCAACCAAGCATTGGTTTTGTGCTTGGGCTATTTCAAGTTGTCCCTCTAATAATGCACTTACCCTTTGCTCTAGCAACTCTGATTAGGTTGTAGTGATCGTATCTGAAAGGTTAAAGACATCTAGAATTAGTTGTCCAGTTCCCACCAATTGGTCCAACAACTCCTTGTGCTGGGCTACACTCAATTTGCTGCTAATTATTCTTGCAGACGGCTGCACATATATGAGTGCAAAAACATCTAGTATAGATTCCATAAGTGTGTTAAGTACCTCAAAAATTCTATCAACAACCATTTTTATTGTTGTCTCTTACCCATGGTGCTACATCACCAAGATAGTTTTCCCATTGCCCTCCTCCAAACACACCAAAAAAGTAGTGCATTCTCCAAAATTTTAGGGAATTGCTTATTGTGAGAGAGATACCGTTACCTCTCAAGCATTAGGATTTGACCTCATAGGCAACTACATTCTTTAGGCTAATAAAATTGGTCCACATTCTTTCATTTGGTTGATATTTTAAGCCACTTCATTGAGGTGACTCATTGTTGGGTGATACACAGATGGATCATCACCACTCGTTTCTGCTTGCTACTCCTACTCTTACAAGAGCTACTGTTAGATCTCGTGCATGTGCTTAAGGGTAGCACAGTCCTCCAACATTGTTTCATGAGTGAATGGTGGAGGTGGTGGTCGCTACTCCTCTTCTTGAATGATCTTGGCACACACCTTGTCCTTCATCATCTCCGCACAAGAAGCAGACAGAGCACATTAGATGGTGTCATTTATGTAGTAGGATATTCTTCCCATTTTGCATAATTTCTAGATGAGGCATGGGAAGGGGAGTACCTTCTTTTCATGTTAATTTTCTTTAAACTTCTTCTCTATCTCAAGATAGATAAGCTATGGAAGACTGAGTAGGAATCTACCACATAGACTGACACATGCATGAGCAGAGAAGGTTGTGATCTTGCTTGGCCTCATTGTTGGATTGAGGTGAAAGGCTACAATTTTGAAGTATGTATGCTTTGGTGAGTGCACCAAACTTATTACAATTGACTCCATAACACCACTGTGTCCATTCCTTCTTGATGCTAGGATTCTACCTGCATGGGGATTTCAACTGAGTATTTCCTAGTTTTTGCTAACCTAAGGGCCTCTGTGATAGCTTTCACTAAGTAGGACACTAAGATGTCCTTGATTTTGACCATTGAACCAACCTACTAATTGTTCTAGAACAAATATGTTTCTCCCATGTACCACTTCTTGCTGGAAGTGATTGTGATCACATGGGAGAGTTTTGTAATTAAGTCTTAACTCATAGAGGTGCAAACTCCAAGAAAGATCTAAAGTTTAACTCTTGGAGCACTGATTTCTAGATCTCCTAGTTCGTAATTTGCTTGAGGCAAGCTTCTGTTAATGCAACCTCAAGGTTTGGTTTGAGTTCAAGTGCCTCATCTCAGCAAGACTATTCTGTTGTAGCCATTTCTTCAAGAAATTGTCAAATAGATTCCACTTTAGGCTCTTCTTGAAGAGGTCTCGTTGCATGAATCTTTGCTTACTCATGGGGTTGTTCTTGGATCCTTCCTATTCTTGGTCGTTTGTTCCTTGGTTGGGACAATCCTGCTTCCTACACATGCTTTCCCTTAGGTGCCATTTGTGGTGAAAACATAACCAAGGATTAGCATTCAATGTGTAACTTATAGCATTTAAGTACCTTTCTCATTGAGCAGTTACACTTAGGCTAAGTTTCAACCATGGTAGATTGATTATTTTATTGTTATTTCATGTAGATTATCACTAGAGCTTGTTGGAAAGGTTTAAGTCATATAATTTGATATTTCAATGTTATTTTCTTTGTTAAACCTTGTGGGAGTTGGAAATTTTTCCAAAAAAAATTTTGTCGAAAACTTAAGGTTTGTGGCCTCCATGACAAAGAGCTTACTTTGGGTAGATATAGGGTTGAAGAGTGAAGTGAATGAGACAAATGGTTAGGAATATTTCTCTCTTGGAAGGTTCTGGGCTCTGAAAAATTGAAAAACTCTCCACTTGTTTTGAAGCAAATGTGAAAATTGCTAAGTATGACTGCCTATATATAGGTGGGTGGACCCCTACATTGATAGGATCTTGTATACAAGGTCCCATTTATGCATGGGCTTCATCAATGGGTACTTGTCTATGGAGCCTATGTCCAAAATTTTTCACTTTGAAAAATATGAAAAATAAAGAGGGTTTAATCATGAAATTGATGTTTTTGGAGAATCAGAAAAGTCGTGAACATGATGAAAACATTAGAAGAGGGCTTTGAAGTTCACAAAATTGGAAAAGTTAATTCAAGAAATGAAATTTTGGAGAAAAATGCCTTAAGGAGCACACAGTTTGATGCATCGATGGGACACATGAAAGATTTGATTGCCAAAATGCCTAAGGATAAGGAACTTAATTAACCCAACTAGGAGATATGCAAGTGGATCCTCCCCATAGCAGGCCCATGTATTTTTTGCCCTTACATAACCTCAACTAAAGAGTTTGTGGCCCCCATAATTGATTAATGGTTATGAAAAGTTAAGGATCAAATTTAGAAGAATCTACCTAAGAATTGAGACACTTAAAACTAATACATTGAACAAGAACATGGACAACCAGCAGTGAGGTGAGTTATGGAAAGCATGATGGATGAGAGAGAAAATGGAATGGAATTACTAATCATGGTCACATAAAGTCCCTTGTGGATTCTATGGTTAAATGACTTGCTAAAGTTCATCCTTAATCTAGATCAAAACCAACCACTTTCAGTGACTTTGCATTGCCACTTGAAGACCAGAACATCCCCTTAAGACACAAGAATGCTCCCATAGATTAAATACCATTCCTTATTTAAGAAAAAAAGAGAAGTAGAAAGTGAGAAAGGGCCTTAGTTAGAGGGGACCTTCAGGCATGGGTAACATGTCTTTCTCATCCCATAACCAATGCTTGTAGCCCTTTATTTTGTCTAAGGGGTGTGCTTCAAATTTCCATCATGTTGTTTTTTTTTAATTTTATGTTTTTATGGATTTTAGGATGGGAATCACACAATGCAAAGACTTATTAACTTTCTAGTATTGGTTGACACGAAATGGTAAGAAATCCATGAAAACAAAATTGCACTCAAGTAAGTAGAAAGGCAAAAAGAGTATTGAATTCCTTTGAAGTCACACCCTTTTCAAACCTTTGAATCTTTTCCAAGTTTGGAAATTACCAAGGTCACAAGTTCATTAAAGTTTTATAAATGAAAAAGGAACCTCATACTTCCAAAACCAAGGAGACCATAGAGTTGGTGGATGGATGGATGACATGGACTCACTACCTATTCCATGAAGAGGAAACTTTGTCTTAGTTATTAGTCATTAAAATTCAAAAATAGAAACCTGACATTAGTGATCAAAAATATTAAGTACAAACCACCATTAGCAAATAACTATAGCATCATTGTGTCCTGTTGGCAACAAAGCATTTTATTAGAAATCAGTAAGAATTCACACAAAAAAAGTAAAATATAAAAGAAATTAAAAAATATTCAAGAAAGAAAAAACATGCTAACAATGTTGTAAAATAAAAAATTGGAAAAATAACAAAGTGTACAACAAAAAGATGTAAAAATAAAAAAAGTGTAAAACAAAAAAGCATAAAATAAAAAAGTTGAAAAACTAAGGAGCCACTAATATGGTTAGCATGTATGGCCATCTCCCCCATGACTAAGTTGAAAGGAGGAGATTAAAAAAATTGAGCATGGTTGTCCATCAGTTGAGACATTGCTTGGACTGGTTTACTTAGGCTAGTGGAAAGGTTTAAGTTGTTGCATATTGACTAGTTGTTTCTTGCTTGGGTTCTCAAGTTTGTAGATCAACATGGAACTAGAAGGAAAGGGTTCATAAATGATATTAGGCCCTTCTCACAATGTTTGAGACTTAGTCTTTTGAACTACGTGTGTGGGGTTCTAGTAAAGGACCTTATCACCAAATTGAAATTTGACTTTTCTTATCCTAAGGTCATGGCATTTTTTGTTGAATGCTTTGTGCACTTCATTCAAGATAAGGCTACTAACCGATTCTCATCTAGCATATTAAGATTGATCAATATATCTTTTTGTGCTAGGCTAAGGTCAAGATTAAGGTCACAGGCTGTTGAAAGCGTACAAAGCTTAGATTGAATTGGAAGAGTTGGTAATTTCCTGTACACCAGCTCATAGGGAGAGTAGCCTATAACGAGTTTCCATGTGGAGTAGTAGGCCCAAAGGGCATCGTTGAGTTTTGTGCTCCAATCTCTCCTATACTTGCTAATTATTCTGGTTAAGATCTTTGTGATCTCCCTATTAGTAACCTCTACTTGATTGTTGGCTTGAGGGGTGGTAGAGTGTTGCTAGTTTATGTTTAACCCCCAAGTGTTGCATGAGCTTGCGAAAAGTAGAATATGTAAAATGAGTACTATTATCATAAATTAGTGCACATGGCACTCCAAACCTATTTACAATATTTTGTTGTACAAACTCTGCAGTAGTAGATGATGTATAGTCGATGACAGCTACTACTTCTACCCATTTGGTATAATAGTCAACAATGACTATTACATACACCTTTCCATTTGATATGGGTGTGATGGGACCCATGAAGTCTATGCCCCAAATGTCAAAGGATTACAATGGTTGGATTCACTATTATGATCCTTCATTTAAGTGGTTATCCCACCATATCACTGACAATGTTCACAAGAACGAACAAATTGGTAAGCATCCTTAGAGATTATTAACTAGTAATACCTTGCCATCAAGATCTTAATGGCCATGCATCTTCCTACATAGTGGCCCCCACAAGGACCCTCATGAGCATCTTGGAGAACATATAGCTTATCAGCATTAGGGACATGCCAATGCTCTAGGCCATCAGCATGCACCTTTTAAAAGTATTTATTGATTTCTATAAAACGTTTAGCCTGATGAAGAAACTGTTGTTTCTTCTACTGGTCTAAGTCTTGTGGTATCTCCTGAGTGAGAAGATAAGTGAGGATGTCATCATACCATGTAGGTTCATTGGACACTTGTTCATTTATTGCATTGACAAAGAGGAGTTCATTAGGAAATTGATTTGAGAGTGGACTCTCCTTCTTTTTGTTATCCCATCATAGCTGAGAGAAGTGATCAAGGACCATATTTTTAGTTTCTGTTCGATTTACCATTGTAAGATTGATCTCCTACAAGATCACCAACCACTATATGACACAGGGACTCACCATCAACTTATTCATAAGTAAGTGAATGACATTGTGATTACTTTGCACAAACACTTTGTATCCAAGCACATAGTGCTTGAATTTCTCCAAAGCATACACCATCGCCATTAGCTTTCTCTATTGTGGTGTAATTAAGCTATGCATCCACAATGCTTTAGCTTACACAGTGGATATAATAAGAACATTTTTTATCGTCCAACTATGTAAGCACACTCCCAAGGCATAGTTCGATGTTAGTGTCATGCTATGAAATGAATAGGATGAATTAGGTGCTTGTAGAATTGGAGTGTCTACAAGCTTCTCCTTAAGCTATTGAAATGTTTTTTCACATTCCTTGGTCCAAATGAATGGAGCATCTTTCTTTGTCAATTTGACCAAAGGTTTCACGATCTTAGATAAATTCTTTATGAATTTCCAGTAGTAGCCAATGTTTCCAAGGAATGATTAGACATCTTTAAGAATTTCTGGCTAATGGGTTATTCCTTGGATGACCTTAATCTTTTCAGGATCCACCTCAATCTCGACTTGTAAGATTTTGTACCCCAACATAATGTCATCATGGACCATTAAATGGATCTTTTACTAATTGAGCCAAATATTTGTCTTCACACACCTTTTAAGCACTTGCTTAAGGTGGTCCAAGGCTTATTCAAATGTAGCGTCATAGGTGAAAAGGTCATCCATGAAGACTTTCACCTTGCTACCAATTTGCTACTAAAATATGCACAAGACAAGACATTGAAATGTTGTAGGGGCATTGCACAAACCAAAAGGAATCTTTTTATATGCAAAAGTTCCCAAGGGACCTATGAATGTTGTTTTGACTTAATCCTCTGGAGCAATCTAAATTTGGTTATAGCCACTATAACCATCCAGATAGTTGTAATAGTAATGCCTAGAGATATTGTCCAACACCTAGTCCACAAATGATAATGGGAAATGATCTTTGTAGGTCACCATGTTCAATAGCCTAAAATTAATACAAACCTACCACTTGCCACCTTTCTTTGGCATATTCTAGGATCAATCCTAGTGAGTTTAGGATATGACCAAGAAAAGGTTGTTGGCCATTTATTAATCACATTCAAAAATTTCTCTTTCTTTTCAGGAGCAAGGTTGGCATTGACTATTATTAGCTTACCATTTTTAGGAATGCATACTTCATGCTGGTAGGTAGAGTTTTCAATTGTAAGGGCTCATGTTTAAAATTTTCAGAAATTTTCAATTCTTCCTAATAAGTATCATTAGGTTCATCACCAAAGAGTTGGCAATGAACTTGCTCTAGTTCATTCGTGCCTTCAACATAGGTATAAGTTAAGCTCTCAGTTGGTTCCATGTAAAGTGTGTTGCTTTCAAGATCATCTGTCAACCACTGGGTGCCCTTGAATTTTATGGCTGCTTGGCACAAGCACTTTTGGATTTCAGATTCATCTCCACACTATTTGCATGCTTTGATTGATGTGCTTTTAATAGATCATAAATTTTGCACAAATTTTCACCCTTTATCACTATATGTGATGCATGGAACTCTCTTCTTCTTAATCTTTTTGAGTGCATTTTCTTTGAAAATTTCTAGAGAAAGATCTCTAATGTCCATTCGCACATCAATAGTGCTCAACCAATCCCTTTCCATAATGATTGGAAAGTTCCCCTTACAATTGTTAATCTTGATCACTGGGAAATTAGTAGGATAGGACCACCCATAGATAGTGGTCACAATATCCTTCACTAATCCCAAGGGAATAGTGATGGACTGATCTATCAATTCTAAATGAATGTTGCTCTTCTTGAGAGAATGCAAGTTCCAAGCTTTGTACATTTCATACAAAATTAGATTGACAACACAACCTAAATCAAGAAGAGTTTTACATGGCTCTTTTCTAGCATTAATCTAATTAAATACAATGTGGGTTAACATGATTGTGTAGATCTTGGGAGGAATTTGGTTTGAAGAGTTATTAAGGAAAATAGATGCAGAGAATTAAGGAGACATAGGATGACTAGCCGCATGAGCTAGTGGGGGCTTTGTAGGGCTATTGGTTTGAAAGAATAGTCTTTTTCTGGGTTTAGTTCCAAACCACTTGGTGGAGGAATCAGTTATAAGTTAATAGCCCTAGTAATGTTACGTTGTTATGGTTGTGTCAAAATTTCACCTTGCATTGATGGAGCAAGTAGTAATTGGATTGAGGGAGGAGGAACATGTGTGAAAGGACGAGGAGGGTACTAATGAAATGGGGATTCCCCTCTAGGAGATGGAGAATGAGCTCTATAGTACTCAAGAGGGTAGAAGTGATGTTGAAAAGAAGCATGACTGAAAGAGTCATGTGAAGACATGGTTTGCTTAACATAGTACCCATATGGATTTGGTTGCTTGTAAAGGTATTACTACCTTGGTGGTGGCATCTCCCATGAATATGGATGTTGCCACTGCTAGTACTGCTCATATGGTTGTGGTGGAGCTCCACTTGGATAATAAGCTTGTTGTTGGTGGAACTACCTGGGATTGCCTTGAGGATAAGACAATCTTCCAAGTGGTTGCCTTCTTGCTAGCCTAGGATTCAAAGCATACACCCTAGATTCCTACAAGTATGACACAATAGGGCAACATCCCTAGGATGTTCATATTAGTAGATGTTACACCCACCATCATCATTTGATTTTGACTCCACAACCTCTTCTACTATAACAACTTTGCCCTTACCCCTTTGGTAGGTATGTTTAGCTTTCTTCTTTCTCCTACGGTCATGATCACTACCTTGCTTTTTGGATTCCTCTATAATTTTCAAAGTAGTTTGGAATTTTTCATCTAAATATTTCCATATTTTATTCACCTTAGCTAAAATTTTAGAAATAGATTTTTGAATCAACAAGGTTTGTCGCTGCACCAATTCATCAAGTGGTGCATCTCCCTCATTGTCACAAAATCAGACCTTCCTTTTTCTGATGGAAGGATCCTGATTATATTCTTCATCACTTTCCTATCTCCTCAACTCTCCTTGTTTTGCAACTTGCTTAATGAGCCTTTAGATATAATGGATCCTTAGTGCTGATAGTCTCCCTTGGGCATAGACCCTAAGGGTCTTCTTGTTCTGATCAAAGCCCATCTATGATATGGTGAAGTTGCTCCCATTGAGAATAACAATGGCCATGATATTTGTGCAAAAGGGAATAATACCTACCCATGGCTATGTCCAAGTGTTCATGTGTTTTTTGTCACCAGCCTTAGATTTGCTTTCTTAAATTGGATACTTTGGAGTACATCTAATATTTGTCATTAAAAAACTCAAGCATTATACTTCATCTACAAAATAATTCTGGCACTAAGAAGCGGTACCAACTTTCTGCTTCTTTTGTAAGTGTCTTAGGAAATAGCTTAAGTTTTTGCTAATAAATTTTGATGTTTTGTAAGGAAAAGAAATTGTGAAAGACTCAAAGATAGGTCTATGGATTTGAGTTATGCTCCCCTTTAAATTTGGTGATATTGTTCATATCCAACCTCTTGATTCTACTATCTTACACATGCCTAGTTGGAATTTTGATTGCCTTTGCAATGTTTAGCATGCTTTGAGTTGCAAGAAAAGGTTCATTATCATCATGATTTTAATGAAACATATGATGTCCTTTGCTATCCCTTTGTTCATGGTGGGACCTACGATCATTGTTCTATCATTCACCTCCATCATAGTTTCATCCTTTGCAGTTTTGATCATATTTAGAGGAGGAAGAAGAAGATTTTGATGAAGAGGGTGAAGAGGAAGGAGGACTACTACCACCATGGTGTCTACCACATTCTCTGTACTTGTCATGACCATGATCATCAGGTTTGTCATCATTAGGATGCTTACCCAAGGCCCTACCTTGACTCCCACTTTTGCCTGAACCTGGATTGTTGATAGTGGACTATAGATTCGAGTTCAAGCCCCCTTCATCGAAGTCAATGGATGGAGAGTTTTCATGTTGAGAACCCCCAAAGGAAGGATCCTCATTATCTTTTTGGTTTAGTAAGAACAAGGGGTTAGTAAGTCATTTCTCCTTTGTAGCTTCATGGTGCTTCTCTTGATGCCAATTCCTTTTGTGTTCTGTTTCCATGGGACGGTAATCCTGAAATTCATGGTCTTGCATAATGTACTCTTCATGAAGATCTTGGATACCCAACCTCTTAAGAGTTTGGAGCAGCATCCTAGAAACAGATTGGTCAAGTAGCAACACAACATTACCCTCCATGTCTCTCCACCACAACTGTTCATCTTGAAGGTGAAATCAAGTATAAACTCATCTAGATGAGTGTACATCACTTTGAATTCTTAGGGCATTGGTAGTTTTGATTCATCATGCTTGTGAGAAGAAGAAATTTTGAATTAAAAGAAAAATTTAGTATGCTTTAACTAAGATTATTATTTTTATTTTTTAAATGATTGCAACTTTAGGGTTCATTCTAACAATCTTAAATAATTTTCACTAAGTCCTAGATAGTGCACATATCAAACTATAAGTCCCTAGCAACGACACCAATGATGAATGGCAAGTAGACCCTATGCCCAACCATATGAATCACTATGCATTCATGTGTGATCCAGTCAAATTCCATGGACTTATAGCCTTGTAAGTACATTGGTCTCTAGGAGGTGAAACTAATTGTCGAAATCATTGTCTTCCCAATCACACTTGTGAAATGTAAAGGTGTGGTTAACTGCAATTGAGGCATATGATTTTTAGCATTTTTATGTTTTATGTTCTAAGTTGGCTAAGAATAAAGAATAAAGAATCATATAATTAATTGCTAATTTACCCTAACCAACTAACATTTAACTAATCCTAACAGAAGCATCCGTTCCCACTTGTTGTACACATCCTAAACACGTTTAACACTAATGGATTACCAAATGTTAAGTATTACTAGGATTACCAAGTGTCAAGCATATGCTGAAAGTGGTCGTACTAATGTGCTTAATTAATTGCTATTTAATCTATCTTAATTTAGCTTAAATTATCTTAATTCAATTACTTAAAGCATTAAAAGAAATTGCTTAAAATATTAAATGCATAAAGAAAATAATTAATGTATTTCAAAGTGCTGCAAGATTTATCATAAAGCTCATCTTTATTGCTGCACACACTGCAGTGCTCAAGTACAACAGTACTTGACTAAAGATTTGTACACCCTTTGACTCCTATCAGGGGCATTAGAGAATATTCTAACTTTTAAGTGGAAAACCTACTAGAGCTTCGCTACAACTATGAGACTTATGCCATAAATGCAGTTGGTGAGCATGTATTTATAGGTGAAATAGGAAGCCTCGTTGATGGATACACGTCAATGGGTCAAACCCTACATTGACAATATCCTATCAACAGGGTTACATCGATGGCATCCCATTGACACGGCCAACCATGATGCTTCATCAACCTCTTTTAGAATCAAATTTTGATTCTACATGTTCAACTCTTCCTCTTCTCTTGTTTTCTTTTTTAAATATTGTGGGATTTGTGAACTTTATTTTGAATGTTGATTTTTTAGTTTATTACATACAAATTTAATAAAATAAACTTTTAACTTTCTTTTAAAAGCATTGACAATCCTAGCTTTGTTGAGCTATTAGAACCATTTTTACACTAATTTATAGAATCACTTTTTAGTTGTATGAGCTCATAGGTTGACATGTCAAGGTATAACTTTGAACTTCCTCGTAGAATCAATTTGATAAATCTCTTTAGAATCAACTTTTGATTCTACAAGCTTTATGATTTTTTCTTTGGAAAGGAGGGTATTGGAACCTAAAATAAGTAAAACATTAGTATACCCCAAGATATATAGAAGCTTATAACTTAGTGATACCTAGTAGAATTGAACTTGTGACCTAAGGTTACTAGGTCAAGAACTATACCACTAGGATGACACCTCATTGTTATGAGTTTTATGATGTTGTAGCAGATCATGGCTTATGTGAAAACTAGGCTTGCTATTAAAACCAAACTTATAGAATTGATTATTATTTTTATGAACCAATTCTAGATAGCTTTATCTAAAGCCTTTCCTTCTTGAGCTATATTGAACACCACTTAGCTTAGCTAGATTAAAATTTTATATAGCACATCCTTATTGCTTTTAGCTTTCATCATCATGTATATGAATTTGGATTAAAAACTTATTGAACTTATTACTTGAATTAGATTAGCTTTTTCTCACTATTTGTATTGTAGCTTTATTTCAAGTTTGACATTCCTAATGGATAAGCAAGCTTATGTTTCAAGAAGGCTGCTTTTGTAGATATGATTTTCAATTCTACGTAGTGGTTCTAAATAGCTCTCCTCCCTTGAACTTCATTGGCCCCCACCTATGTTAAGTTGGATTAAAAGTTAATTTAGCATTTTTTCATTAGCTTAAGCTCCTTTGTTTAATAATCTTGATCAATTAAAATCTCCAAGCTTATTTAGCCTCATCTTTTGGGTTGGGCTAGCTTTAAACCATTATCTTACCTACAACTTGATCATGAGTCTCTTAACTCTTTGAGTCCACATGATAGGAAACCCTTTAGAACTAATGATAAACCCTAATGGTGAATTCTAAACTTCATTTCCTTCTTAATCTTGCTAAAACAAGATCTAGATGTATTTTGATTCTTATTACTAATTCAATGTATAACCAAGTTTCATAAACTTGAGAAATTAAGCTAGTGCAAGGAATGAGATGCTATAAAACCAAAATATTTTCATATTTTAATCTAGTTCTCCAATTCCAAGCTCTTCCTTCTAAACTTTAGACCTAATAATCTTGATTCATCTTTCTTATTTTTTTAGAAAAATAGAGACCATGTTCTAAGAATAAAGCATAATTCAAAACTTTAGCAAAAAATATAAATAATAAAATGCCTTAAACTATAACTAATTTCCTGGTTTTCAACTTTAATATTGAGTATGGCATAAGCTTTATCTCATAAGCTCCATGTAATGGTAAAATTATACCAATAATTCATGCCCCTAAATAGAATTAAATGTTTAAAAAAACATTCCTTAACAACTAAAAACTTTATAAGCTTTAATTAAAATCTTTTTTTTTTTTGGGAAAAAATCCTTTGCTAGCTTAAGGCTATATGGAGATGAAAAACCCCTTGTTTCCTATTCCAAAGCCATAAATTATATTAGAACTACTACAAAATCGAAGCAAGTGCTATGAACTAGCAATGGATAGTGACTAATTTTCTATAGTACTTTACACTGTAAAGCTTCATTATATTCAGTCTTTGTAATCACTTGAGTAGGTGTTCTTGCTCAAGATTCTATAACTTCTTGAATAGAAGCCTCAAGATTTTAATATTCCTGAGTTTCACCCCCATTCTCTTACTATTCCTTAGTGTCAGATTGTCTCTTGTTATTACTTTGAGATTAAGAGGCCAACAACTTCCTGTAGTTGAACTCTTAACATGAACTTTCTTCTTCTACAAGCTCCTTTCCTAAAGATAAATTTGAGCACTTTGGATAATCAATCCATTCCTTGATGTGGAATGATCTTCCATTTGTAAGCATAGTGGATTCATCAAAGAGTCAAGTCATAAAAGTTTAGTTATATAATGCCTCATATGTAATGGTTATATAGTATATTCTTTGAACATGTTCTAGACAACATCTAGAAAGATAAGGGATAAAAGGTTAGGCCCTCATTTTGACTCTCCTCTTCCCAATGAATACCCTTTTTCTTACTGAATATTTTGCTCTATTCACCATGTTTTCTATCATTTCTTCAAATTAGGACTATTTATAGCTTCATCCAGTAACCATAATTTCCCCTCCATTTTAGTATGGTGCCCATCTTATTGATGACTATGGTACATTATGTACGTATTTACATACCTTGTTGACCTTAACTAAGCTACTTTGAAGTGGGCAATTTCCCAAAGTAATCCTTTAGATGGATGATGTTGTATGGGTAGCTTAACATTTGTCTATCCAAAGTGGCTAACTAGAAAGTATTATTTGCCACTAGTTGTTTAATGATTAATGGCCCCATCCATCTAGAAGAGAAATTTTTGTGATCACTTTTTTTATGAATTCTCCATAATAAGACTAACTTTTTGTCTCTAAATGATCTCCTTCTTTTTCAATTATCAAGCCATCTCTTTGTTACACTGCATTATGTAAGAGCTTATCTGTAGCCTTATTTATTTTTACCTCATTTTTAATAACAAATCCATTAAACTACACTCATTATGTATTTTTAAACTATAATTACCCATAAATCTTGTTGTTGATGACACAATTTTGTTTATAATACAAACAATTAATCTATAAATAAGGTTGAATAGGGAAGTGACTATTAACTTTTTAATTCTAATTCTATGCATCCAGAAAGTTCCTTCCAAATGTTCATGTTAATTTCTTAGATTCTTATTTAGCAAGTGTTTTATATAGGATACTAGCTTTTTGTTTCTTGATTCAATTGAACCATTCCCTTGGGGCTAATAGTTTGATGAGAAAAATAGTAAAATTTTCTTTTCTGAAGCCCATTTTATGAACTTAATTAATTGAAAAGCAGATCCATTATTTGTAACCAATGACTTGAGTATTTCAAAATGATTAATAGTATGGCATTTAAAAAACTTAATTACATTCTTTGATGTGCTTTTCCTGAGAGCCTTAGCTTTAGGAAAATTAGTGAAATAATCTATAGCTATCAAGGTAAAATTACACTAGCTTTGAATGGAGTAATATTTCCTATGAAATCAAATCCCCAATACTAGAAAGGTCTATCTAGCACAACTAGTTTTAGTAAAGCACTAGAGTTTTTAAGCTTAGGCCCATGAATTTGACACTTAAAATAGGTCTAAATTTAGTTCTTCAAATCCTGATGCATGATGGACCAAAAGAATCCATATCATAAATCATGTTGCATCGTAGTCCTAGAAGGTTCATAATACTAACCATAATGATCATGAAATTGGTTAAAAAACCCTACTAGCTTAAAGCCATGTTGCATTTTGAGATTTTTTGTAGAACCAAAATAAAGCTTTTCTTTGGAACCACTACTTGATTCTATAAGCTCCTTCTTTCTTTGATTTGTGATTGCTAACATGGTGTGCCTACACCTTAAGCATTTTCATAGAACCAAATTTAGAGATCTCTTTTAGAAACAAATTTTGATTATACATGCTCAAATTTTCTTTTTTTCTTCTTTTCTTTTTTAAATATTATGGGACCCATGGACATTTTCTTGAATGCTGAGTTGTCAGTTTTTGAAACAGAAACTTAATAGAATAAAATTTTAACTTTCTTTTAAAAGTGTTTATAGTCGTAGCCTCATTGATATATTAGAACCATTTTTACAATTGTTTATAGAACCAATGTTATGTTTTACGAGCTCATTGGGTAACATGTCAGGGTGTAACTTTGTGCTTCCTCCTAGAACCAATTTGATAGACCTCTTTAAAACCAACTTTTGATTCTACGAGATTTATGATGTTTGATGAGACGCAATTTACACTAGGCCGCGATATCGCGTCTTCTCCTGCGATATCGCGTACGCGATATCGCGTCCCGCCGCCATTTCTATAAA
>MNCI01011532.1:738933-755896 GCA_015680685.1 Gnetum montanum | reverse complement strand
TTTCTCAACCCTTTCTCCTGGTAGCATAGAAGATAAGCCGAAAATACCAAAAAAATCACATACCTCAGACTTGCTTAACCATACACCGTGACACATACAAGCAAGCCTGGGAAGACAACGAACGATTAATCCCAAGTGTTTCTTGTGGCGTTAAGGCATTTAGTCTGCGGAGTTTGACCGGATCGCGCGTGCATGCTCGTATTCGTATGGTGGAGTGTAGGGGTACCTCGCCACTCATCAATGTTGTAATGGACCATGGCCTATGTGGCAACTGGGTTTCCTATTAGAACCAAACTTATAGAATCAATTCTTGGTTCTATGAATTAGTTCTAAATAGCTTAATCGATAGTCTCTTCTTCTTAAGCTATACTGAACCCCACTTAGCGTAGCTAGACTAAAATTTTATTTAGCATGTGTGTGTTACTTTGAGATTTCATTCTGATGTATATGAATTTAGATTAAAAACTTATTGAACCTAATTGCTTAGGTTAAATTAGCTTTTACTCACTATTTATGTTCCAAGGTAATTTCGAGTCTAATGTTCCTAAGGGATAAGTAAGCTTACATGTTAAATGAGTTTCTTTATAAAACAAGATAGGTAGAATTGATTTTCGAGTCTATGTAGTGGTTATGAATAACTCTCTTCCTTTGAAATTCACTGTCCCTTACTTATATTAAGTTGGATTGAAATTTAATTTAGCATATGATTATTTTCTTAAGCTTCTTTATTTAATAATCTTGATCAATTAAAATCCTCATGCTTATTTAGCCTCATCTTTTGGATTAGACTTACTTTAAACCATAATCTATGATATAGCTTGATCACGAATCTCTTAACTCTCTAGGTTTACATGGTAGGAAGCTGTTTAGAACTAATGATCAACTCTAATGGTGGATTCTAAACACTATTTCATTTTTAATGTTTTCAAAATAATATTTAGACGTATTCTAATCCTTATTATGAATTCATTGTAGAACAAATTTCACAAACTCAAGTAATTAAGCTACTACAAGGAACGAGATCCTATAAAACTAGAATATTATCATAGTTTAACCAAGTTCACTGCTTCTAGGCTCTTCCTTCTAAACTTAAAACCTAATAATCTTGATTTATCTTTCTCATTTTTTTAAAAAAATAGAGACCATGTTCTGAAAATAAAGCCTTTCCCTTAAAAAAGCCTAATTTAGAACTTCGGAAGAAAATATAAAACATAAAATATCTGAACTTGATTTAATTTCTTAGTTTCTAGCTTTAATACTGAGTATGACATAAAGTTTATCTCATCTACTTCATGTAATGGTAAAATTGTACCAATAGGCCTTAATCATGATGATGATATCATCTGCATATTTTTAAATGTGGTCATTCCATGAGAGTGAGTTAGTCAACCCTGCTTGTCTCAAGCACACATTAAGGCACTCTAAAATGATAGTAATAAAATATGGATGTAAGGGATCACCTTTCCATAGGTTACATCCTGGCAAGAACCAATGTGACTACCTTTTCCCAATCTAAATAGAAAATCTAGTGGTGTGGAGGATGTAAATGAGCACATCCTAAGTGATGTTATCATAGGCTTTAGCACCAACCAATTTAATTGTCACCACTTCTATCCATGCACAATGAACCTAGTTTAGGTTCTCCTGCATTATAATAACACCATTTATTATATTTCTATCTCTTAGGAAGCTTGTTTGTGTGGTGTCAATCACTTGTGGTTGGATTGGATTGATACGGTTTCCAAGATCTTGGAATAGAATTTAAATAAAACAAAGCACAAACTTATTGGAAGATCTTGTTGAGGTTCTACCACATGATCAATTTTTTGGATGAGAACTAACATTATGAAGTTTAAAACCTCTGACAATTTACCAAGGACAATATTCTATCATATGTGTGTAGAATCTGAAGGTCAACCTCTAGCCAAAACTACTAGAACATCTCATTGGTCCAACCATTTGGACTTGGAGCTTTGCTATGTCCCTCTTGTATCATTACCTCCTTCTGTTGATTGAGGAAGATTAGAAAATCTCATTGTTTCTAGCTAGCCACCCTCATGTATGTGATGAATAGTTTCTTCAACTTCTTAATATTATACTCCTTATGAGAGTAGAGTTGCATGAAGTAATTTAACATAATCTCCACATCCACCTTTACATTTTGAAAGAAATGTATCCTTTGTTACTTGACTCTTCTTTGTAAGGCCATCATATGAAAAAAAAAACATGTGTTCTAGTCCCCTTTCTTTAGCCATGTGACATTAAATCATTATCACTAGTAAACTTCCTCCACTTGAAGTAGTTGGTTTAGTTGGACTTGGAGAGTATGGTATTATAGCCTTAGATAATCTTTTTGGCTAATATGAGCTAACTCCTCTTGAATCCTTAGTAAGGTGTAAGTAATTGTTGTCTGTAAATTCTTCTTCTGTACTTCTAACATGTTTCTCAACACCATAAGACACTTTTGTAAGGATTTCCTCTTTTAAAATTGTTTTTTTCCAAGTTACATCCATTTTTGCAATGATATCATCCATTGACAATCAAACATTCTTTTTAAAAAAGTAGTAGGTCACTCATTTGTTGTTCCTCCATTATAAGAGGATCAAGTAATGATCCAATAAAGACCAAAGACCCATTGTCAGTGAAGAAGAAATTTCACTTAAGGGATTTAGGAATACCCAGCAATTGTACCCACTCGTTCAGTTTTGACATCGTTTCATTCAAGTTTCAACATGAAAGCTCTCCAAAATAGTATTACAAGATACATTTTTAGCTCTCAAAGGCCTTTAGGAACCATTCTAACTCATAACTTAACATATGAGCTTCATTTTTTGTAACCCTAGAGAAGTTTGATAATAAAAATTTTTCTAAATATTAAAGGTGATGTGGATTCCACATCAACATCACTCCTAGACCACTAATGCTAGGTTAACTATAACTATGGCCACCCCTTTCATGTCAACTATGATAAATTACCTTTTGGCCTCTATTTTAACTCAGTAGGAATCCAAATGGCTTGTTCATAATACTTTTGACATGACAAGCATCATATTTTGGCATTTTGATGAGTTGACCCTAGGACCCTGAAGTCAAGATTTTTCTAAGTGTAAAAGATTATGTTGATGTTGATGCTAGCATTAGCATTACCATCAACATCTAAGTTAATATTAAGTTTATAATTTTTAACCTCAACATTAGCACTAGAGTTATAATTTTTCAACTCAATGATAACACCAGAGTATGAGTTTTTTAGCTTACTATTAGCACTACAGTTAGAATTTCTTAGCTTAGTGTTAGCACTATAGTTAGATTTTCTTTAGTGTTAGCAAACACCAACAGCAAAGGGACTCATATCTTAAGTTCATTCATCACCACAATTTGCATTTGACATCATTCCTTAGCTTCATGGGCTTCTTAGCATCATCACAACATCATTTGACATTAGTTTGAGTGTCAAAGGTGTCCTAAAAGGCTTGTACTTATAGTTAAGTAAAATTTAAAAAAAACCAAATTTTTAAGTCCTAGTGATGCTAATGTTGACACCAACATTAGTATCAAGATCACTTCATAACACCAACATTCACGTCAGCGTCACTTGGTGACACTGACATCCACATCAACATCATCAATTTGCACTTCAACTTGATGTTTTTAGAAATGAACTCTAAGATAACTTTACTTAACTCTAGGGTTGAATTTGGTAATCCTAACTTTATAAATATAGGATCAAAACCCCACATTTTAGGGCCAATTTCTTGAGATCTAGAGCACCTTTTCGAGATATCAAGAGATCAAAAGCATGTGCAATAGACCACCTAGTGTCTCCCACATGCTCCATGGCCACCAGATGTCTTTTTACCTTGGGCACTTACACTGATGCATTGTTAGCATTAGTCAAGTATGATATATGTTAGCACTCTAGTCTTAGAGTTTTCAACATCACCATTAGTCCCTAAACACTTAGCTGAAATAGCTCTCTTTTGACCTTAATTTTATTCTGGACAATGCTTATAGCTCACCCATCCATATACTTACCCTTCAAAAGTTCAATTTCACTCTCTAAACTCATAGTTTACTCACAAATTAGGTTCTTATTGTCAATTTTATCTCACTTACGTTTTTACTACAACACTTATAGTTTGGCCCTTCTTAGAAGGCAAGCACTCATTTTTAAGTAGTAAAGCACTTTTCTTATTTGGAAAGGAAATCTAAATCCTTCCCCTCACATCATAACTCTCATATTCTAATATTTATGTCCTTTTATTCACATTTTACACTTAGAGTTTATTTCATCATTTATAGCTTATTCCATGTTTAGTTTCTTTTTAGTAATAAATACTTAGTCAATTTCAACATTAAATCTAACATTTTTATCATTCCTAGTTTATGTGTAGTAGGTTAAGTCCATATTCAATTTTAGGTTCGTGCCCCATTTTGTTATAAATTAATATCAAGTCAAAGATCATTTGTGGTCACAAGTTAACTACTTTAATACTTAGTTCATGGAGGTGTTTTGTGGAAAATTAAGCAAAAACAACTTTGGAAGAATAATCTTTAATAAAATTAACACAAGTTATTCATAATTTATTTACTAAATATAATAGAGTAATCATGTCATTGTAAATGTTGAGAGCTCTATCTCTTCATTGAGTCTTTTTGCTTTCTTATTACTTAATGTACTATCAAATATCCTATGTCAGCCAATTAAAGACCAATACAATGTTGTGCTAGAAACATCAACATAACCTTTGCCTTGAAATTGATAAAACCAAGATTTTGAAAGTGGGTTGGTGCAAATGCATCAATATAGTTGTGTTTATGTTGGTGAATATGTCTCCACATAGTACTACTTCTAGCTTATAATATATGCATTGCGATGGTGAGAATCAATTATTTGTAATTAATAATAATCAAACTCTTGTAATTTTATTTCATAGTTTGTGACAATCATAAAGTGTCCACAATTTATATCTATATTACATATGTAGAGTCTTTATTGGAGTGGTTATGCCTAAATGTACCCATAAATAGTAATAAAGATCGAGATTGATATATTTGCATTATAACACTTTGACTTAGTTTAAATTTTCTTTTATTCTAAATTATTTTATTGCAATTTATTAATGTTATTTAGCATAATATTTACATTTTTGCTTACATTACTCAAGGCAAAATGAGTTTGTTGAAATCTTGAGCATTAACTATAATTAACTTGGTAATCCTAGTTGTTAGTTAACTTAGTTTACTTAGTAGTTAAGTAGATTAGTTATCTAATAGTTATTCATATATCCAAGAATGTGATGGAAGATTGATGAAGTAGATGTTCATCATTTAAAGATAGTTTAGAGCTTTATTTTCACTTGTACTACTTGTTAGCCCTAGTTTTAATTATTTTTTACTTTTAGTAAATTTCTATTTCTAATAAATATATATCATATAACATTATTGGAAGGGTTTTGGACACTAAGAAAATGAAAAAAAATATTAAAAAGAATTTAGAGTACATGAAATAATTGAAGTTAGCGTCTAAAGAAATAGTCAAATTGTTTTGGAAGTGCCTTTTCATATTTTCATCCTTACAACCAATCCTTAAAAGCCTCCCCTCTAGGGTAGGAAAAGGATCAAGTGTTACCCTTATTTAGAAACACCCTCACAAGTCTTTTTTTTTTCAAGTATCTTGTTGCTTAGCATTCTTGAAAAAGGACATCTAAAACTTGTAACAACTTTCAACCAAACATCAATGAAGTCATTCTTAATGATTAGCTTGCTTGTTTACTTTTTTTTTTTTTTTTTTTTTTGCATCTAGAAATTACTTTAATCACTTATTCTCTTCTTTATTTGAAAGCTTTGATGTGTAATTACTTTTTAATAATCAAATCATAATTATGATCCCTCTTTAAGAATTAAATACCAAATTCTCAAAAATGTCCTTTTCAAGGATATCATCAAGCAAAAAAATTCTCATTGAAAGCTGAACAATTAATTTATTTTCTATAGTATTAATTTCTTTTTATTTTGGAGGCTTAAGAATGTGAACTTTTCAACTTTTTTTGCTTTTTATTTTTATTTTTTATTGATGTTTTTTATTGATCCTATGCACCTTCGCTAATGAGTTAGTTGTTGGGCAACATCGATGAGATGTCGTCAATGGGATCTTGTTGACATAATTTCATCGACATAAGGTTTGACTCATTGACATGTACCCATCGACAAGGCACCTTGTTTTTGCCTATAAATGTGTGCCTACCTGCCACATTTATGATAATCTTTTCATAGTTGTAGTGAAGCACTTGCAATTTTTCCATTGGAGAATTAGTGACCGCAATAGGAGTTAAAGAGTGTATGGATCTTTATTTGAGCACTATTGTACCTAAGCACTTCTGTGTGAACAACAATAAAGATGAACTTTTCTAATAAACCTTGTAGCACTTGGATTAGATTAATTATTTTTTATGCATTTAATATTCATGCAATTTACTTTAATATTTTTAAGTAATTAATTAATATTGATTTAATAACAAACATAAGTGCGACAACTTTGAGCATATGCTTGGCACTTGGTAATCTCAATAACGCTTAACATTTGGTAACCCAGTAGCGCTATACATGTTTGTGGCAAGTGGGAACAAATGATTATGTTAGGATTAGTTAAATGTTAGCTAGTTATTAGATTTGTTAAATATTAAATTACTTTATTCATTATTCTTGTTCTTAGGCAACTTAAACCATAAATGAAAAAAATGATAAAAAGCATATGCAGCAGTTACACTTAACCATACACTTGCACTTCACAAGTGGAATTGGGAAGACAACAATTGCAATGGTTAGTTTCAACTCCTAGAACCAGTGTACTTAGAAACCTAAAGTCTTTGGAATTTGATCAGATCGTTAAGTGAACACTAGTGATTATAGTTGAACATAGGGTATACTCACCACTCATCATTGGCACCATTGCTAGGGACTTTAGTTAGCTACGTGCACTATCTAGGACTTAGTGAAAATTATTCAACATCGTTGGATCAAACCTTAAAGTCACAATCATTCAAATAATAATTATTATTATAAAAAGCACACCAGTATTTTCTTTTAATCCAAACTATCTTCTTCTCATAGGGATGATTCTCTATCGAAATTTAACCATACATCTAATTAAAGGAATGGACAATCAAATCAACTAGTTCCCCAACAATACCGAGTGATATATAATCATCTCGATGAGTATGTACTTAAATTCACCTTCATCCTACATTAGGATGAGCAGATGTGATGGAGGGACATGGAAGGTAACATTGTGTTGCCACCTGATTGATCAGTTTCTACAATGCTCTAACAAACTCTTATGAAGTTGGGCATCAAGGGGCTCCTTGTTGAATACATTATGTAGGACCATGATTGTAAGGATTACCATCTTACTAAGGCACAACATAAAATCAATTGGCAACAGGAGAGTGCTATGAAGCTGTGAAGAAGAAATAGTTCAACAACCCCTTGTTCCTGCTGGGCCAAAAAAATAGTGAGAATCCCTTCTCTAGGAATTCTTATTTCTCTAACTCTCCTTCCCTTGGTTTCGATGAAGGGGGCTTGAACTAGAACTTATAGTCCACTGTAAACAATCATGGTTCAGGCAAGAATGGGTTTCATAATCGTGGAGGATCCAAAGATGTGAGTCATGGTAGGGATGAGGACAAGCATCATGATGACAATTGTGGTTGTGATCATCAAAGAGGGGGTGGCAGGCACCACGGTACTAGTCCTCCTTCCTCTTCACCTTTGTCATCCTCTTCTTCCTCCTCTAGCTCCAACCAAAGTTGTAGAGGATGTGACTATGATAGAGGTCACTGCTAAGATAGAGATGATCATAGGGCCTGCTAGAATAGTCGAGATCAAGTGCATGGATAATCAAGGAAGGCCCACCACCATGAAAGAAAGGATAGTAGAAGGCATCATGGCCACTACGGAGGCTATGACTATGATGAGCCTTCGTTTGCAACTCAAAATATGCTAAACATCATAGAGGCAGTAAGAATTCTGACAAGCCATGTAAAACATAGCAGAATCAAGTAATTGAATATGAACAATATCTCCAAGTTCGAAGGAGGATACAACTCATATTTACAAAACCATCTTCAAGCCTTTCACGATGCTTATGCCTTACAAAACATGGAGAATGAATGGAAAAAACTAAAACTATTCTTAAGGATACTCATAAAGGAAGCTAAAAGTTGGTATTGGTCTTTAGAGCCAAAATTAATCCATAGATGGAGTACGATGCTTGAGCTCTTCAACAATAAGTATCAAATGTACTCTTGAGTGCCCAACCTAATAAAGAAGATCCAAGGTTGGAAAAAAAACACATGAACCCTTGGATGCAACCATGGACAGGTACTATTTCCTTTTGCACTAATATCCTAGCTATGATTATTCTTAAAGAGAGAAGCTTCACCATATCATAGATGGCCTCTACATAGAAATAAGGAGAACTCTTGTGGTCTATGCCCAAGGGAGATTGTTAGAATTAAGGGTCCATCAAATTCGAAGGTTAATAGAGCAGTTTGCCAAGGAAGAAGAAGAGTTAAGAAAAAGGAAAAGTGCTTATGAGGACAACTGGAACCCTTCCATCAGAAAAAGGAAAGTCTGATTGTAACAATCAGGAGGAGACATCACTTGATGAGGTGGTGAAATGAAAGACATTATCAATTCAGAAATCTATCTCTAGAATTTCAACCAAGGTAAACAAAATATGGGACTCTTTGGATAAAAAGTTCCAAACTACTCTAAAAATAGCAGAGGATTCCAAAAATTAAAGTAGTGATCATGATCATAGGAGAAGAAAGGAAGCTGAACATGTCCATCAAATGGTTAAGGCTAAGGTTGCTATAGTCAAGGAGGCTATGGAGTCCAAATTAGATGATGATGGTGGGTGTGACATCTGCCAATATGAACATCCTATGGGATGTTGCCCCGTTCTATCACACTTATAGGAGTTTGGGGTATATGCTCTAAATTCTAGATTGGTGAGAAGGCAAGCACCTAGAAGATTGTCTTATCCACAAGGCAACCCAAGGTAGTTCCAACAACAACATGCTTACTATTTGAGTGGAGTTGCTTCACAATCTTATGATTAGTATCATCTATGACAACACCCAAGTCTTGGGGGATGCCACCACCAAGGTAGTAGTACCCTTACCAATAGCTTGATCCATATGGGTACTATGTTCAAAAGCTTGTTTCTCTGTGTGACTCTTCTAGTCATGCATCATTTTAGCATCACTACTACCCTCCTTAGTACTACAAAGCTCAATCTCCATCTCCAAGAGGAAAATCCCCATTTCCTCATTACCCTACTCATCCTTCTACAAATGTTCCTTTACCTTCAACTTTATTACCATATGCTCATCAATGTAGGGTGAAATTCTAGCCCACTTGCAACAATGTAATGCTACCAGGGCTATTAACTTATATCCATCTCCTTAGTTGAGTGGTTTAGAAACCAAATCCTAAAAAAAACCATTCTTCCAAATCAACAGTCCTCCAAATCCCTCATAAACTTATGTGGCTGATAGTCCTACTTCTCCCTCATCCTCTGCATTTACGTTGTGTGAGTCCCCTTCAAACCAAACACCTCCAAGGTGCATACCGTCATGTTAACCCATGCGGTAACTAATTGGATGAAGATTGGCCACCTTCCTAGGAAAAGATCTGATCCTAGGAGTTCCCTTATTTACCTAGAGATTATTGGGAATGAGCCTTGCAAAGCTCTTCTTGATTCAGATTCTGGTGTTAATCTAATTTCTCATGAGATGTACAAAGCTTGAAAACTGCTTCCACTTAAGAAGAATAACATCTGTCTTAAGTTGGTAGACCACTCCATCATTGTTTCCTTGGAACTGGTGGAGGACATTGTGACCATCATCTATAGGTGGTCATATCCTATTGAATTTTTAGTGATTTGAGTTGACAATTGCAACGGGGATTACCTAATCATCATGGGAAGGGCTTGGCTAAGTACTATTGATGCACGATTGGGCATCAGAGACATTTCCTTGAAGATTTCCAAGGAAAATTACATTTGGAAAGATTGAGAAGAAGAGAGTTCCATGCATCATGTACAGTGATACATGGTATAATTGTGTGCAAACACTATGGGTCATAAAAAGTACATCAATCTTAGCATGTAGAAACTGTGCAAATGATACAGAAATTCAAAGGTGCATGTACATAGTAGCCATAAAATAGGATGATACCCAATGGCTAACAGCTAATCTTGAAAGGACCACACTTTGCATGGAACCAAGTAAGAGCTTAACAAGTGCCTATGTTTAAGGCATGGATGAACTGGAGCGAGTTCATTTCCAACTCTCCGATAATGAACCTAATGATACTTATTGGGGAGAGTTGGAAATCCCTAAAAGTTTCAAACATGAGCCCCTAGAGTTTTTAACTCTACCTACTGGCATGAAGTATGTTTTCTTAAAAAATGACAAGCCAATAATAATTAATGTCAATCTTGCTCTTGAACAAAACAAGAAGTTGTTGAAGGTGGTCAACAAATGGCCAATAGCCTTTGCTTGGTCATATCTTAAACTCACTGGGATTGATCCTATGATATGCTATCACATCTATACTGATCCTTCCACGAGGCCAAAGAGGTCCAAATTGAAGTAGATTGTCAAGGAGGAGATTGAACAACTCCTTAAAGAAAGGTTCATCTATCCCATTGCGAATAGCGAGTGGGTTAGCCCACTTGTTATTATGCTAAAGAAAGGTGGCAAGTGGAGTGTCTATATTAACTTTAGGCTATTGAACATGGTGACATACAAAGATCATTTTCCATTTTCATTTGTGGACCAAGTGTTACACACTATCTCTGGGCATTGCTACTATAGCTTTTTAGATAGTTATAGTGGCTATAACCAAATTTAGATTGCACTTGAGAACTAGGCCAAAACCAAATTGACAAGTTCCTAGGGGACTTTTGCATATAGAAATATGCCTTTTGATCTGTGAAATTTCCATGCAACCTTCCAATGCCTTGTCCTTAGCATTTTTCAACAATAGATCACTAGTGGGATGGAAGTTTTCATGGATGACTTCTCCACCTATGGGGCTTCATTTGAGCAAGCCTTGAACCATCTTGAGTAAGTGCTTAAAAGGCGTGTGGATACTAACCTTTGACTCAATTGGAAAAAGAGTTATCTGATGATCCAAGAGGACATTATGTTGGGGAATAGAATCTCACAAGCAATGATTGAGGTGGACCCTTGATGAAGCATGTTTTTATATACTCTGACATTGATGTCAGAGCCTAGGATGTGATGTTGGATATCCAACATCATGGGTAATATGTCAACCTATAAATATAGTGCTTGAGCTCACAATTTCTAGTCAGTTTTGCATTAGTTTTTATAGTTTTGTTAATAGAGTACCTAAACTCTTACAGTTTTATTCCATAATCTTAGAGAACAGTCAATGAGTGCCCATAGAGTGGATTTGAGTCAGTTGTATGAAGTCTTATTTGATTGGCAATGTACCTAGACATATTCCATGAATGGCAATATAATCGAGATTGATTCTTATTCATTGTAGTACTTTGACTTAGATTAGATTTACTTTCCCTGAAATTTACTTTTCATGTACTTCATTAATATTTACATTTTCATGCATGTTTATTAATTAAGCACATAAGTATGATCGCTTTGAGCATGCATATGACTCTTGGTAATCCCAACAACGCTTAATGTTTCGTAACCCAGTAGCATTATATGTGTTCAATATGTGCATGGGAAGTGGGATTGGATATTTAGGTTAAGGTAGTTGATTATTAATTAGTAATTAGATTAATTGAATTGATTATAAATTAAGTTTCAACCAATTGTTAATCATAGAAAAATAAAATATAAAATAATAAAAATCATGTCTCACTTTGGACTAAACCATACATGATAAAGCTACTACTAGTCCAAGTAGGAATAAAACAAACTACAATCAAGACATAGTGATTTAGATGGCACAACTTGTCCCATCTATAGAATTCGACTAGATCATGCATGAACACTTGTGATTCGTATGGTTGGACGTAGGGGTACCTCACCGCTCATCATTAGCACTGTTGCTAGGGATGGTGCTAGTTATCTAGATTAGTTATATTATACACAATCGCTGTAAAGATATTAACAATCTATCTCTTAGAAAACATTAATATTTTAAATAACACACATTATCAAACAAAACCATGTCTTCTTTACACAAGACCAATAATGCATCGTATGATGAGAACACTCATAGGAGAAATGATAGGATATCTATTGAAGAGAATTGGAGTGAAAAACCTCAAGTAGGGGTTTCCTATGCTCATTTAGACCCTTACTACACTCAAAGACTACATTCAACTGGTGCAAAAAATCATAGAGGATATGGACAAAGTCCTAGATCAAGAAGGGTATCAAGGCCTAGGACCTCCTTTAAACCTAGACAAGATAAATCAAAGGACCAAGGAGAGAACTATAAGAGCCATGGCGATTCTCCCAGTTCCTCATATTCCTCTTCCTCTTTAACATCTAGTTCTGAGGAAGATGAATGTAGGTATAGAGATAGAGCTCCACTATGAGGTTAAGATAAAGATAGAAATTGGACCCAAGCACAAAATCAAAGATATCACAAGGAGCATAGACAAGATCCTCACAATCAAACAAATAGAAATAGAAATTTTCATCATAGCATGTCTAATAATGATGAACCCTTGTTGGCCACTAAGAGCCTAATGGAGATCATGAAGGTAGTTAAGATACCTCACAGGCATCGCAGGGACAGTTGGTTACCCAGGCTTGATATAAACAATATCCCTAAATTTGCGAAAGAGTACAACTCGGATCCACAACATCATATACAAATCTTCCATGAAGCCTGTGCCTCATACAATATTGAAAATGGATGGAAAAATCTTAAGCTCTTTCATAGGACACTAATTAATAAAGCAGAAAGTTGGTATAGATCATTGGAACCAAGTTCCATTCACCAATGGTCCACAATGTTGGAACTTTTTAATGAAAAATACCAGACCTATGAGAGAGTGTCCAACCTAAGAAAACAAGTCCCAGAGTGGAAGTAAGAAAATCATGAATTTTTAGATGTGGCCTTGGATAGATACTATTCACTACTACATAGATGTCTTGGCCATGATTTCTTTGAGAAAAGGCAACTTTTCCACATCATAGATAGGCTTCGTAATGAAACAAGGGAAACCCTTGGGATGTGTACTCTAGGTCAATTATACAAGCTACGAACCCATCAAATCATAGAGTTAATTAAGCTTGTGGCAAAAGTAGAAGGAGAACTATGTAGATGAGAGAATGTAGAGGAAAATAACTAGGACCCAGCTCTACAAAAGAAAAGTGTCCATATCTATGATAAGGAAAAAGAGGTAGCTCTCGATGAGATAATTTTACAATGAACCTTGCCAATACAAAATTCTCTCATTAAGCTTGAAGTAAACTTGGATAAGATGTCAAAATTGATGAATGAGAAAGTTAAAACTTGCATAGAAATCGTAGAGGAGAAGGCAATGTAAAATGAAACAAGTGATCACAACAAAAGAAGGAAAAAGAACTAAGAAATAGTTAGGAACACTTATCAACAAATAGGAAAATGATTAAAGAAAGTAAGGCTATAGACTCAACCATAGACAAAGATAATGGATGTGACATTTGCATATATGATCATTCGAAGGGCCATTTCCCAATCTTGTTGCGTCTACATAAGAGTTGGGTAGGGGAATTAAATTTGAAGTTTGTACAAAAGTACATGCCTAGGAGAGTTACTCTTCTACGTAGTAATTTTAGACAACCCCAAAACCAACCATACTATCTTGGGGGGACTTATTACCAACCTTAACACTAGCATCAACCATAGTGGCAACAACCACAATCATGGGGGAGGTCACCACCAAAGCAGCCCTATCCTTCCTACCAATTGAACAAACATAGATATGATGTTCAACACCATGTTTCACCAACTACTTCTACTTCCTCTACCTCAAATCACTACTACCACTCTTTCAAATATCATTATCCCACAACATCTTATATGAGATCATCACCTCACACCTCTCACCCTACATCATATCCTCAATATTCTCATAATCACCTCCACCATATGTCACCTCCAACAACATAAAAAGGTTCAGCATCACAACATCAACAAGAGGATGCCACTTGTGATGTGAACATACACATAAATGATAACACTAGTAGATCTCAACCAAAGTCTCAGAAATATCCCTTCTGGAGGAAAGGTCATAAGCTGAAGCAAAACACTCATGGACCTACTACATCATTTGAACCAACACAAGGGGAATCTAATGCAACTACCTTCCTCACAAAAATGATGTATCCTAATCATACACAAAAGCCAACAACCATCACCACTCCAACACAAGGCATAAATGATAAACTTATCATTGTGGATAGATAGAAGAATCCATGCATCACCAATAATGATAAAGGGTGCAGTTGTAGGCCGTAAGTTCAAAATATTAACACAAACACTATACCAACCCACTATAAATTTCAGGAGCAAGTGTGTTAGAAAATGCTAGTCTACATAGTAGCCACTAAACTAGAAGACACCCAGTGGCTTGAAAGTAAGAATATAAAATTGTTTTAAAGATGCATGGAAGTAACTAATTTGTTTATCAGTTTTGGAATTTTTTGATTCTTCATATGTTTTTCATTTCTTTATATTTTTCTCTTTTCTTAAGTCATTCTCTTTATGTTTTATGAATTTTTTTATGTTTTTATTAATCAAATTGCCTAGTCATGATGTAGAAGTCAATGCTATGTGTTGGATTTTTTGTGCTATGCTATCAAGATGATTGGGTAAGTAATTGTGTAAAGCATTGATACCATCTCATCCATCCCTCCAATTCTTTGAATAAAAGGTCCTTTTCATGAAAAAAATTTGGTTCTTTTTTTATGAAACTAAAATTAATTAATGATCATTGTACCTTGAAGAAAGAGGAAATGACTAAGTGGAAATGGCAAAGGCTGTGACCTCAAGGGGACTTGTTGGGTTCTCTTCTTGACTTTCTTCATGTGGTTTATAACTCCTCTTGGAATGTATCATCACTTCCCCATTAACCAATAAAAAGAACTCTCTTTCTTTGCATGGTGTGGTTTCCATCAAAACAAACAAACAAACAAACAAAAGAAATAATAAACAATAATGGGAATTCAAAGCTCACCCCTTAGACACAATAATGGGCTACAAGCACTTATTATGGGGCTAGAAATATATGTTACCCATGCCTAAAGGTACCCCTCTAACTAAGGCCCTTCCTTCCTTCTTCTCTTTTCTTCTCTTTTTGGAGTGATGATTGTTCTTTGAGGTGGTTGTGAACTCATGGTGGTTGGCAAGATAGAACACATCAATGTGAGGTCATTGTTCATGGTATGGACTTGGTCTAAACTTGGATAGATAGTTATGTTAATCATTTTAATCACACCTATCACAAGAACCTATTGTGGACATGGTCAAGTACCTTACATCCTAATCTTTGAAATCCCTTTTCATTCCATTATTCACCTCACTACTACATGCGATTATGAGCCTTTTGGTTTTGTGTAGTATAGTGCAACATCCTAACCATAGTAGTTGTGTGTTATTTAGAACAAAGGCATGGTCTACATTTAACTTCTCAAGTGCCCATGAACATCTATAGAAGTGGTTATGCAAGGGCATTATGGTAGGAGCTTGCTTTGCAAAGGACCCACTTGCCTAACTTTTGTTGATCATGGCTTTGAACTAACCTTCACATCTTCTAGAACATTAATGATGGTTTCTCTAAATTTATGCATGATTTTGGAACTACTTCTCATCTATTTTATTAATTTTTCCTAACTTTCTATTTCCATATCCATTAATATTTCTTGGCCATCTTTTGAATTGGACTTTTCATTTAAATTACTCAAAAACCTATGTGCTTCCAGAGTTACACTTATTAGTCTGGGAGCTAGGGATGTCTGCTTTGAAATTTTTCTAACATCCTACTTTTGAACATCATGGCAACTTATAGTATTTGATCAAAATAATGCGAATAACATGATGATTGTAGTTGCATCGTAGCCTTGTGTATAGTATGTTGTAATCACCTTGTGCTTAAAAGACAACTAAGGGATCTGACAAGGGTTAATTATTAAGGAAAATTTACCATAACTAATGTTGATCCTTTGGTGACTGCAGTTGATGCTAAAAGAAACATCTAAGAAAGAAGCTCTTTTGGTAGGCATGAAAACAAAGCCAAGAGAGGGGCAATGAAGGATATGACTATGGACAAATTGTAGCACATACAAGATAGCAGCTCAAGCATCACATGTTTGCTAGATTTATGGGATGATGAGAAGAAATTTTAGTCCACCCTTGATGAGACGCGATATCGCATGCACTGCAATATTGCATCCAATGCGATATCATGTACGTGATATCGTGTCATCCCCTACGATATCGCGTACGCGATATCACGGTCCACCACCAAATCTATAAATAAGAGGCGGCACTCCTCTCATTTCTAATCCTAGGCTAGAAGTAGTGAAGCTCTGGCGGATTGATCACCCCAGAGATAGAATATTTTCCATGTGCCCGCAGTAGGAGTCCCCAAGTGAATGGTTCTTTATTCGA
This sequence comes from Gnetum montanum, assembly GCA_015680685.1. Classification (NCBI taxonomy): domain Eukaryota; kingdom Viridiplantae; phylum Streptophyta; class Gnetopsida; order Gnetales; family Gnetaceae; genus Gnetum; species Gnetum montanum. The sequence goes on along the minus strand of MNCI01011532.1, from coordinate 739,225 downwards.
GCAGCTTTGTACCTGAACGCAACTTGTGTACGGAAATAAAAATAAGCTTTGTGGATAAACCTTGCAATGCATGGAATAGGTTTATTATCTGTTATTTCTTACATGTTATTTATTACCTGTTGTTAGCACGGCATGAGTACGACTTGGTTACGAGCATTGACGAATGTGTACGGCTAACCAAGGAATCGGCTACTCATCGCGATTAGATTCTCTCACCCTTATCTCCTAGAATGCAGTATGATTACGACTTGATTACGAGCATCTACGGATGTGTACGGCTAGTCAAGGAATC